>KK115252.1:184500-198342 GCA_000611955.2 Stegodyphus mimosarum | reverse complement strand
AAAAAACATGCATACATTTATGCAGATTTTTCATTTTTTAAAATTTAATGCAGAGCGATAACATTTAGTGGCAACAATTTGAAAAGTGATACGCCGTTTTTGTGTTTCCGACGCAAAATCGCAAAACGAAAGTAATAGTCTTTCGGGACTAAATCCCTTTGGACTAAAAAGGCAGGCTTAACAGGCGTGAGACTGGTAGAACGCGAGCTCAGTGAAAACGTGAAAAAAACCTTAACAAACTCTTTTGGCGAACGTTAAAATCTCAAATTTTTTTGAGATTTTTGTATAAAATTTTATGTTTAATACAAACTTAATAAAATTTTGATTTGTAAACTCAGAGATTTAAAGCAACGTATTGCCTTGGCAAAGCGTAAGATAGTTTTTCATATATAATCATAAAATTCAGCGATTTAAAAGAAATGTGTTTCCACTGCTCCAAATAAGATATTTTTATCTTCCACACGCCAGTATATTGCCCTTCGACAAAGATTAAAATACTTACTTTTTTATTTAAATTTAATCTCCCTGTTACTGATTAACAAATTAAGCGATTTAAAAGCATAAACACATTCTCTCTGCTTTCTGCATGCCTTTGTGGTGTAACTGGAAGCATACTCGACGCCTATTCGAGAAGTTCAGGGTTCGAGTCCTCGCGAGGGTAACTGCACTTTTTTCGCGTCTCCTGCTTCTCCCTCCCCCGCAAAAAGGTCTAATGACTCTACATAATAAGAGATTAAAAAAAAAAAACCTTTTTTAAAAATATCTATTATAGTCAGACAAAAAAGAAATACAAAGAATAGACTACAAAAAGAAATACCTTTTATAGTTCAATGACTACAAAATAGACTATAAAAGGTATATTCTTCCAGTTCTGTGTTTTTTAGTATACGTGATTGAAATAGACGCGTGATGTTCGTAATGGTGGCGGATTTGGAATCAAAATCGTGAAATAAATAAATTAATAACATAAATAAATTGAACACAGCCGCTCATAAACAAAACATGTCTGTTATATAATATTTTGTCACTTCTATTTTTTCGTTAAATTTCTATTAGTGTCTCAAAGCACATTCTTTTTACTGGGAGACCAGTGATTTTGTTTTAGTCACATATATGACAGAAAATACTGATTGCTCAATAAATTATTTTTTACTTTTTAGTGCATTTGATTAAAAAAGTGCAAAAAAAGTGTTTTGTATTTTACATTTTATAGTCTATATAAGAAGAAATCTCTGAATATTTAAAAAAAAAAAAAAACTCTTATTGTTTTAACAACGAAGTAATCACGATACCGTTCTTTCCAAGTCTTCCAATCTATCCAAAGGTTAATTTTTCATTAAAATTCATTTAAATTTCCTTTTGTAAGTTTTGTTAAAATCCAGTCGTTGTTAGCAATTTATCATTCCATTCTAGAAAAATCTTCAAAAAACAGGTAAATTGTGTTAGAGATTCCGAATAAATATCACCCGGAAAAGTCTTTCCGATCTGCTTGACGAAGAAAAAATCGGAATTCTATGATGATTTATTTAACCGTTAGGCAAAAATATATGCGTATTCGTAAAAAATCCTTCAGACTTTAACTATACATACACATCCCTTCAAATTTATATATATATGGGTGGGGGTTGAAGATGATATCCTTCGCTAATTAGTACTTCGACACTTTTTCCACGCCACAGAAACATTTAATAATATAAACAAAAAGCTATACAGATTGAATTAGATAAAAGTGCCTTAGCGCCTTCTCGCGCTTGTTGGATACAATACAAACACAGTTCTGCATCAGTTTCGTTATTTTAAATAGCCGCTGGGCGCCTCCTCGTGCTCGCTAGCATTGTCACTACGTTCGCGTGATTCTCTGACATCCTCGTCTCCACCTCGCTCTCGCTGCACACAGGTGAGGCCCTCTGGTGGCTATGGAACTTAGGGATCCCATATATATATATGTGTATATATAATGTTTTAATGCGTAAGTGAAGGAATCCGTTACTTTTTGGCATCTTTCGATATTAGTTATGACTGAGAAGACAGTAGTGGTTGTAGATAGGGCTGAGTGGAAAGGCATGATGACTCATTTAACACAACTGAGCTTGAAGTACCACAACCTTAATTTTAGGCATATCAAATCATCTTTTTGCAAATCAGATATTTTTAATCATAGTTGAATACAATAATTTCCATGCACACGAGGTTTAAAGTACAACGTCATCTTAAGCAAATAAGCAGCAGCAGCGTGGATGAGAAGGGCCTTGCCAGGAGAAAAGCTTACGCGAAAGAGGCCGTAGCGATTCAGAGGAAGAAGGAAGGGAGTCAATAGTTTCATTTCGAGTTAGAAAAAGTTTTGCTTTACAGTTATTTTGATAGGACAAGAGGTATCTGCATTAAGAGTTACGTAACATGGCAGGATCTCGAATTTGGTAGAAGAGATGAATTTAGGGGGAGAGCATAAAACCTAGAATAGTTAATTTTGAGGTCGCCAATTATTCTTCAAGCACCCATCGTATTTTGTTATATCTTACACACACACACATATATATACATATATATGAAACAAAAAAACCAGCACAGAAAGTTTCAAAACATAGATATGAAATATTATATTGTCATCGCGAACATATATGTGCAAAATTTCAAGAAAATGGATTTTAACATATGATCCGTACAAAGAAGTCAGTCCGTATAAAACTATGCAAGAGAAAGGATTTATTTTATGTAATTAGCTGTACTCAATTCAGTTCGATTAGATAATTTCACTATGGCAAAGCGCACTAGGACTATCTGTTTAACAGGAAAAATATCTTCGTGGAGTACTTTTTTAGGAAAGCCGGTTTATATTTTCGCTGCATATGAAGAAAACCTCAGAAACGGCCATGCGGCTACCTTTCACCGGAATCCGAAGCCAGATCGAGTAACTAATGTTCAGCAGTCTTATCCGCTCAGCCGCTAGTTGTCTAGTCGCACACAAAAATTAACTTTTTTTCTCATGTTTACAAAAGCTAACCATGTTTTTTTGTTGACCACGTGACATATATTTATTTGTACGTTTAATGGACAAAATTGTTGGGGGGGACCGGTTTTCCGAAATGGGCTCACCTCTTCGTCACAGTTCGAGTAAACTTGCTCTGTTAAATCATTAAAAATGTCATAACAATAACAGTATGATAAATGTCATTTTTTTCCAATCATTAAAGCGTATTGTAAAACATATTTTTTCTCAACTGTGTTGCGTACATTAATTTCTACTTTTAATTGTCGAAAAATACCAAGCATTGACTATCCGGAATAAAGCGTTATTCGAAATGACAGTCTTCCCACCAATTCAGATAACGGTGTTGTGTTGTGTTGTGTTGTATTATAAAAATATCACGTGATCATTATATGACGAGTATTATTCCTATTAAGTAATAACATTCTAGTAAGCATAGCTTCGAGGAAGGAGAAGGGAAAAATGGAAAAAAAAAAAAAAAAAAAGAGTTCGAAGACCTTCGGTTTAGTTGCGCATAAAATGAGAGCTCTACTAACTCTTCACTTCTTGAGTGCTTCGGGAAGTGCAAGTGGCCTTCTCACTTGATCCAATTTCCTGTCTTCTATAGCTTTACTTGCTTCATCTGGCAACGTTTCCTTTCAAAAACGAAGCAGTGGAAGATACATCTGGTTGCCAGTTTTAAAACAAGAAGTATTACATTTCTTTTTTCTCTATTATTAAATGATGAAAAATCGGTATGTACTACGTATACATGTTTCTAATGTTCCTCTTATTGTAGAAAAACGACGGCATCTAGAACCATCAAATTTTGAACACACGTAGTCTTCCAACGAAACATATACACTTCGAAGCCGAATTTTCAACTTCTTCTTCTTTTTTTTTTTTTTTTTTTTTTTTTTTTTAAGATTTCATACTTTATAGTTTATACGAACTAAATTCGGTTATCAGATTCCAACAAAAATATCCATTTTGACCATTTGGGAATATATTTTGACTATTTTTTTTTTTAATAATGGCTGTACGGACAGAATAAAGCGCTGTTTATTGCAAAATGGGTTGTAAATGGAATAGAAATGGACTTTTTTGGTACGTCTGTACGTACGTACACACGCATATATCTCGCGTAACTCAAAAACGATTAGACGTAGAAATCTGAAATTTTGTCTATGGGATTGCTATGACATCCGGTTGTGCACCCCTCTTTTTTATTGCAATCGGGAATGCCAAAAGTGTATATATATGAATATCAAAAGTATATACATAATTTTAGACAGTACTATTACAACATGAAAGACCTATTTGGTCAAGAATTTTGCGCATTGAGCTGCAAAATTAAATTTAACGATAAGCAAAAGGAGTAAAATTTTAAAATCAAATTGCCTAAAAGTAAATTTGATACCTTATTTCCAGAGTGTAAAAATACTTTGAACAAAAAATCAATTACTAAAAAAGTAAAAGCAACTGAAAAAAAACTAAATGTTGGTAATGAAAAAACTCAACTTTTCAAAAAAATTCAAACACATAAAAATTAAAAGCATTTATAAGCACAAGTTAGATTACATAATAAAATCACCAGAATAAATTACAAAGAATGGCAGTAAATGGCAGTTTAGCTTAACTCGAGATTCATCACGGACTTATCAAGGGAAAAGCGTGACAAATTCGAGTCCAACTAAACTCCATTACGCGTATCGTCAAACGACAATAATTGAGACAGAAGCGAATTTACATTAATAGAAAAATAAAAGGATCAACATATTACAGTTGGTTTCAATTCTTATCGTTTCTTTTCCCGACGCGCCTGCCATAAATTTAAAATTAAAACACTACCGAAAAAGAAACTTTACAAAGAGCTTGGTAAGGCGAATGTACAAACAAAAATAAATAGCCAAATAGGCATTAGTCAAAAAATACATAATTTTAAGGGAGATCTCAATGAGCTAGAAGAATTAAACTTAGTAACAGTAAAATAAATTTAAAATAAAACACAAGCGTCTTGCTAAGACCAATAGTGAAAGAAAACGAACAAACCTGGATCCTTTGCAGAAGCTGTTACAAAAGTAAAAGAGTAAAAAAGCTGAAAGAAGTTGCCAGAATTAGAATTCTAAAAAGGAAGCAACCAGAAAAGAAATTGAAAATCACCAATTAGGTGAAACTCGGAAGATGGGGGATGTAAACGTCATGAAGCTGAACCAATGATGCGCCACGGCCAATATATATATATATATATATATAAGATAAGACAAAATAGGATAGCTGCTTTAAAAAAAATGATTCTCGACTTCAAAATTAACGATTCTAGATTTTATGCTCTCCCCCTAAATTCATCTGTTCTCCCAAATTCGAGATTCTTTCCATGTTACATAACGCTTGATGCAAATACCTCTTACCCAGTCAAATAATTGTGTAAATAAAAACATTTTTAACTCAAACTGAAACGTTTTGACTCCCTCCCTTCTTCCTTTGAACTGTCGCGTTTTCTTTCGAGTAAGTTCTCTTGCTGACAAGACACTTCTCATCCACGCTGATACTGCTTACTTTCTTAAGATGACTTCGTATTTTAAAACCCGTGTACATGGAAATTATTGTACTCAAATATGATTTTAAAAATTATCTTATCCACCTAAAGATGATCTGATGTGAGTAAAAATAAAAACTGTGATACCTTCAAGCTGGGTTGTTTAAATAAGTCATCATGGTTTTCCACTCAGCCCTACCTTCAGCCACAACTTTTCAGCCATGACGAATATCGAAAGCTGCTAAAAAGGACCGAATCCCCTCATCTACGCATTTAAAACACGACATATATATGGGAATACCAAAATTATGTATATATATATACTCCCAACTCCTTAACCCGGCCTTTATTTTCGCAATCGTTGGTTGTAATCATATACTCCCAGTTACAGAAATGTTTCAGCTGACGAAAATACTCATGTTTGGGCAATGCCAAATTGACAAAAAAAAATAAAAAAAAAAAAAAAAAAAATTGGACAAATAACGAAATTTAACTTTTAATGTGGTCTCTCGCTTCCTATACTCATATCTGGGAAAGATTTATACACGTTATAAAAAAAATAAAAATACAAGAATTTTGACTCCGATACGACAAAACTGACCGGGATATTTAATTTCAAAATCTGCAATTTCTGATGCCATTTTGACCTGTCTTAAGAGTTAAGTTAAATTTGGTTAGTTAGTTAAATTTGAACAATTAGAGGAAAAAGCTTAAATAAAATGCAGGAAAAAGTGTGTATAATTTAGTAATCCGCATAAGGAAGATAAGATTTCGTTGTTAATAAACTCAGAAATTTAAAGGCGAACAGTGGCAATGCGCTCTAAATAAAATATTTTTATCTCCAGGGCACCAGACTTGCCATGATGCAAATTGTAATACCTTCCATTTTTATCAACAAACACTGCTATTTAAAAGTAACGTGTTGCCACTATCTAAATTAAAATATTTTTATCTTTCACGTGTCAATTTTTGTCATTCGGGAAAGCATAAGATATTTTAATTTCGAATTAAATCTTCCTGTTATCGATTAACAAACTAAGCGATTTAAAAGAAATAAACGCTATTCTTAAGAAAATTTTTTCTACTTCTTAATCTGATTCATTTAAATAAAAATGCACTTACATCATGAGATTTCAACTTCGAAATATTAAATATTTTTACGCACTTACGCTAGTGGAACTCGCTAAAATCATTGCAGTGTTGCGAAATACCCAGCTGCGCTGAGATAGCTTCCCCGCAAAGCGAGATTAGGTTTGCCAGAAAGTGGCAGGGTTACCAGATTTGCGAGAAATCACCCATTGGACGATATTTAGCGAGAAAATTTGCCATATGCCATAGACGGAGGGAGAACATTCTAGAACGCATTTTTAGCGGTTTTTCTGGAAACATTCTCAAAGGCAGGTTAAAGCTTATATGTACCCTGCCTGTCCTGGAAGTGAGTAGTGTCTTGAGTTCAGAGATTAGTTTGAGAGTGAACGACCGAGTCGGAACCTGTACCTTAGGGTTTGGCCATGAAGCTATCTTTACCATTATAACCTGAAAGCTGTGCTGCTGATTGTTTCAGCGGCTTTATCGTATTTTTTCGACGACTACAAACGTGTCTTTGGAACTGTCTTGTGTAATACTGCTGAATAAATTGGGTTTTGATTCTTCACCAAGTGTTATCATCAATTACTCCAAATCCATGAACCCGAAGAATGCAACAATACATTTATCCTTTTTTACTTCCTTCTACGAAGTAAAAAGGAATCTCCTCCGGCCGCACCAAAAATATATAAATGTACGTATATATATATCCATTCTGTTACTCAACTCAGTCAGCTCAGTTTTTTACTTCCCTGTACGAAATAAAAAAGAAGTATTGTAATCGGGAAAAATTTCGAGTATCATATTTCAAAGAATATATCTATCTTGATAGCTATCGAATGCAATTTAACGATGTTTTTGAGTGACATTCCTACGTAAGAACAGAATAAAGGACTCTTTTTCCCCAAAAAATTATAAAACTGATATAAAACGGAATCTGAAGGGATTTTTTCATGGCGTCTGTGCATACGTACGTACGTATGTATGTATCTCGCATAACTCAAAAACGAGTAGCCTCAGAACGTTGAAATTTTGTATATAGGACTGCTATAACATTTAGATGTGTACCTCCTATTTTGGTTGCAAACAGCCGCACCAAATGATATAAATTTATGCATATATATATCCAGTCTGTTACTCGGCTCAGTGAACTCAGTTTTTTTATTCTTATATGTTCGTAAATTGTGCATTTTTTTGCTTTAAAAATGATTGAATTATGTTGTTCTTATCATCGGTTAAGGTTTTTATGCCTTTAGCAAATCTGCATGCAAGATTTGTAGAATTATCAACAATTAAAAGTGCGGCTAAGCCTAATAATTTTTCTCATAGCGGTCATATTTGTTTACATTTGAAACTTAGGAGAATAGTGGATTTGTTGCCAATCTAGAGAAACTAAGCTTCGCAACACCAAAGATAACGCCTTCATTTATTATTGCCAATTAAATCATGCTTAATCTATTCTAGAATTTATTCGAGGAAATAAGTGTTTAAGATTTACTTCATAATTTTTAATATAGATGTTTTGAATTTTTAATGTGTTTTGCCTTTTCGCGAAGTGAGAACTGAATTAATTGAAGGAGAATTACTCAATCGTCTGTCAATTATTTTTTTTTTTTTTTTTTTTAAATTTCGTTTATACATCGTTTTAGATTTATTATGGTATTTGAATAGACCACGCGGCAGCGATTAGATAATTCTTCAGATGATATACATAATTTTCGTACATTCTGAGTTATAAAATGAATGAGATGTAACGCTGCTAAATGAACCTAGTGCCAGATTGTCGCTATGGGAAACAAATTTAGTGTGAGTGCATTTATTCTATTGTGGTTTATGCGTTATCGACGAAGTACATTTAATTCAATGCAATAAGTTTAAATGAAATGCAAAATGCGTATAATTTAGTATTCCGTACAAGGAAGTCATATGGCGTACACATTAGATTAAAAAAAAAAACATTTTATATATATATTGTTACGAAAAATTCGGCGGTTGCGCCTGTATGTAAGCTTTCCGGCATAGCACTAGGGTTATCATAAAATAGTGTATGGTAGGGTTGCCAGATTGGCGACTTTATCGCCCATTTGGCGACCAAATCGGCGATATCCCATGGTTCAATCGGGAAGCTTCTAGAATAACTTCCTGTCGAGATATTTCTCGAAACCTGTGGAACTTAAAGAAAAGCTATATAAACTCTTGCGTTGAGAGTAGTATTGTGAAGATTGTGAAGTATTGCGAAGTTGTTGTTGCGAGTAGTGTGATTAGTTGTGAGAACAGCTGCTTACTGTGAGTGCTAAGCTACGCGAGAGTTTTGTGAACGGAAAGCGATCGAGATAGTGCTTTGCCGTGAAGCTACTTTTACAGTATAGCTTGACAGTGTATTGGTGATTGTTCCACGGTGTTTATTATAAGTTTAGTGTTGCCGTGAAGCTACCTTTACAGTTACAGCCTGAAGCTGTGTTGCTGATTGTTTCAGCGTATTTATTGTAGATTTTCGACACTTTTAAAGGTAATTTTGGAACTGTGCTGTAAATAGTGATTCCTGTAAATAAATTGTGCTTTTTATTGTTCTGCATCGTGTTTTCATCGGATACTCTCAAATCTACGAACCCGTATAAACGCAACAATATAATTACTACTTGCGGAGCCACGCAAGAGGCTTGCAGTTAAAAAATTAGGCGGAAAAGCAACCTTAGATTGGAGTAGATTTTGAACAGTCTCTATTTTACTATTATTTATATTATGCATTGATAAATCTTTATTCTAAATTTCGAGGGTAATCTGTCATAGACCCCCTTTCCAACAAAACAGAAGAGGACTATTGCTAGTTATTTTTTTGGAAGAAAGACTGCATGAGATCTCCCTCGAAATCGACAATTTTTTTCAAATTCAACAAATTTTATTCGGTAAATCTACGAATCTAAAGTTGAACTTTGTCTAATTTAATTTTTACATTACACGATTTTTAGCCTTAGGGTTATTAGCCTCGAAACGGCATTTTGCCCCGAATCACTATAAATGGCTGTATCACTTTTCAAATTGCTGCCACCAAATATTACCGCCCTGCATTATATTTAAAGAAACTAGATAATGAAGACTCTAGATGAATGTATGAATATTTCTCTACTTGTGAAAAAGCAACGGTACCTAGAATCATCAAATTTTGAATAACATAGTCCTCCACCCAAATATGGACACCTGGAAGCCCAAATTTGGAATATGTTTCATAATTTGTAAATATTTAACGAATATTTAATTAAAAAAACTCAAGAATTTCAAAGCGAGCAGTGGCAACACTGGAGAGAATAAAACTTTCTTATTTTCAGCGCACGAGACTGTCTATCGGGAATACTAAAGTTATGCTGTTTTAAAATATTTTTAACCCGATGCGGCGATAGCTCAAATGCTCTCCAAAGTGTATATGTTTGTAAATGAAGAAGAGGCTCTTTTGGACGTAATATAAAATCGGAAAGCTTTCAGATTTTATTTATTTGTTTGTTTATTTTTTAATTACGTATGGTAGAACCTTTTGTCCGACAGAGAATTGAAGGAAACTGACAACCGACCGAACTAGAGCAATCGCGATATGAACCTAGTGTCAATATAAACAATAATATTGCAGTAATTCGTGTCAAGTCACGGGATTAAAATGCCAAATTGGTTTTTATCAGCCAAGTTCCAGGTATTCCTTTTCAACATTTCGGTTGACAACAGAAAATTCGTTTGAAATTTTGTTGTTTTTTTTTTTTACAGATTAAAATTACATGTATGAAAATTTTTATGCAGCTGCCCATATTCTTTCCACAACAGCGAATTTTTTTATGCTTTATACAGGAAAAAAAATATATCTTTAAAAAAAAAATAAAAAAAACTCACAGTCTTGCAATGCTTCAGTTGCAAAACAATTTTGTCTTTGTGTCAAAAAATAAGGATTTAGAATCCAACTAGTGTCTCTTCAAAAGGTCAAGTATAGAATTTTCGCACCTTATAAAAGAAATTAGAAAAGCTTTCGACGAAATCTCTCTGAAACTATGTACCGGAGATAAAACTCCATGTAGTACCAAATTGATAAAAATTCAAAATACTTCCCTGAAGCAATTTTAGAACTGATTACCGCATTGGCGATGTTTCTGGTTCTTACAATTTATTTTCTATAATCTCATATTGACTTATCGATACTTACCGATCCTGCTGTTGTTCTACAAAAGCGTTCTTTTATACTCGTCAACAAATTCGAATCTCTGAATTCAAAAAATTCGGGTAGATCACTGAAGCTGAGAACTCCCGTCAATGATTCCCCGTCTGTTGTAACTGAAACAGATGCTAAATTCTAAAATTAAGATAATTTTCTCATACTGATGCAAAAACTCTGATGTGTTCAAAACATGACTTCCCTGTACGGAATATTAAATTGTACGCATTTTTTCTGCATTTCATTTAAACTTATTGGATTGAATTCTACATCTCATTTATTTTATAACTCAGAATGCACAAAAATTATGTATATCATCTGAAAAATTATCTAATCGTTGCCACATGTTCCATTGAAATACTATAGTTAATCAAAAAGATTTATAAAAGAAATTAAAGAAACAAACAAAAAAGAAAAAAAAAAAGAAAGAAAGAAAGAAACAGTTTTTTACAGACGATCCAATATTTCTTATTCAATTAATTCCGTTCTCACTTCGCGACAAGGCAAGAGTACATAAAAACTCAAAATATCTATATTAAAAATTAAGAAGTAAATTTTAAACACTTATTTCCTCAAATAAATTCCAGAAAGGATTAAACATAATTTAATTCGCAATAATAAAAGAAGGCGTTATCTTTGTTGTTGCGAAGCTTAGTTTCTCTAGATTGGCAACAAATTCGCTATTCTGCTAAGTTTCAAATGTAAACAAATATGGCTGCTTTCGTAACCATAATTAGGCTTAGCCGTACTTAAAGAATTTTTAAATTGTTGATAATTCTAGAAATATTGCATGTAGATTTACTAAAGGCATAAAATCTTAACCGGAAGATAAGAACAACACAATTCAATCATTTTTAAAGCAAAAAACGCGCAATTTACCAACATATAAGAATAAAAAATCTGAGTTCACTCAGCCGAGTAACGGACTGGGTATATATTTGGTGGGGCCGATTGGGACCAACAAGGGAGGTGAACATCTGCATGATATAGCAGTTCTATATATACAAAATTTCATCGTTCTGAGGCTACTCGTTTTTCAGTTATACGAGATACATACATATATACGTACGTACGCACAGACGCCACGAAAAAATCTCTTCAGTATCCATTTTAAATCACTTTTATAATTTTTGTGTGGAAAAAGAGTCCTTTATTCTGTTATTACGTACAGATGTCACGCAAAAACATCGTTAAATTGCATTCGATAGCTGTCAAAATGGATATTTTCGTTGAAATATGATACCCAAAATTTTGCGCGATTCCAATACTTCCTTTTTACTTCGTACAAGGAAGTAAAAAGTGTTAAATAAATAAAAAGATAAAATAAATGAAATTAATTATGGGTAATAAATTAGGATTTTATAGACTGTCTCCAGTGCTTTAACTATGCGATAAAATTGGCGATATGCAACAGGCGGATGTAGAACATTCTAGAACGAATTTTTACCGGTTTGGCCGAGAATATACTCGAAGGCAGGCCAGATGCTATATAAACCCTGTCCGTACGCGGAGTAGCGGTTTATCGCGAATGTATCGTCGAGTTTTATCTTGTGTGTGTCGAGCTCCGAGAGCGATCGACCGAGTCCGGGGTTCTACATTAGTGTTCTGCCGTGAAGCTGTCTTCACCATCATAGCCTGATAGCCTTTCTGTGTTGCTGATTATTTCAGTTTGTTTGTCGTAATTTTTCGACGACTGTAAACGTGATTTTGGAATTGTCTTGAATAATACTGGCTAAATAAATTATGTCTTGATTCTTCATCGAATTGTGTCATTAATCACTTCAAATCCATGAACCCGTAGAATGCAACGGTATTATGAGTTGGCTAACTGACCAGAAGCTTACCTACAGACAACTTGCGCATTACTTAACAAAGTGAGTCTTGGCCACTGTAGCTGGATGATAATTATTTTTCCCTCTATTCCATAAAACATAACTTAGCGTAGAGACAGAATACCTTTTTGATTGACAAAATGTTGGGTATCATTTTTTAGATTTTCTTGGGAAAGTTGCTTTTGGCAGATTAAACTAGTAAAATCATTTCTATACAAAGGATATTACGTGCTAATATATGACATTTTCGTTTGCGAATGGTATAGTAATTATTGATAATTTTATGATTCGATGAACAGAATTATATCCAGAGTGATTTTAAAAAAGCCATTTTTGCACTTGACTAAACTGCAAAATTTTAAAGCCTGGGAATAAGTTTGAAAAAAGAGTGAAATATGTATTCCATTTGTATTAGCAAAAACAGTCTGCGTTTATTAAGTCACAAGACTTAGGATTTTTTGGAGAAAAGTAATTTTTTTTCGGTAAAAATTCATATTATTTATTTCTTAAGAAAGAAAATAACCAGTTTCTAGCAACTATTTCTGACATCGTATTCTCCTGGAAGGAATAAAAAAGGTTCCAAACCATAAAAGGGCTAGATGGAAAAGGATTCAAAAATTTTTATTCTATTCTTTGAAACGAGCGACAGATTATTACAACTGGTCTTTATTCTGAATCGTCGTTCTGCACTGTAATTCGGAAATCACTTATGCGCGAGAAAAAGAGATCGAAACTGCTTTTTGATTCTTTTATTTTGCGTAATTCTTTCCTCTTTTTTTTTTTGCTCCTTATGATCGTGTAAATTTGTCGAAACAATTCTATCGAATCGAATCCGATAATTTTCCCATCACAATTCTAAATTTATGTGATCTGCGAAAACACACTGTCTTTAGGCTTAAGTTTGCCTTTCATTTGAATGGGAAGAAAATAACAGCTTCCGAATTGTGATTAATGCCTCTTTCGTGTCTGCCGACCCCTTTGTTCGATGTGAATTACGCTGGGGTTGCTATTGAAATATCGGCCAGAAGAACGATTTATTGGTTTTTTTACAACTTTTTTCTTGTCGTTTCCATTGTCTCTTCATCTTACGTAATTTACTTCTCTGTTTCTTTTTGCCGTGTTTGGATAAAGTTTGAAATGGAATTTCTTTAAGTGTACAAAAATGTAAAAGAACGATTTTAATATTTTGTCTGTAAATTTTTTGTTGAAGGAGGAATGGATGTAAATT
>KK115252.1:139144-184481 GCA_000611955.2 Stegodyphus mimosarum | reverse complement strand
GAGTATTTATAATATATGGAAAAAGAGCATTTAAGTATCAGATAATTACCCAAAAATCAAACTTAGATTGATGTTGACCATATAGAAAGTTCTAATTTGGCAGAATATTTCTAAGATAGCATATTTTTAATTTTTGAAAAAAGACTCAGGGACTGTCTTCCTCGAAACTATATTTTTTTCTCAAAATCTATGTCAGTCAGGAGATATTTTTGCTTAATCTCGCAAGTTATTTATATTTAAATTAGAATCATTGTGTTATCTTCTTAGGCTGGAATATACTAAACAAAACTATCATGAAACCTAAGGTTGATATCGCACTATATACCAGGAAGAAGGGGCTCCCAGACCTGGTTAAGATGCCTTAACACGGTCATAATGACCCAGTCCCTAGAGGTGATGTAAAGAGACATGACCACAGGGAGAATTTTAATGCACATAGTCTGGGAGAAAGAATACAAGACAATGGTGAGCGGCAAGCAGTCACCAACAAAGAGAATATGTCGTAGACCGTCCAACAATGTTAACCCAAACTCCCAAGGTTAACTTCCGGTCACAACCAAGGGGCAGACACTACAATATTGGTACGGCTCCTGCCGAGCCTGAACCTACCACCGAATAAACAATGGTTTTAGTCACTATGAAGACTGATTATCAACTCCAGAAGTCGAGTGTGTCTAGGTACAGGTCCTAGCCAGAACGCCGGGAGCTACGCTCGAGGAGAGCTGGTATCATACAGGCATTTATTTCAGACGAACAACTGTTTCAAACAACTGTTCTACCTGCTTTATCATTGAAAGAAATATGCAAGCTGTTCGTTTTCAACAACCGGTCAGCTATCAGCATTGAATCCCCGTCGTTAACCACCATTTGCAATGGAGAATTCCCTTTACATGGTAACCCCGAAACGATCCGCGGTGATTGGCTGTTTCATATCGTGTGAAACGCAGAAAAGTTATTCTAAAATGTTGTTCTTCCAAAATGTTTTGAATATGTGATACGATAGCTTATAAGAAAGTTTCTCGCGACTTTAGACTTCTCTGATGATTTTCATCTCAGAAAGGTGATGTTCAATAACGATATTTACTTTTATTCTCAAAAATGCTGGCCGCTTGCATATGGAGGTAGGTGAAAGTATTCTTAGTGAAGTAGTCGTCAGGAGAAGATTCAGTATATAGTCTAAGGCTGGTAACACACACCCATTTATTTCAGATGAACAACTGTTTCAGACAGTTTTTCTACCTGCTTTATCACTGAAAGAAATACGCACGATTTTTTGCTTTATTTTACAAAAAAACTGCGAGTTGTCCGCTTTCAACTACATAGCAACTATCAATTGAATGTTATCTGTGATTGCGCCTTGAAAGAAACATTTTGCGGAATCTTCACTTTCGGGATATCTGATTGCTTGACTTACCTTGAAGACCAGTTTTTTGAGGAAAACCTACGGGAGATGCAGCTACAAACGAAAAAATTCTGTGGGGACTTCACAGAATGTATTTCGGCTAGGAACTATCCAATTGTAGAAGAATAAGCTTGTTTTTCGGAAAAGTTTCTTCTAGTGTCATATGTCGCTAGATGAGATAACCGCATCAAGCTTCCTGTTTCGAAAAACCTCGTAAGTCTCCACAAACTGCTCAAGCTAAAAATAAAAAATCTGATGTATACACCACATGACTTCCTTGTACGGAATATTAAATTACATTCAATTTTCCTGCATTTCATTTAAACATATTGAATTAACAGTTAACGAAATTTGAATTACAAGTAAATCTACTTTGTCGATAGTGCATAAACCGCAATAGAATAAATGCACTCTTTAAAGTTCACTTTCTTTATTTACCATAGCCACGCTTCGGCGCTAGTTCACTTAAAAGCGTTACATCTCATTCGTTTCATAACTCAGAATGAGCAAAAATTATAGCATCTGAAGAATTACCACAAGTTCTGTTCAAATACTATAATAAATCTAAAACGATGTATGAAAGAATTTAAACAAATAAAAAAGAAACAGTTTTTCACAGACGATTCAGCGCCGCTTACGTAATGCGCATGCCCTTTTGAGTAATTCAGTTTTCACTTCGCGGTAAACAAAAATACATAAAAATTCAAAATATTTTCACTAAAAATTCAAAGCTACAGAAAAAGATAAAACACCAAGCGCAGTTAAAACAATTAAAAAAACAATTTTTACAATTAAAATTTCAATTTGCACCCCAAAACCAGCTAATAACTTAAATGATAATTCCGGAATGAATCAAGCATAATTTAATTCGCAATAATAAAAGAAGACGTTACTTTGCGAAGCTTGGTTCCTCTAGATTGGCAACAAATCCAATCTTTTCTGCTAAGCTTCATATGTAAAGAAACATGGCCGCTATCGTAACCAAAAATTAGTGAAATTAAAAAATTAGTGCCGATTGCAGTGAAAATGCGAGCTGCACATCTACATGTTATAGCAGTTCTCTATACAAAATTGCACCGTTGTGAGGCTAGTCGTTTTTGAGTTACGAAGATACGTACATGCATACGTAAAACGCCACGAGCAAATCTATTCAGAATCCATTTAAAATTAGTTTTATAATTATTGGGGGGGTGGAAAGAGTCCTTTATTCTGTCCTTACGTACGGATGTCACTGAAAAACCTCCTTAAATTTCATTCGATAGCGGTCAAAATAAATATTTCCGTTGAAATATGGTACCCAAAATTTTTCTCGATTTCAATGCTTCCTTTTTACTTCGTAGAAGGAAGTAAAAATATAGTGAATGATAAATCATCATTAGCTAAATTTTGTTGACTGGAATTTGTGCCTCAGTCACTCCTTGAGTGGGACGGAGTATAATGAGTTATTAAATACCCCTCGTCGTGACGTTGTAATCTAAGTGCATCCAGCCAGCAGTTGGAAGATACGTGGTTCAAATACTTGTGAGGAGATTTTTTCTGCTCCAGAAAGCGTAATAGTTTGTATAGGTCAAAGATGCTTGTTTGGTAGAAGTCTATTGTATATGGCATTAAAATAAACGGTACAGCAATCCATACTTCAGCTCACTGAAATGCCCATCCTTTCACTGAGTTAAATAAAAACATAAAAAATGATGAATAAAACTTTTCCAACCAACTAAAGATTGAAAAATCGCACGGCGAGAAATTCAAACTATTAGAAAACAGAATCACCTTGTGGTGTGTGATCCTGGAAGCATGGGGAAGGTTGTGCAGAAGGATCATGCTTTTATGGAAACTGCCAGGATATATCATTTTAACTACATGCTGCAAGTGCTCAGATGTGTCACAATATTTTAGTATGATTACAACAGTGATGGGTTACACTCTTTTAAAGTTAGAAGAGAACAAAATGATGCACAGTGATACCCTCTGAACATATTTGGGAACAACGATACTAGAAATGTATGTACACTTTGGCAAAAAAAAGAGGGAAACAGTTCTGTATCTCCCGTTCTACTGCCCCGTTTAACGAAATTTAACTTGAATTATCATGTTCCGAAAAAGCGACTTAGGATGTAGTATATTAGATTTATGCATAGGATTGTTCTAACATAGGTATTCTGACTCAAAATTGGATTTCTTTTGAAATGACATACCAACTTTTTTCCCCAGGATCCGAACCCGGGACCTTACGGCAAACAGAATATCTAACCGCCTTCCTATCTGGGTGGCAATCTGCTATAATTATAATAGGATTTATTCCGCTTTTCTGGTGTTTTCAGCCCAAAAGGGAGTTACATCCAAAGGGATATTACTCTCAAAACGGCATTTTGCGTCGTTTCACTTCCTGCGTTGACTCGCTTTTCAAATTGCTGCCACCAAATATTATCGCCATGTGTTATATTTAAAGAAACTAAAAAATGAAGCTGGAAACAATGCATAAATGTTTCCGGCATTCTGAAAAACAACAGTTTGCGAAACTTTAACGAATTTTTTATTAACAAACTCAACGATTCTAAAGCAAGCAATGGCAACACTATAGCCCTCCCCTCCCCTCCCCTCCCAAAAAAAAATTATCTCCAGCGCGCGAGACTGTGTATCGGAAAATCTAAAGATTTGCTCATTTTAAAATTATTTTGCGATATTGCTGTTGAATTAAATTTAAGGATTTAAGTGCGAAGATCATGATATTTAATAAATAAAATTAACACGGAAAATGTTAAAAAAATTCCCTTTGCGCGTATTGAAAAATCTGAAAGCTTTCAGTTTTTTTTTTTTAATTTTTTTTTTAAGCCCAAAGGAGCGATAGCCCAGAAAGGCCATTAGTCTCGAAACAGCATTTTGCGTCGGTTCACTATAAATGCCGTATCACTTTTTAAATTGTTGCCACCAAATATATCGCCTTATCGATTCTTCATTATTTAAAGAAATTAAACAACGAAGAATTTGCATGAATGTATGTGTGTTTCTCGCAATGTGAAAAAACGACAGTACCGAGAGCCATCCAGTTTTGAAAGAAGTAATCCTTCATCCGAACATGGGCACTCGGAAGTCCGGATTTTGAATTTCGAATTTTTTTTATTATGTATTTTAAAACTTTAATGAATTTTTTATTAACAAACTCAAGGATTTCAAAGGGAGCAATGGTTACACTGCAGGGAGTAAGGGGGTAAAAAAAAAATCTTTATCTCCAGCACGCGAGACTGTGTATTGAAAATTCTAAAGATATGCTTTTTTAAATATTTTGTGACATTGCTGTTGAATTAATTTAATGTTTATATGCGAAGAACATGATATTTAATAAATAAAGGTAACACACAAAACGTTATAAAGACGCCCCTTTGGGCGTAATATAAAATGTGAAAGCTTTCAGATTTTCGTTTTTAACTACTGTCGCATTAACCATTGACATCGCATCTTCAGGATGTGAAGGTGACTTTATCCTTGTATAAAAAACCTTCACAGTAGTCTACCGCATAAGTGTACCAGCACTTTTGTGATCATCAGTTTTCGTTTAGAAACAATCTTCAGAAATGTGCTAACCCGTTTTGGCCTAATACGATTTTAATTCGCTGTTCTGATTAATATAGCAGACAAAAGTCTTCTTTGCATGCACGTGCAACCTTGATAAAGGGCAGTTCCCCTTAGAAAGTCCTCCACAGAAGCATCCCTCCATTTAGGCCGATAATCCTCACGTGCTTTGACGCAATCAAGATAAATCAAACCTGTTTGCATAAAGACGCCTCGGTACGACAGTTGCTGGAATTTTTATGATAATTGCTATTTTGAAGATAAAAACGGATGTTCGAAAAATGGACGAGTACCTATATGTTTGTGGCATCTTTGTGATGGTTTCTGTCTAGGTGAATAATAGTCGATTTATACAATAGTGCTGGCATCTTCACGACGGGGCACCGTTTTGCAACACTCCTTATTATATGACAAGAACCACTTTCACAATTTCATTTGGATTTCTGGTTAATGTACAATCACTAGAAATTTACATGTTATATCTCAGATTTAAAACTACGTGAATATTTCTTACATGTTATAACAAAGCCATACTTTATCATTAGCAATAATTTGATATTTGCATACATCTATGTCGCGACATAAATTGGTTTCTTCTAATTAAAAACTAAATGCTTTAAAAGAACATAATCTGTTTTAATATTAAGCCAGCGTCCATTTATTACTGTTTCTTTCTACGCAATCACCATTCGCATTTCGGGTAATCGATTGATACACAATCGATGATCAAAAGTGTATCGAAACGATTTATGAAAGAAGTAAACATCATATGCTGCAATATAGTCCCCTGCGTTTTTTTCGCCGGTATCGTGACTTACTGCCGGCTTATGCTATAGCAGGGAAGGGGCAGAATATGAGGTTATACCCCTGAGAAGAATAGAGGCGTAGGGGCCCTCGAGCACTAAGAAAGATTCTGTGGTTCGCGGGGGCAGGAACGAAGCGACTGGGAGGGGCGTGACTTCTTTTGACACCCCAAGGCCACATCGCATGCTGCCGGCCGCGGAGTACAAAGATGAGGAGGGGAGGAAATAAAAAAGAACGGAGGGGAAGGAACTCTCCTCTACCCCCTGGAGAATTCCCCCCTCTCGCGTTACGATAATTCGCGCTGTATGGACGGACGGACCCCAACACGCGATGTGAGTTGCCTTCCAAATGCGCAAAGCTTGCATCCTGTACTTTTAGGATTATATTTATCCACCTTCATGTTGGTTCCCTAAACAGTTTTAGGGTAACCCTGTTCGTTCTGCTCTTTTCTAGAGCATTCTTTGTGTTTTCTGTTGAAAAGGGATTTAACATTCCCTAACCTCGAAGTTTTACCCAGAAATTGTATGTCTTGAGAAAATATGTAGTTATTCTTCTAAGTTATGCCAAAGAATCTCTCGAGCATAAGTCCTCAAATTGGATGATTAAGAAGCCCTTAAAATTTGACGACAAGGCTAGAGTCCAGTCCTCAAATTTTGAGAAACCTCTAAATCATCCAGTAAATCCTTATAATCTCCTCATAATTTTCCCCTCCTCATAAAATCAAAGAAAGATTGCAAGGGCCTGTGAAATAACTATGTGCATGGTGTCCCTTTCTGGATCCTAGGGCAGCATCCTTTCGAGTGAATCTTCTGCACTGTTACTTGCAAATGCTATTTGCCAAACTGCTCACTTCGGCCGGAATTAACGTCACAAAGAGCATGGATTTCTCTTATAACATAAATGATAATGCTTCAACATGCGACAGATAGGTTATTTTCAAATTACATATCTCACGCACCATTTGCCTCAGAGATTTCTTTTTAACTGTGGCAATATATATCCATCAAATTTTATTGTCATGTGTCATTGTTATCCGTGATTTTCCAGAACGCTTTTGCGGGCAGTCTGGTACATCGAGGAGTCCAGATCTGTGTAAGCTCTACAACATTTCCATTAAATCTAATTTAATTATATATATAACAATTATTTTAAAAGCAATGAATTAAACTGAAAAATATATAATAAAATCAAGCACTTGAGCTGCTTTGTAGAGACATTAGGCTATTTCGAAACAAGGGCCATGAAAAGTGAGCCACGCCTTCGCCGGGAATCGAACCACGGACCTCTCGAATACTTGTCGAGTGTGCTGACCACAGATAATGCGAATAAGGCGGGAGAAATACCTTATATAGCCCCCTTTTAAAGAGGATAATTATTTAAAGGACGACTGGGGTTTTAGGGACCCAATCGCCAAATCCCGGTGGTGGAAAATCATCATCCACCACCTTTTTTTAGTTCGGGCGCCAGCTGTAGGGACATTAGGTTATTTAGAAGCAGGAGAGATGAAAAATGAGCAACTCCTTCGTCGGGAATCGCACCACGGACCTTTCGGTTACGTGTCGAGCTTGCTCACCACTACACCATGAAGGCCGGCGAAATACCTTATATACTCCCCCTTTTAAAGATCGACTGGGATTTTGGGGATCCAGTCGCCAAATCCTGGTGGTGGAGAATCATCATCCACCAACTTTTTAGTTCGGGCCCCAGTGTAGAGTCATGAGGCTATTTTTTAAGGAGGAAACGTGAAAAATGAGCTACGCCTTCGCCGGGACTCGAACCACGGACCTCTGGGTTACGCGTCGAGCGTGCTGACCACTACGCCACGAAGGCATGCGAATAAGGCGGGAGAAATAACCTTATAGCTTAAGATTGAAATTTTATTTTTACCGTACACAAAATTTTTTAATCTAAAAATTATACTGTCCTGGAAATTTAAGAAACTTTTAATTGTAAAGTTAGACTAAGAAAAACGTGTATAATTTATAAAGTTCAGTAATTTTCTTTGGTATCATAAAGTGTAACCAAAATTTTGATAGACTAGCAGCGAATTAACAAGTGAAACTTGAGAAGGGTGTAAAAGACCCTTTATTTAAAACTAAATAAGCGTAGAAGATGCACTTGATGCATATAACTCAGCCAACCACTTGTGGCGAGATAACTTAAAGTAAGTCAAATGTAAAATTTAATAAGCGAATAAAGAAAGATCAGTTAACGCGAAGGTGGCTCAAAACTTAACAGGAGTGGATATTCAAATATCGTAAATTATAATGCAAGGGCGAAGACTATAGGCATTATCTGCTCTAGCAACCTAGTAACGTGGCCTCGAGGAGAAGAACACACTCTGCCTTACGCTCTAAAAACCTCACTTTAAATGCACGCGAACTAAATTGCATTCTGGCGGGAAATATCTGAAACATAAAGTAACCGGGTAATTAACATATAAAAACCTTACAAACTAATAAAAGTTTGAAGTAGGTATTAAGCGTTTTGTATTAGTAAAAGATTACTGAGAAATAACTTTTTAATACTTTTTAATGTTTCTAAACTTACGAAAATCTGAAAATTAATAATTTACGTTTTAATACTTCAAATAGAATAACGAGAGGGTAATTATTTAAAACAGGAAAATTCAACGATTAAGGAGTACTTAATAGAGGTTTCGTCCTTCTTGATTATTTGAGGGTTAAAATAAATCAAAATTAAAACTAATTTCAAAATCCTTTAAAAAAATTATTTTAACCCCATTTCAGAAGTCAGGAATGTACCCCAAAGCGAAATGAGGCCACAAAATAATTCAAAGAGGCGGTTACTTTTGAAAATTAAAACATGAAAAAAAATCTAGTGTGTACACCTCATGATTCCTTGTACGGAATATTAAATTATACGCAATTTTCCTGCATTTCATTCAAACATATTGAATTAACAGTTAACGAATTTTGAATTAAATCTACTTCGTCGATACCGCATAAACCAGAATAGAATAAATGCACTCTTTAAAGTTCACTATCGGCACTAGGTTCACTTAACAGCGTTAATCTCATTCATTTTATAACTCAGAGTGCGCAAATATTATAGCATCTGAAGAATTACCACAAGTTCTATTCAAATACTATAATAAATCTGAAACGATGTATGAAAGAAATTAAACAAATAAAAAAGAAACAGCTTTTCACAGACGATTCAGCGCCGCTTACCTAATGCGCATGCGCTGCTGATTAATTTAGTTCTTACTTCGCGGTAAGGAAAAATACATAGAAATTTGAAATATTTTCATTAAAAATTGAAAGATATACAAAAACATAAAACACCAAGCACAGTTAAAATAATTAAAAAGCAATTTTTACAGTTAAAATTACAGTTTATACTCAAAAACAAGCTAATAACTTAAATGATAATTCCAGAATGAATTAAGCATAATTTAATTCGCAATAATAAAAGAAGACCTTGTTTTGTTGTTGCGCAGCTTGGTTTCTCTAGATTGGCAACAAATCCAATATTCTGCTAAGCTTCAAATGTAAACAAATATGTCCGCTATCATAACCACAAATTAGGCTTAGGCACACTTGAAAAACTTTTAAATTATCAATAATTCCACAATTATTGCATGCAGTAACTAAAGGCACAAATCGTAACCGAAAGATAAGAACAACATAATTCAATCATTTTTAAAGCAAAAAATGCACTATTTACAAACATATAAGAATAAAAAAACTGAGCTCACTGAGCCGAGTAACAGAGGGGATATATATATATATATGTACATATATTTATACACTTTTGGTGCGGCCGATTGCAACTAAAATACGGGATGCACATCTACATGTTATAGCAGTCCTGTATACAAAATTTCAGCGTTCTGAGGCTAGTCTTTTTTGAGTTATGCGAGATACATACATACGTACGCACAGAAGCCACGAAGAAATTTATTCAGAATCTATTTTGAATGAGTTTTAAAATTTTATTGAGGAAAAAGAGTCCTTTATTCTGTCCTTACGTTTAGATATTACGCAAAAAAATCGTTAAATTTGCATTCGATACTGGTCAAAATGGATATTTTTGTTGAAATATGACACTCGAAATCTTTCGCGATTACAATACTTCCTTTCTACTTCGTACAAGGAAGTAAAAATGTGAAGCCAACTTATGCTAAAAAATTACATATATTCATCATATAACTGCCATTTTATAAGACTTATTTTAATTAACGCGTTATTTCTTATGGTAAAATATATCCTTTGGCTCGTATTCATGTTACACATGGCAAAAACCCGGAAAACCAGCAGTCAGACTGCTCGCCTGGCATCGAACTTGAATCGAATTACCAGTATTCAGCGGTTTAATACTCTGCAAAACAAACTCTTCTAACACTGTCCGATTTTAGCATACTTGCTAGCAGATGGTGAATTCGTCTGGCATTGAAAATTAAGTTAATAGTCGTAGAAATGCGAAGCCTGGTTGTTGGTATGTAAATTTATGTTTGACTTGTGAATATTTTGAATTATTTTGCCGGTTCAGTTGCAAGGGTAGTGTAAGTTAATATTCTTAACTATTTAAGTTGTCTGACTTAGAGCTAAAATTGAAATATAAAGTCTTTAATTATATTACAATGTCGTATTTAATTAGTGATCGGGTGTTGAAAAGAAAGACTGGACGATAATTCTCTGGCAATATAGAAGTGTTTAAATATTTCAGTAAAACTAAGCTTAATCTTTTACGCTATGATCTTAAATCTGGATCCACCAGCGCCAAGCATTTAGACAGCAAACTCTTACATTTTAAATGGGAAATGTTTTGTATAAATAGACACGAGAGGTGAATCTTCCAGGTGGTATTTAAGAATCATTATCACAAAAGATAAACTGAAAATATAGCGTCGAAAAGAGTGAAAAGAATTCCAAAAAACATTTGAATGGCGACAAGGAAAAGTAGGAATTGTAAATGCATAGTATCAAAATGGGTATAACTTACACTTTTTCCTGTTTTATACTGAATTTTCAGATGTTTTTTGATAGAAGTGTCAGATAGGTTTCTCTTAATGTCATATCAAGGTTTTCTCTCGCATTGAATTCCTAAATTCGTAAATTAAAGTAATTATTTAAAAAACACAGGAAGGAGGAAAAAATTTCCAAGATACTAAAACAAGGATAAATTTGTATAAAAGATTTAGAATGAAAGGCTTCTACTGCTGCATTCCCTGAACAGACATTAACTAGATTTTGTAATTTGAAGAAGTGATGAAGAAACAGTTTTTGCGCTATAACCGGTACATGTTTTTCTGAAATATTCTTGATTTCAGTAAATAACTAATAAATTCCTTGCTATTGACAATAATCCACTATACATTTTTTTAAATATGTAAGCAAAATTTTGGTTATCAGTAGTTTCATTTAAATCAATTTTATGTTGGAAACTTGTGCCTAGAAATCTGACCGCACATGGCAATTCAATGGAAAATAACAACAACATAAATAATGCCAAGCTACAACTTTTTGAAATTCTATACAAAAATTAATTGCAGTTAGAATTTCTATTATTTTGAAATGAAATTAATTTCACTCTCAACAGTTTTGCTAGTTTAAGTACAGACTCCTGAAAATCAACTAATTCGTATCCAAATTGTTTCAAAAGTTTTCAATTGTTTACCAATTTAAGAAATAAATTGGTACAAACTTGATCGCGTAACACCACCATAAAAATATAGGCGGCTTAATTCTTTCTGCTACAGAAAAAATTAATAATAGAAAATGTTAAAAAAAAAATTCTGATCTCTACATTATTCAAACAAAAGCCAAAAAAAGCAAAATGAATAATCATAAATTCATTTTCAAGCTGTCGGAAGAAATAGAAAAAATCTCAGTTAAGAATTCCTAGAAATATATACGATACTGTTAAAAATGTACGTTGAAAGTAAATTTCTAAATAAAGTGTCCGACATTTAAAATACACCACGAAGATTCTGTCGTATAAATAAATATGCAACTTTCGGGAAATACGCAGCGGAGCAAGTCATGTAGATGATCTGAGATGCAAGTCAGTCACCTGATTATATAAGGTATCTCTCCCGCCTTCTTCGCATGCCTTCATGATGTAGTGGTCAGCACACTCGGCGCGTATTCGAGAGGTTCGTGGTTAGAGTCCCGTCAAGAGTATTGCTCATTTTTCATCTCTCCTGCTTTCAAAAAGTACCTAAGTAAAAAGTACCTAAAGTACTATCGTATATATTTCTGACGGCACGAAGATGTACCTACAGAGGCGCCCGAACTAAAGAGGTGGTGGATGATGATTCTCCACCACCAGGATTTGGCGATTAAATTCTCTAATCCCAGTCACCCTCTAGTAAAAGGTAAGTATGTAAGGCATTTCTCCCGCCTTTTTAGCGTGCCTTCGTGGTTTAGTGGTCAGCACGCTCGGCCCATATTCGAGTCCTGGTTAGGATATTGCTCATTTTTCATCTCTTGTGCTTCTACATAACTTAACGTCTCTACACTTATAGCGCGAGATGAAAGAGAAGGAGACGGCGGACAAACCAACAGTGGCTACTCTTTGCTGCTTAGGGAATCCAGAACTTAGAGAAGCTCAACATCTCAGAAGACAAATGTGAATGAAGAGGTGTCTGGATGACGATACCGCAGACAGTTCCTGCAAATAAGGCGATTCATCGAGGGCTGAAACTGTAGGCTTACGTACCATTAGTTGGTCTTACCGTCGTATCGCTGCTGAAACGCACTTAGATGCATCCACTGCGCTTGGTCTAGATAGATAGATGAAGGAAATGTAAAAATGGTTGCGAAAGACCAGAACTATCCAGATGTACTACAGAACCATCCATCCGAGACCATCTAGACGTCCTACAGAATGCACTGATCGCCGCATACGAAGAGAAGCAGTGGTGGTCCTACAGTCGACTACTGTGGACATTTGTGGATTGTGCATGAAGCTTTGGATGTTCCAATATCTGGGAGAACAGTTTTCCGATGTTTGGCTAAAAGCAGCTTGCATATAAATTACCCTTTCCGAAGACTTCCATTAAAGCCGAACCGTTGGCGCGAAAGACTGCGATAATGTCGTCAAGGAACCACTTGGTTATCTGAATGGCACAATGTGGTAGTCAATGATGAGTCTTGGAATTGTTTATCTGATGATAGTCACCATCATGAGTCTGGAGGAATCGAGATATAGAGTCAGTTCAACTGCTATTGCTGAAGACCACGCTGCTTGTCAGCGTAGCATAATGGTTTGGAGTGCCATCAATCATCAATCAGGTCATTCCTGTTATGCATCAGAGACACACTGACGGCACGAAGATACATTGATTTGCTACTGCAGCCGGTTGCAATACTTACCTCTAGCGGCTTCGAAATGGCATTTTCCAGCAGGATACCGCACGGCATTTGTTAGTCGACAAGCCTTCCAAGCATGTCCCACCAGTTTCTTGGCATGTGATGTCCCATGATCTGTACCGATTGAGCATATCGACGCGAGCGATCGAGCATATCATTACGCGATTTGTTGTCCTTTATCTACTCTCCCCCAGACGTTATCGGAGAACGAATTTTGGAGAAGGGTTCAGAGCACATATACTTCCCTCAGAACACTATCTGTACACTAACTGAATCTATATCTCACAGGAGTACAGCTTGCATAGGCGCGAGAGGTGGCCATATATATCACATTCCCTATATATTTCAACAATGTATAAATTTAGCTCTTTCTATAAATTACAACACTTATTTACATATGCATGCTCTGTCTGTGTATCAACTGACATCACATTCTACCCAGTCTTTCATGATGTTGCATTTTCTATATTGGGCAGTGTAATAAAATTATCTGAAAGTATTTTACATTGAAATAATACAAAAGCGGGAGTTTCTTATTCCTATTTATAACAATGCTAAAATTAGAAATTTCTCATCTTTCTTACCGTTATTTTTTATACGACCCATATAATGGATGGTTTCTTTATTCATTTCTTCGAGTGAAAGTAGACACTTCAGGTAATTCTTCATGACCGTTTTACAAAATTAGCCCATTATAAGAGTTCCAACACTTTTATGTAGATTGGTCTTTTTGGAAAAGACAAAAATCTTCATAAAATTCCCAAGCCCGCAGACTTCAGAACAGTTTTTAAGATACGAAACTAACTTTCACAAAAGATGCAGGCATCTTTATTCGATATATCACATGTTTTAGTTTACTTCTCTGATCAACAAAGCAAATGAAAATTCTATTTACATAGTGGCGCCAGCACTTTTATGAAAGTTGCATTTTACAAGTTAGAACCTGATCGTCATAAGAAGCAATAACGCAATAATTATAAATTACTAAATCTCAAGATGGAATTTTGTTCATTTTCGTTATCGTTTCAAGTAGACCTAAGGCGCCTAATTTTCTATCAGAACCACAGATTTTCATAGTACAATACAATCATTGTGCTCCGGTAACTACGACTGGTACACCTAACCTACTTCGTTACTTGGTCACTGACACTTAGCCGACACGGACATTTAGCTGACGGGATGTTTAGTCGAAAGGATATCTAGCCGACGAGACAGTTAGCCGACAGCACATTTAACTGACAACATGTAGGCTAAAGACGGAAACAAATGTACGACCGTCATAATTCGGCTAGGTGGACTGGGGGCTTCGACCCGATAATCATTAAACAATCAATAATCAACATGTAGGTTGAAACAAAAACATGCGACAAATTTTAAGTACAATTTGCCCATTCCTACAAAAGACCGTTTTCAGGGTACACAATCAGAAAGAAGGTTTATGGACAAGTCCCACATGCCTTTGTTTAAAGCTCTACAAGGTATAAATTTTTAATTTAGACAACAAAGCAATTTTAGGTTCATGTACATTTTGTAATCATTTTCGGGAACTATTAGATGTTCTATTTCAATCTTCTTCTATTTCGAGACCTTCTACCTCAAGAGCGGAAAAGAAAATTTCAGCACTGCTATGAGTGAAACAATTTTATATGGAAAACAATGGGAGGAGTAAAGAGAAGACGAATGTAACGTGATTCGTCAAGGAAAATAGAAATTAACTTAAAAAAGCTGAGATATTTCAATTTTAAAAGTGTGATTAACTAAATAAAAAATTTTGTTACTGTGAAAGAGTTAACACATCCAAATTACTTACTGAAGAAGCTTTACGCATAACTTTTTCAAGTCAAAATTATGATTAAATTTCGTACTGTGATTAGCTAAAAATATCTTTATTAGCCCAAAAGGGGTTATCAGACTCGAAACAGAATTTTGTGGCATATCATTATAAATATCGGTACATTTTAGATCGCTGAGTCCCTTTTCGAACTGTTGCCACCAAATGTTTCCGTCTGTATTATTTTTAAAGAAATTAAGTAATGAAGAATCTGTATGAAGGTAAGTATATTCTTCGCATTGTGGAAAAACTACGGCATTTCTAGCCATCAAATTAAAAATGTAAGATGTTTATCTTCCAATTTTAACTAACAAACTCGGCTGTATGAAAGCAACGTGTTGACGCTAGCGGAAATAAAATACTTTATCTTCCACGTTTCAGCATGTTGCCTAGATGGACTCAATTGAGGTACCCGCCGAGAACATCGCAGCAAAAACGTCGCGGAGAAAACAACGCAAAGTGAAAACGTCATGGTACAAAACATCGTTGAAGAAAATAAAGCAAAGAGAAAACATCGCAGTTCTAAAACATCGTGGTACAAAATATCGTCGTCGAGAATAAAGCGGTTCAAAAACTTCGCAGTTTAAAAACATCGTCATCGAAAATATCATGGTAAAAAATAAAGCTCCTTTAAATCATCGCATGACGAAAACATCTTACACAGGCATTTTTCAGGCTTTAAAAATTGTAAATGGATATTCGCATAATGATTTGTGAGCTCAAGATGGAAAGGAGGATATTTTTACTTTCATATTTTTTATTAATTAACAAATGTTTGCTGAAAATGTAAAATGGAAATTTAAGCATAGAAAATTAATGCAACTTATAGCACTTAATAGAATATTAAACAGATGTAGTTAACTAAAAAAGGTCATTAATAAATTATTTTTTATAACTTTTAGTGGTAATTTTTCATGAAAAGTATAATCTAGAAAAGGTTAGGAAACGGAAAATAAGTAACTGCATGAGTTTATCTATAAAAAATTGGTAGGTTAATTACGAGATTATTTTCTTCACTTTTTTTAATCTGATATTCTTATAGTGAAAATTATTTCTTGTTTTGCTTTTAAAAATTTATTAGTTAATAAAAAATATAAAAGTAAAATTTATCCTTCTTCCCATCTCGGCTCACAAATAATTATGCGAATATCTATTTACAATCATCAAAGCCCGAAAAACGCATGTGGGCGATGTTATCGTCATGCGATGATTTGTAGGTACTTTATTTTTTACCACGATATTTTCGACGACGATTTTTAAACTGCGAAGTTTTTGAACCACTTTATTTTCGACCACGATATTTTGTACCACGATGTTTTCTCTTTGATTTATTTTCTCCCACGATGTTTTGTACCACCACGTTTTCGCCTTGTGTTGTTTTCCCCGCAACCTTTTCGTCCGCGATGTTTTCGGCTGTAACCCTCATTGAAGCCATTATATATTTTTTTATCTTTTATGATAACTATTTTAAGCGGTTGGCCGCGGGAGAGACTAGTTTTTAAAGAAATAATATAGCGAATATAAAAATAGGCATGACGACCTCCAACATTCTAATGAGAATTGTAAAGATATGGTGTTTTTAAATATTTTGTGATTTTGTTACTGAAATTGTACGTGGCGAAAGGGCGAAGAAAGTAGTATTTCGTGAATAAAGTGAACACAGAAAATTGTAATAAGGAAAAAACAAAAAATAAAAAAAGGGGGAGGGGGAAGAAGAAACTTTTGTAAACCACCTTACTAAGAAAACTCAACATGATGAACTGAGAAAAGACTTAAAAAAATAGAAAAATGTATACCAGCATTAACACTGACTGCATCGAGAATTCTAAACCTATGCTGCATATGTTTAAAGTTTTTGAGATTTTGCTGTTGAACTGCTTGTGGCGTAAGCGTGAAAATAACGATGCTTAAAGCTAAAAAGACACACACACATATATATATATATATATATATGGTATATATATGGTATATATATGGTATATATTAGCAGTAGTGAATGCAAGAGCAGACTAGTGAACTGCGAGCTGCACGAGAGTGTAAAAACCTTTAACAAACTCTTTCGGGCGACCTTTAAACCTGAAGCCTTTTTTAGATTTCTTCTTTTTCTTTTCTTCTTTCTTTTTTTTCTTTTTCTTTTCGTTTTCTTTCTTTCTTTCTTTTTTATTTTTTTTTTGTTTTTTTTTTGCAGATAAATTTGGACAAATTTTACTAAAAAATTGTGTTGCATATTTCTGCCTAAATGTATCAGCTAAACGTGCTATCGGCTAAACGAGCTCTCGGTTAAACGTGCTAGCTGCTAAATCTTTGTGTAGGCTAAATGTCTTGTTGACTAATAAGTGTCAGCTAAATGTCATGGGCCCTACCGAACCATTGCGCTACGGATACATAGCTCTTTTTTAATATAAATACAGGGTTCGAAATTGAATTGTTGATTTTAATTACGTTTCAAAATTTTTTATATATCAAAATAATTGCATCATTTAATGATAGGAAAATACTCCATAATTTACTGCTTGTTTTGCTAACTTTTACCTGTTAATGCACGTAAGCATTTTATTGTTTAACTGCTTACAATCCTTGATGTTTTTCGAAAGTCTCGCTAGTTTGAGGTTTCGGTTATTCTAAATTCTTTTCGGTTCCTTTCAATATTCGCTTATCAAAATTCAACAGTACGCAATAATAAATGTGATGTTGCAAAACAGGACAGCACCTGTAATTAATCCTAAACTGTCAGAACTATAAATGCTTTTCAAAAAGAGCAATAAGTTAATTATAGTCGACTTACTAGTCGACTATAATTAATCTTGAAAAATTATAGTTCCCTAAACAGGTATGAAGAAAAGGAAGTATCTAAAGAAATCCAGGTGTGCGGTTATAACAATAGCTTATACTTCCTGTACCAGTCTGCCGAACATTGAACAACTATCAATCTTTAGCTTCTTATAGTATTACGGAGATCATTTAAAATCATAACTATTTTGTCATTATTAAGTAAAAAATTGAAAAAAAAAACGTTATGAGCTGTTCTATTAAAACGATCTAATTCTTATCGTTTGGAAGTCGGATTGTTTTGACATAAATAAGGGCTTCTGTGATGTCCAATTTAATTTTACAGAAAAACTTCTGTAGTTCCGCATAATGTTAAAAATATACATGCTTGTTTAAGGGACGTGCTTAGAAATAACAAAAATTACTGACGTACAAAGGCTGTTCGTCATTTTTTAGACGATTTCATTGCATTTACGGAAATATTTTACCTAAAAGTTTTGGGTGTTAAATGCTCTACTTGATAACGCTTATTCTTCATTATCTTTCTACACCGTAATTTCGAATACAATGAAGCCTACTCTAGTATCGAAAGAAGTATTTTTCTGATTCCTCTTGAACAACTTTCCAAAGTCCAAGGAGGATTGTAAGGCGACGTTTGAACAATTCCCTTTTTAAGCACAAAAATTCATGGCTGATACATTAGGAGATTTAGTAGGAATGTGAATGAAAGGATACTCGTTTCTTGTTCTATTTTTTTTCCAAGAAAGTAACAGTTGATTTTGACGTGTGGTTGCTTACTTTGTCTGCATGCAGTTCTACTGACTGATGGCTCTGTGGGCATAGAGAAGGTATTTCATTTTTGAAAATTGGGCATAAAATATGTTCCTGATAATATATGGAGGCGATCTTAACATTTTTCTCCACTCTCTTTACTTTTACTTTGCGACAATATGAAAAACCAGCATTAATCATAAATCCCTTTGAAAAACTTTCTTTAGATTCTTTGAAGCATGTTTTAAGACTTTATTCTCCCCTTTGATGACAATAAATGGATATCTTTTTATTACAGACATTTAAATACATCCAAGATTCGTCTACTATGGCAACATTTTCCCATTTTTGTCCGGATAAATGCTTCTCATAAAGAATTCTGCAGCGCGTTCTGCGTTCGACAGTATGTTGTGGAGGAAGACGATGTACATTAAATTCTTACGACTTTTAAAGTTTCAAATCAGCATTAACCACTTTGTTTACAGTTGACACTAAGTTTTTAAATGATTTTGCAACTGTCCTTTGGATTGGCGGATATTCTTTTAACATTAAATATCTTACCTTTGCAACAATAGAAACATTCCGTTTTTCCCTCGCATATATATTTGAAACAATATTTTGAAGCCAAACTTTGACTTTTTTTCCTTTCTTGTTGAAAATATTACCTATCGCAGCTTTAGATATCGAAAAACCAATATTTCACAGCTCTTTTTTAATAAACAGTTATGAATAATTTTCTTCGGAAAGAGCACAAACATAGCCTCCCATCCATTACTTCTTTAATAGCACCATTTTGCATGGAAACTAAACTGTCAAGTAGCTAACTATAATTTATACTTTTAAAAATACGGTTGCAGTTAAAAAAAATTAAGTAGATGATTTTCTTATAGGAAAGCAAAATCGTTTAAAATGGGCGAACAGCCTCTTCATTTGTACAGATTAATTATTTGTAAATTTCACGTTATGCTATAATACCACCGAGCGTTAATAAAATAAGAATTCTCCAAGATTCATTTGTACTTTTCCGTCACAAATAATAATAAAAGAAAAAAAGTTGGAAAGAAACTTTTTTTTCCGTTGTTTAACATTTCGAGCGAATTCTTTTCGAAATGTTTATTGCTGTAGTTGGAACTGAAAACATTGCCACTTGAAATATTTGTTGCAAGCTTCTTGAGAAAGCGAACCTTGCATTTTGAATAAATACATTATTTTCTCGCGTATTCATTCCCCTAGCTTTTTAGCTCCACTTTCTGCAAATTTTAAAAATATTCGTGCCATTTCCCCCTTCCTCAGTGTTCAATTCAGAGAACGATCTTCCCTAAGTTTTAAAATGGATTTGTCCATGTAGTGATTGTTTTCATCTTACTGACGAAAACAAAACCTCTCAAACTACCTGCGAAAGTCACGCCGAATCTTCCCCATCCAACACTCGAATTGTATGCCAGCCTAAGAAGAGAACCGATTACTGTGACGCAAACACGAACTGATACTGAGTCTACGATTTCGCTGAGTCAGCTAAACCTTTCCCTTCTCTAGTTATTTATGGACGCTTTGAGGCCTAAGCAGTAGCAGAGACAACAAGAAGAATAGTCCAGATACAAGTTACTGTACAGTAGCAGTGAAGACATGTCATTGGATATTGTAGTGTATTTTTAAGATATTGTAATGTGTGTATTCTTATTGAAATGCAGGTTTCTTTTAAAGAAATAATATTGTGATAGTTCCTTGTATAGTTTGTTCACGACTACTTTTCATGTTTCAACCGCGTTCTTGGAAAATTAAGTCATTCACAGACTTCTCGATTTTCGGATGATTAAATTAGCAAGAAAAGGGGGGGATACGCTAGGAAATACAGTAAGTTTCTTTTAAATGAGTGCACAAATCTGAGCGTGGGGTAATTTCCCATAAAAATGCATCATGGTAGTTACTTCTTATCAGCTTTGACATTCTGAACTGCCCATTTTAAATGCAAGATTTCATGTTCTACGTGTTTAACTTTTGGGCAACCTACTCTTATGTCACAACTGCTTAGCTTAAAATTGTTTCAAGTGCTAAACTGAAATCTGCTCACCAAGATTAGATTTTAATTTCTTAAAATTTACAATTTTCATGTTTTTAAAATTAATTTTTGTAAAATTTTGAAAATTTTCATGGTAAGCTTTTTAAATTTAGAGTTTCAAACTGCAGTGAACAATGAACAAAGAATATTTTTTTAATTTAAAATAAATATATATATATATTCTTTGTTCATTGTTCAATTTTTTTTAATTTTTATTTAGTTATTTGGAACAAAAATATTTTTTTTTGTCATCAAGTACATATATTATGCTTTAATTCACTGTAATTGTCCATCGTATTAATAATTAAAATCAGAAGTTAAATTTTATATAACATTTTATTAACACCTAACATTAATACACACAAAGGACAAACAGAACATGGAATTACATGAAAAATTAAAGTGTAGGGAGTGTATTTAAATAGTCTAACATTTCAGGTCTGCAGCTCGCATCGAACTGATTATTTTTCCCATATCGTCAGTAGAGGGCGTTGCTGACGATATTCATTCGTTACACGTTTAATTATTATTCGCTATTAGACGTTATAGACAGTTGACATAGATTATTGGATTTTAAAGAAAAATAGAATTTTTTGTTTATCGCTGTAATAAAATTTATAAGAAGTGGTTTTTACCGCATCGTATTCTCATGTCCCATTTTGCACAGTACTACACACAGCATATACCTTAGTTACATAATAGACGTTTAGTAGCTGTGGCATCGCCATCGCTGAGGTTTAAATGTTATGAAACACTTTAGAGGTTAAACAGCAATTAAAAGAAGTCTTGAGCTTCAAAATGAAACTCACGAAATATATAATCTTCTTCCCTTTCTTGAGCAGTTTCTTTTACTCAGCGTTAATCAACTGAAGAATATACTGGATGTCCCATATAGTCGCACATTTTTTTTAAATTACAGAAAATCAACAAACTAATGCATAAGAGCTACCTGAGTCTTAAGACTTACTACGAAAGCTTTTTTGGGGAAGATCTAGAATATGAAATGATTTTATAATGTCATCTTTCAATACAAATTTGAGCAATAATTTATTCTTATGGACGGGGGCGGGGGAGAAGTCTGCGTATGTACCGAGTCCTTAGATATAAACCATTTTTTAGTACTCCAAGTTGTTGATTTGATCAGAATTGTTTAAAAAGAATCCAAGTTTATGGAACACCCTGTACTTACACAGATTTATTGAAATCCGTTTATAAATTTAATTTCAAGTTCCAACAAAATTACTTTTTAACGCACATGGAGTTTCTGTGAGACGTGAGGAGTTGCTAGATATGATAGCATTAGTTCGTTAATAGCTATATTGTACAGGTACAGGGTCCTCTCTTTAAAAAATAAGAGTAATCTTTCTTTTCGAATGTCTAAAAAAGGATATAGTCATTAGGCTATATTGGTGCAGGCAATGTGAAAAATATGCATTGGATTCGAACTCCGGACCTCCCGAATATGCCCCGAGTGCGCTTCGAGTTACACTATGAAGGCATGCGAAAAGAGGGAGAAAATACCTTATATACTCCCCCTTTTAAAGGACGATTGGAAAATAAGAGACCCAATCGCCAAATCCTGGCGGTGATGAACTATCGTCCATTAGCTATTTAGTTCAGACGCCACTTGCAGAGTCCTTTAGAATTTTTCGATGTCAGGACACTGATGAAATCAGCAGAGCCCTCCCCGGGATTCGAATTCTGAACCTCCAGATTACGTGTCGAGTGCGCTTCCAGTTACACTATGAAGGCATACGGAAAGAACAGAAATACCTTATAAGAAAACAAAGAATAAACTATTTTATTGTCTAAAGTTGAATAACTTATCGAAGCGAAGAAAGCATCTGGAAGAATAATGAGGAAAAAGAAAAAAAAAAAAAAAGGGGGGGGACTTTCTTTGAAAATCAAACGCAAGTACTCCATGGCTTAAGATAAAACTAAGCACAATAATGCTATGAAAAGGTGAAGAGCTATCTATCTGATCAAGTGCACGCCGAACTTAGCCTAAAACTTAGCCGAACTCAGCCTTAAAAGTCCGGACAAAATCATTTAATGTATATTTTTATTTTTTGATGCATTGATGAGCTAGGCACTGCATTTAATTTACTAAATAAAACTATGTTGTATACAGGTATTTACTCTTAACATACAAGGGAGCACGAGGGCACTGCATATAAAGCAGAAAATGAATTGTGCCTGAAAAAGGATTTGAAGAATTAAATCAAGAATCAGCATGTTCCTTTGAGAATTTGCATCTTCAAAACATCATCGCATATTCCGAGATATAGAGATGTAAACAAGACATTCTCAGGATATCTGATAATGAATATACTCTGTATTTCTAAGTATGTTCCTGACTATTGCGATAGGATATCCTGAGGATATTTTGTGCTGTTCTTTATCAGCATTCTTGCCCTGTGTATTTCACATACTGTATCGTGCGATACACACAAAAAGATCAAAATTAAAAGTTCGAAACGTGTTTGCTACTCGATGTATATTCCTCTTTCCTCTTCGTAAAATTATTGAAGTTGAATCATCGTTAAATTTGGAATTATCTGTATAGTTCCAAAGGACAGCTATACTTTACCGCTCTGGCCTATTCTTTAGATATATTTTCAACAACTAAACAAAAATATTGTAGAATCACTTTTTTTTTTTTTTTTGAAGTAAGAGATGTGAAAAATATGCAATACCTTGCCGGGACTCTAACTTGGACCTCTCGAATACGCGCCGAGTGTGCTATTGTTACACCAGAAAGCAGGCTGGAAGGAGGGAGAAAATATCTTATATAGCCCCCTTTTAAAAGGTCCAAATCTTAGTGGTGATAAATTTTTATACACTACCTTTTAATTCGGAGGCCACTTGTAGAATCATTAGCTTTTCTTTTGAAGCAGGACACGTGAATAATGTGTAATGCCCTTGCCGGGACTCGAACCTGTCCCTCTCGATTACGAGCTAGCTGAGTGTGCTACGGTTCCATCGCGAAGGCATGATGGAAGGAGGGAGAAAATACGTTATAATCTAAAGCGTTGGACATTAGCTTCCTTTCATCATTTTTTAATGAGAAGATCTCAAATGAAATTCATCCGAACACAAATTTTAAATCTCTAGGTCTTTTTCTAAATTTTTAGCGGGAGCTACATTCCTAAGTGATAGCAAACAACACACGCGATGGCCGGCGAAAGGAAGAAGTCGATCAGTAAAATTGCCGTCAAGTCAACCAGCCATTTAACGGCTTGGCGTGAACTGTAGCTTAATGGTTTTTCTCCTATAGGCTTTTATTAGTACCTAATTTTCTGGATTTCGCGTTTTCTAAGCGGAAATTAAATTATACGAAATAGAAGCGCTGACAGGAAAGAGGACTTGGAAAGGTCCGTAATGATAGTTGTGTAAACAGGGTTTCCATTAGCAACTGAAAATATCTAAATTACAGGTATATCGACCATTACCTTCAACATCTGCCGAAGAAACAGAAAATATGTTTGCAAAGAAGTCGTTTGTGCCGATGTTAAATTTACAGGAGTATGTGCCACTTTCTCGAGATCCACATTTACGGATAAAAAAACATTGCCACCCTGCCGTACCTAATTATTATCAATAAATGACTCTACTCATTATCAAAAAAAAAAAAAAAAAAAAAAAAAAAAAAAAACTGCGCTTATCATTAGAAGAAATCGAAGCATAAATTTTCTAGAAACTTATTTTACTCGAAAGTTATCAAATTAAGAAAATATTTATTGGGTTTATTCAAAAGTAAAAACATGTATTGTTTATATTGCAAATTACTTAATGTTTCAAACGCGTCGATTGTTAGTAACCGACATGGCGAAAATAATTCACTTTGCATAACGATAGAAACTTTTTTTGCATGAGATTATAAAATGACTCCTACTTAGTTCTTTCTTGGCTGGCTTTTGCTTTATTTAAATCTATAAAACCTTAACATATTCCTATTTTCATTAGGTTTAACAAGTGACAATGAATTTACATATTTAGTTAGTTCTTTTTCTTGTTCCCACTGATAGCTTGATTTTCTATTTTATGACTTTTAGACCGATTGGCAAAATTATTTACTCTTTTACACTTTGTAGAGACATTAGGTTATTTCGAAGCAGGAGACATGAAAAATGAGCAACGCCTTCGCCGGGAATCGAACCACGTATCTCTCGGTTACGCGTCGAGCGTGCTGACCACTACACCAACAACGCATGCGAAGAAGGCGGAAGAAATACTTTATATACTTCCCCTTTTAAAGGACGACTGGGATTTTGGGGACCCAATTGCCAAATCTCGGTGGTGGAAAATCATCATCCACCACCTTTTTTTTAGTTCGGGCGCCAACTGTAGGGACATTAGGTTATTTAGAAGCAGGAAAGATGAAAAATGAGCAGCACCTTCGCCGTGACTCGAACCACGGACCTCTCGGTTACGCGTCGGGCGTGCTGACCACTACACCACGAAGGCATGCGAAGAAGGCGGGAGAAATACCTTATAACTTAAGGACACATTTTTTCACATACCAGACACTTACCAGACACATGAAAACATGAAATGTTCGACATTTAGAACAAACTTTTCTCTTCTTGTCACTGGTATTTAGAAAAAGAAGAGTAGTTCGGAGTAATGGAAAGATGATATAAAGCCAAATTTCAAGAATAATTTTGTTTTTAAAGAGTTATAATAGAATAATTCTTTAAAAGCGGGGGAAAATATTACAAATAGGAAAAATTTAGATTCTCTTATAAAACAGAAAACTCAGAAAAATGTCGAATGGACCTAAAGGACATAAATCTAGATGAGAAAACATAGAAGTGGCCAACCAGGTGATGGCTTCGAAGAAATTTAGATTTTCTATTCCGAAAAGACACGTGAAATTCAGCGCCCTGCATGAAAGAAGAGCGTTGAGAAAGCAATTTCGATTCATGAATCTAAAAAATGCGAGATGGCGAAGGGGAAGGAAGTTGGAACCGTGGAAAGAGATTAGAAAAGAGACTATAAGCCTTCTCCTGCAATCTGAGGCAAGCACTACTGCAAAACCTTTCCCTCTCCCGCTCACAGGTGAAGTTTTTCACGATCCCCTACCAAAAGAAAAGAAAGAATTTGCCGCAATTGCTTCGATGCATTCGTTTGGAAAAGTGGTGGGTTCAATCTAGGTGCCTAACGAAAAGCAAGGAAAGGGAGCATGGAAAATCTTTCGAAGTCCTCGTACATTAGTAAGACATAAGAACATTACTAGGAATTTTATTTTACATTTAATGCGTTTCTGGTCAACAGTAAATCTACTTTATTAATTGTAGTAAGTTATTTAGAGTTTAATCTAATGAATAAATAATTCTAATAATTAATATATAATACAATCTGCACAAAAATCATTACCAGCCTTTGTTTTCGCAACCACTGATGTAAATATATGCTTTCAGTTATAAAAAATGTTTCAAATGATGCATTTCAAACGTTAAAGATGTTATTTTTTTAAAAAAATTATTAAATCTAACTTTTTATACTTTATTTCGGTTGCTGTACTTATATTTAAGAAAATTTCGTATTCGTTTTAAAAAATAAAATACGAAAAGTTTGACTCACGTACAAAAATATTTGACGGAGATAATAATTTTAAAATTTGCATTTTCAGTTTGCTTTGAGGGTTCGGTGAATACATAAATTAGAAAAATTCGAGGTTGATTTTTTTCGTGTTAAGTGCTGCTCAGTGATATTATTAGCTCGAAGGAGCAATTTGCCCAGAAGGGCTATTAACTTCGTTTTGGCATTTTCTGGCATTTCACAATAAACGGCGTTTGACTTTTCAAATTGTTGCCACCAGATATTATCGCCCTGTATTATATTTAAAGAAATTAAATAATGAAGCATCTGCATAGATGTATATATGTTTCTCGCACTGTGATAAAACAACGGTACATTAGATCCATCAAATTTTAAATAACGTACGTCTTCACCCGAATGTGGACATCTGGAAGCCCAGATCTGAAATTTGTTTTATTAACTATTTCATATTTTATAAAGCATTTATGAGTTTTTAATTAAGAAACTCAACGATTTCATAGCAAGCAATGACAACGCTGTACGGGGGGGAGGGGGAGGAAAAGTATCTCCAGCGCACGTGTCTGAACTATGTATCAGTAAAATTATTTTGCTATATTGCTGTTGAATTGAGTTTTAAGTGCAAAGAACATAATATTTAATAAATAAAGGTAACGCACAAAACACTAAAAAAGCGCCTTTTGGGCATAATATAAAATCTGAAAGCTTTCAGATTTTTTTAAAAAAATTTACTAGTGCCTTTAATTTAAATTTCGTTGCATTTCGCGTAGCGAAAGAATTTTTGCAAAACTAATTTATAAGTTTTTAAAGCTTAAAAACATGCTATTAATATTACCATGAAGTTTTATTATTTTAAAATAATTCTGCAATATTGCAAATATTTATTACGAGTTAGTTATGTGTTAATACTGAAGCTTACTTGTTTTCCTAGAACGAAGGAATAAGTGACAATAAAGGTATAAATCATAAAATTACTGGTTAATTAAGATAAAAGAACCTTACAATCACATCAGCGTAGTCCAAATCGTTAAAGTGAAGAAGTTTGTTTTTCTCTTTTTTTTCGCGAACGAAAGAGAAGGAAGAAATCTGTTGAATAATTCTCTGCAATAGAAATATTTTTACGTCAAGCAGTAATAAAACAATCCCTTGGTATTGGACAGGGTTTCAGAAAATGTGATTGCAAATCTAAATAGGCCACAAGCAGGCGTACTTGTCTCAAGGCAGCTGCTATGAAATCGGAGTAATACGAATCTTTAGATTACACCAAAGTAGGGATTTCCAACTTTTTTCTTGCATCAGGCCGCTTTAAAAGAATGGCTTTCTTCATCGACCAGTTTACATTTTTCTGTGTAATTTGCAAGATAATTGTAATACAAATAATTCTGCGTAAGTAACTTAAAAATAAAAATTAGACTAAGAATGTGAACAAAAAGTTTTGGGAAAAAAATTCGCAATTTGATTTATGTTTTGTTATTTTTTGTATTATTATTCTTTTTAATTAAAAAAATATAAAGACATTTTTAGAAATAACATTATGGATTCTAATTACACAAAATTTCCACTTTTTCAATCGGATGGCTGCGTTTCATGCAATTTTTATTTAATATTTGGCATAAAATTACTTAACTTAGTTCTTAAATCACCTCATTCAAAAATATTCAATATATTTCTTGTTTTCTGCAAATTAGTGACTTAACTATTTAAGCTTCCACTAGGTAAGAAGGCAAAAGTGGCCTACTTCCATTAGATAAGAAGAAACAAAAGTCAATGAATGATATTGGTTCGGTAATAATTTTTATTCTGGGATGTTTCTCTTGGATAATTAATGAATGATTATTTATAATAGATGACTTTTGAATTCCAAAACTTAGCGTACCCGTGTGTTTCGAATAAGACATGTGCTTTAAAATCTTCTTTCAATGCATTTAACTCTTCCTGCATCATAATTTTAGTGTATTTTCCCATTATATATATTTTATATGATTTCTCCCTACTGTATGAAACAGCTTTATAATAATAATAAATTAATTATCTATGTCATTAATACATTTTTTTAATCAATGGGATCTTCATTATGATGATCAATTTCCGGTGCATATTCGGTTTTCCACCCTTAATGGCGATTTCTTTTCTCCTTGTAAAGAGGGATCCGCAACTGTTTGCTCTCGAAATTGATAGAGTTCTGATTAAAATCTACGCCAAACATAAGGCTGTTGCTTTTCTAATTTTATATATTCTATCATTAATATTAATTAATATAATTGGCAAAAAATTGTTTAACTAAGCCCAGAATAAATTGAAATTTAACTTACAAAACTATTTCTAGAATAAATGTGAATTTAGAAGGCCATTATTTGATATATATCAGAAAAAAATGTTCGATCATTAAAATTAATTAGTAAAACTGGAAATTAAAATTAATTAGTAAAACTGGAAAAATTATTAAACTATACAAAAGGTCTCAAATAAATTTCATTTAAAATATGATTTTCTAATCTGTAACACAAAGAAAAAAATCAAAATTCTGAAAAGATAAGTTAAATTAAAATCAATTACTATAATTTTAAGTAGATGTTTAAGAAAGTTGGGAATCAGAATAAACTTGCACATAGAAGACCATTTTCCGATTTGTAGGATAAGGGAAAGAAAAATTCTGAGAAGAAAAAATTCGATTATTGAAATTAAGTAGTATAATTGGCAAAAATCATTTTAAGCTAAATTAGAGATCCCAAATAGACTTCATTTAGAAGAAAATTTTCCGATTTATTAGATGAGAAAACAAAACAAAAAATAACTGCAAGAAACCAATCAATAAAGCAATTCAAATCTAGAGTCTTCATAAAAATAGCGAAGTGATAAGACCACGGAAACTGCAAAACTGCAATAATCGTGGAAACAATCCAAATTACTAGAAATCAGTGCAATAAAATACAGTTTTAAAATTTGTATAATAATATTTAACAATAATATAACGTTAAATAAATTTTGATTCTTGAGTTTTATTAATTACAGCAAAGCGATCAAGGGATGAAAATAAATTCGAAACAATTAAAAATGTTTTTTAAAAAGTATTAATAAATTTGCTCATAAACATCAACCCAGTTTCCATAAATTTGGAGGTTTGCAAAGAAGGACACCGAAAAGCTAAAAAAATATTGGATGACATGTCTTGTGAACGTGGTTGAGATATCAGAATGAAATCGAAAGTCTGCATGCAAGCTTATGAGAAATGAGTTTGTTATAATTAAAAAGTAAAAAAAGAGGAGAGAAGCGGAAACAAAAATAAGCAACAATGGCTACAGGAAACAGAATTCATCTTAAAGGGCGACCTAAGGTTTTGAAAAAAAATTAGCCTAGTATATAATAAAAGAAAGAGGAATGGAAACAGCAAATTTTTTAAACAATCCTTTCACATCACCAAATCTTATGATTTAAAAACGATGCATAACAATTTTTCAAACACAAAATCTTAAAAAAAAAAAAAATAAATTTAAAATAAAATAAAATCTAAAAGCTTTCAGACTTTATATTACGCCCAAGAAAGAGTTTTTTTTAACGTTTTGCATGTTACCTTTATTTATTAAATATCATGTTTTTCTCACTTAAAACACGTAAAATTCAATTCAACAGCAATGTTGCGAAATATTTAAAAACAACATATCTTTAGAATTCCCGATAGACAGTCTCGCGTGCTGGAGATAAAAATGTTTTTTTCGTACAGTGTTGCCATTGTTCGTTTTGAAATCGTTGAGTTCGTAAATCAAAAATTCGTTGGAGTTTTACAAAATATGAAATAGGCAATAAAACAAATTCGAAATTCAAAAGTTGGGCTTCCGGGTGCCCATGTTCGGGTTTAGGATGTTATTAAAATTTTGATGGCTGTAGTTACGGTCGTGTTTTTCACAGTGTATGAAACATACATACGTTCGTGCAAATTCCTCGTTATTTAATTTCTTTAAATCTTATGCACGGTTCTAATATTTGGTAGCAACAATTTAAAAAGTAATTCGCCGCTTAAAGTGAAACACCATAAAATGCCGCTTTGAGACTAATAGCTCTTCTAGGCTACCGCCCTTTTAGACCCCCCCCCCAAAAAAACCAGCCTTGAGAAATTATCTAGGTAACATCTGCAGTTAAGGTTTAAGATACGTTTATAGTAACTATTTAAAGACTAAATACACTGCTAGCCACCCAAATTTCAACACCAAGAAAGACAAGAGATATCACAACAAAATTTATTTAGTAGATAACATGTTGACCAAGTATCATATGATTAAATTTATAGACTTCTGTGAAGTGTGGCTCCTTCCAGAATCAGTAGCCAGAGTAGCCGCTATTGTTGGAGATCACCGCTGCCACACGCCTCGGCATTGATTCCAAGAGACTTTGGATGTGTTCTTGGGGTACAGCAGACCAAGCAGCTTCCACACGTTGCCATAGTTGATCTGGTGTGGCAGCTTGGGATGTAATCTGGGCCAATCGTTCAGCAACTATGGACCACATACTTTCTATCGGCGAAAGATCCGGAGAGCGAGCCGGTCAGAGAAAAATTCAATCTGGCGATTGACGAAGAACCCTTGGACAATGTGTGCCACGTGTGGTCGCGCATTATCTTCTTGAAATATGACTGTGGGCAAGCCCTGAAGGTAAGGAAGGACAATTGGCTCAGACACCTCGGAGATGTAACTCTGGCTGTTTAAAGGACCGGCAATGCGTACTAGAGGAGTTCGAGAGTGATATCCAATACCGCCCCATACCATGATACCCGGTGCATGACCAGTGGGGCGGTGCATAATGCAGCCGTTCAGCATCCTCTCTCCACGGTGTCTCGAGACTCGAATCCAACCATCGTGGTGAGAATGGGAGAATAAGGGGCGAGGCCCCAGCCCTCCTAGCCAGCAGAGCTGGCCATATGGCTTAACAGGGACCGGCCATCGTGGTGTTTCAGACAGAAGCGTTACTCCTCAGTAAAGACAATTTCATTCCATTCTGCCGTCTACATCCTTCTTTCATCGCACCATTGGTGGCGGAGACGTCTGTTGTTCTGCGTCAAGGGTAGATGCAGCAATGGACGTCTTGCGAACAGACCACTCTGCTGTAAACGGCGTCGAATGGTACGGACAGACACTGGATGATGCGTTAGAGACTGAATGTGCTGTGCTATGGTTCGTGATGTGACTGAACGATCCGTCACTGTCATGTGCACAATATTCCTGTCATCACGTGAAGTGGTGCACTGAGCTGGATGCGATCGAATACGTCGGTCCGTCGTACCCTCCTGCAACCAACGGTCACATATCCGCATTACAGTTGTTTACGTCCAACACGACTACCGATTTCCCTGAAAGATAATCCACACTCTCGGTTGGCCACTATCCTTCCTCTGTCGAACTCGGATACTTGATCAAACAATAATCGCTTTTTACTACGAGGCATAATTGGTCGTTTTTTTTGAAAAAAAAAACCACAAGAAAAACACAGTTGTCGAACTTAAAATCGTTGAAAACTCCAAGCCTTAAATAGCGCTTTGAAGAGGCGCCACAGGCGCGTGATGTGAGTCTGCGTTGAAATTCTTCTCATTTGCATATCTCACCTCCGCTAGTGCATGTTGTAAATTTCATGTTATTCGCATGCTTTCCTCAGGGTGTTGCATTTACGATGGTCAGCAGTGTACTTTAAAATAATATCCATAATTGCATAATTTGACGAGCTATTTTTAAATAAATCTATAAAGGGTTTTAGCTTGAGAAATACGTAATTACATATAGAATGCAGTTTAATAATTTATATACGGAATGTTAATTGCGTTGGAAAGCGATATATATTTCAAATCATAAAATATATTTTATAATAAACTATAAAAAGAAAAGTAATAATAGGCTAAAAATTAAAAACAAATTTATTTGAACGTATCCTGCGCTTTACTGCAGGATTAAAGAAAAATAAACTTAAAGCATCTAAAGTTAATATGAAATTGGAATCAAAGCAAGGCAATTCCTCTACACTATTAATAATTGCAACCGTGTATAAGAGGTTTAACATAATATCTAAACAAATGAAAAATAAAATAAGAATTCATAGTAAAACAAACTCGAAAAAATAAAAAAAAAGAATGCGAAAGAGAAAATATACAAAATTATAAAAATATAAAAGTTAATCACCGTTTATTGAAACTCCAGTTCAGAACTCATCAGGGGAAAATGAATTAAAGCTTCATAAAAGTCGATTAATATGTTTCGAAAGCACGTTTCGTTCTCCTAGTTCATTTGAGATCAAAAACGAGAAAAGATTCAATTAAATTTTCATTTAAGACATTAAAATTCATATAAAACCGAAAAATCGAATCTCAAATGTATCCAGAATTTTCCCTATATGCTTTCGAAACACTTAGAAAAAGAATAAAACGTAACATTATGCCAAATTAACTACTCAAAAAAGCGAACTGGTCTTTCAACCAATTTGTTTTTTTGAACCATTATACGCAAATATAATATTTATAATTGAATATAATGCAATTATACGACCATTATACGCAAACTCGAAATTCAAAAGTAATTACAAATAAAGAGCAAAGCAAACATACTTTAAATCAAATTGTTATTTAAACAACACTCAAAAATTGATAATGAAAAATTGGTCCCCGATTATGCTAAACTAAACTTTTAATACCAAGAAAACGAAAAACTTTTGATAGAGATTTCTATAAATAATAAAATCTAATCTGAACCTTAAACAGCTAAAAACTGGAAACCTATTGGAAACACAAATTTAAAAAAACGCAAACTTACTGAATTCTTAAGACAACCTTCTTAACGTAAACTAATTTCTTAAGCCGACCAAACTGTGTTCCTGCCAAAGAAAGGAGAATTCAAAGCTGCTCTGGAGAAGCAAAAATGTTAGTAGTTCTTGGAAAAAGTATGCGATAAGGTTCAAAGTTTCCAATAGCAGAACTAAGTATAATTTATAACAGCTATATTTTATAATAATTTAATACAACATAAATAATATAATTGTATAATATAATCGTTATTATTATACCTATATTATAAAATATAGTTATAATAATATAATATAAATATGTCTTGGACCTCGTACAACTTGTTAGGTAGAGTTTGAAAATACATGCTTCAGAGATTAACGTTAGAATCGCAGTGAAAGTAAAAAGTTGGGCGTTATAGGTGATGCGTATATGACAGTTCGAGTTTACCATCGGATGAACTCATGTTTTGTGCAAGAAAAGATACTAACGTATCATAAGCTTTGCAACCGCGCCCAACTGCAGTGAATTTTTTATCCCTTATCTTAGCAGGGGTCAAGATTGTGATGCCGATTTGAATAGCTAGAAGGCGTGGATGAGAACAGCATGAAATGTTTTCCCAGAAACTGCACATAAAGTATGAAAACAGTTTCTTTCTCCCCCTCCACTCTTTTTTGTCAGGAAACTGCTTTCACTGGAAGCATATATACTCTGAAACATGAATACTAAATAGGTCGTTTCTGTATTTATTTTGAATTATTTCACACCCACTTTAAAAAAAAAAGTATGCTAAAATATTTATTTCCTTTATACTGCATGCCGTTTATCCCGAAAGTTCATTTCTTCGCTCTTATGAAAAAAGTATTTAGAGAAATCTAAAGTGGAAGGCCACATTTTTTAAGTGAGTTATTTTTCGCATCTAATAACTACGCAGAAACACTGCAGTGTAAAAATGAAAGATTAGAAAAACGAGAATGTTTTCCCTTAATGTCAAATAGTGCATTTCCTCCCTTTCTATAGCTAATTTTATCATCCGAAAATCGAGAGGGGAAAAATTATGAGAATGATTCTCCCCTCTATGAGAGTAATTTAACTTCTGAGGAACGCGCTTACAGTAAGAACATAACAAGCAGTGGATAAACCATTGGTAACAACCACAATATTATTTCTTTAAAAGAAACCTCATTCCAATAAGAATACATAATAATATCAACATTACAACATCTCAAAATCGCTAAAACAACCTTGTATTTGGCGTACATTTACTAAAACACTCAATCGATTTCGAGGGCAGCTACAGGTCCCTCCTCAGCAGGAGAACAAAATATCTAGAAAGGGAAAGCAACCTCAGTAATGGCATTTTTATACCCTCGGGTAGAACCACGCGCGAGGAGGCAACGCCATCTATCGGCAAAATAATAATCAAGAATTATGTTAATAGACTTTTAAAAGCATTAGGAAGGACTGGATTAGACGGTAACTGAGCCGAGCTTGTAGAGTCATTAGGATTTCTGAAGTAGGAGACAGGAAAAATGAGCAATACTTACGCCAGGACTCGAACCTGGACCTCTCGAATACTCCTCGAGTGTGCTACTCACTCACTACATTACGAAGGCATGCAGAAAGAAGGAAGAAAATACCTTATAAGCTCAGAAACGAAGGATCGCATGAACGTAGGAAAAGCGGAGCGAACGGAAGAGCCTGAATTCGGAAGATCGAACATTTCAGCAGTAGATAAGGTTATAGTGATCTGGAACGTAAATAACAGAAGTAAGGTGAAATCACATGTTTGCAAAGTTTCCTTGTTTGTCTAAGTGTGAGAACACCTGCCACGTCCAAGTAGCTTAACGAGGCATCTGCATAAAATACTTTTCATATAATGTTAATACAAAAATGCAAATACAAATTGAAGACACTGAATAAAAATAAAATAATCAAGGAAATCCAATTTACCAATACAGCTTTCTGACCGAGAAAACTATGTGCAATAGAGTAAAGGGAAAATTACGCGAATATTTAAAAAAATTTCAGAACCTAGCGCTAGAAAGTTAGGCAATAAAGTATTAAACATGTCGGCACTGTATACGGTACTAAATATAGAAATACGGTAATAAAATGTCATTTTTCTACTGGAAACAGCAGGTCCTGATTTATACCAGGAAAAACAACACGTAGGCTTCGGAACCCCACTACTAGAAACCTTCCACATCATCCTATAATACTTAAAACAAGTAAAATTTTTAATAATTTTGTGTCAAGTATAGGTTTTTAAAATTAAAAAATAGAAACAACAGCAAAATTTAAAATTTTACATTTTGATTTTTGTTCCACTAGCGGCCGAGCAGTAACATCGCTAAACACTGGTAGTTTGACCTGGGCTCAAATTCTCGCACACAGCCTGGTTGCATAAAACTTCTCGTGATTTTGTGTGATGTGTAAAGTGAATACTATCTCGTGTCTCTCAGAAAGTCTTCCACAAAGGCTGCATCTCCCTTGGGTAGGTAATCTATCCACGGACGTCATCATCACGAACGATAAATAATCAGAACACCCTGCGCTGATGATATACTTGAAACCTTATCAAATGACACTACGAATTTACGTAATTGTAATTTACATTGGGTTTGGGTAATTGTAATTTACAAAGGTTATCTGACGATACAATTCACATTTAGTGAATTAATCAAATAATTTAGGGTTAGCTTTCCTTCCCGTTTGTTACTATGTCCTTACTTTAAAGAAACTAAAATAGTTTTTATTTAAAAATGCCTATCAAGTTGCCAGCTTATTTCAAATAATATATTATATTTCGAAATACAGCTCCCTCGTAGAGAGTTCTGCCAGTTTCATTTGTTTTAGAGTTAAGAGTAAATAAAGTTTGTTTGTTTTTCCGATGGTTGCGTTATTCTCCACTCGAACGGAAAACATTTTACTGTAAAAAACTGCGCTGTCTACTTTCTTTCTCAGTTTTACTCCTATTAAAAATCAAACAAAAATTACAAATCAGAATTTTTAAAAATACCTGATGTTAACACAGCATGACTTCCTTGGACAGACTATTAAAATATATCCATATCTTCCTCCACATCATTTAAACTTACTTCCTTGAATTTCAATAGAAATATATTTCTCATTTAATTAGTTCAGTTCTCAGGTCACGATAAGGCAAAAATACAAAAATTCCAAACACCTTCATTGAAAACTGTAAGATAAAGAAAAATCTAAAACAGTAGATCCAGTTAAAAAGAGTTAAAAAATATTTTGCAATTAAAAGTAGTTTCTACGCAAAAATAAACAATTCGGACATCAGCGGTCAGAAAGACAAAATGTTCGGTGCACAAAACTGAAATTTTACTTTTGGTCCCACTCGGCAAAAAAGACACTGAAGGTGCAGAAACTTAATTCACTAATTCTGCTAAGTTTTAAATCTAAACAAATATGGCTGCTATGGTAAAAGAAAAAAAAATTGGGCTTAGTCGCACATTTAAACTGCTGATTACTACTGTATCAACAACTTTTAAATTGTTGATAATTCTACAATTATTGCATGCAGCTTAACTAAAGGCATAAAAACCTAAGCCGGAAGTTAAGAACAACATAATTCAATCATTCTTAAAGTAAAAAATGCACAATTTGGCAATATATAAGAATAAAAAAACTGAGCTGACTGAGGCGAGTAACAGAGTGGGTATATATATATATATGTAAAGAAGAGGAAGTTTTAAACAGCTTTTGCTTAAAAGTACATTTGATACTGTAGTTCAAGAGTAAAAAATTAATATATATAGACTCAACAGACAGTGGACAAACCTTTCTTAAAAGATTTCAAAAACAAAGTGCTGCCGATTGCAACCAAAAAGGGCGGTGCACAACTGCATGTTATAGCAGTCTTATATACAAAATTTCAACTTTCTGAGATTACTTGTTTTTGAGTTATGTGAGATACATACATACATACTTACGTACGTACGCACAGACGACAAGAAAAAATCTCTCAGGATCCATTTTTGAATCAGTGTTATAATTTTTTGGGTAAAAAGGATTCTATATTCTGTCCTTACTTTCAGGTGTCGCGCAAAATCATTGTTAAATTGCATTCGAGAGCAGTCAGAATGGATATTTTTGTTGAAATATGATACTCGAAATTTTTCGCGATTACAATATTTCCTTTTTACAAGGACGTAAAAAGCAAAAGGAAGCAATAACTATCTCTTTCTATTTTATTACTGCTATGAAATCATTCAGCAAATCTATATCTTCCAATAAAATTCTGAGATTTAATCACTCATCTCTCAAATGCATTCTTGAATAAAGAAGGGATAAAAATGCACATTCGAAAAGGAAAAGAAAAAAAGTTTTCATTTGTCTGTCTCGTCCAAGATTCTGAGATTGTACCTCTTTATGTCTCCATACTGAGTTTGCCACCGTCATTTCCGTCTTAACGGTTGGATTCCCTTTCGAAATATTTTTCAAGTATGTTCCCAGCATGGTCTTTGCGGCATAAATAATTTTAAAGAGAAAATTACAGAGCATGGATCCGGAAAATGTGGATACTTTTTGAGTCCTTAGGATTAGGGACCACCCAGACATGATCGATTGCCACATAATGAAGAGACACATCATTAAATATTTTGGTTTCTTTTCATAAATAATACGATAATCTTGTATTTTGCAACATTATATTTTCTATACCTATAAGAAAAAACACAGCGAAGTTAAGTTTTTTTAATCATTGATGAAACTCTTGTAGAATCATTAGGTTTAATTGAAGCAGGAGACGAAAAGTGTGCAATGCCCTCACCAGGACTGGATCTTTCGTATACACGTGGAGATCTCTCGTATACCTCCAATCACAACACAAAGAAATGCGCAAAGAAGGGAGAAAATATCTCATAGACTCCTCCTTTTAAATGGCGGTTGGGAATTAGGGGATCCAGTCGCCGGATTTTCTTGATGACGAATTATCGTCCACCACCTCTTACTTCGGGTGCCACTTGTAGGGCCATTAGGTTTTCTTGAAGCAGAAGACTTGAAAAATCTGCAGTTTCCCCAACGGGACTCGAACCCCCTCTCGAATACGCTCCGAGTGTTATTCCCGTTACACTACGAAGGCATGCTAAGAAGGCGGGAAAAATGCGTTATAGGCTTATTACCACTTAAACAATTTTAAATTGTTGATAATTCTACAACTATTGCATGCAGATAATTTAAAGCATACGCGTCGAGTATGCTTTCAATTACACGAAAGGCATGCGGAAAGGGGCGAGAAAATACCCTATACTGTAATTAGAAGTTCCAGTTAGGAACTTCTAGAGAACTAAAAGGTATTACTTGTAATCAAATCGTAAGCAAATCGGGGAAATGCGATCTTTAAATGTAACATATTGCCAAGAAAAAAGTGTTTATTTTTTTGTTTAATATGTCAAGTTAGTTTTTGTTTAATAATCGTAAAGTAAGAGAAGGGGATTTATTTTGGAAGCTTCGCTTTTGTAAACGAATTTATTACGTCACATTCAGTATTGTAAACACGAAAATTTGCAATATTTTCCATCCACTTATTCAATGTGTTTGGCAGACGAAATCCTACAGAAAATTATCCATGTTCGGCAGTTTTATCCATTCGAGTCATATACCTCCTTAAGGTGTGTTTATAGTTTCAATGGCAAGCTTTTTTTTTTACATTTTCCGTTATGCAAAATTACAAACAAATTATAAAGAGATAAATTGCATTTAAATGGAATAAATACCCACATATTTAGGATTGCACAAAATGTGCAATAAATAAGCATTGCGTTGCTAGAAATACGAACTAACTAAATAAAAAAGAGAAAAAAAATCTGAAAGCTTTCAGGTTTTACATTACGCCCAAATGGGCGTTTTTTTTTTTTAACGTTTTGTGTGCTGCCTTTATTTATTACATATCATGTTCTTCTCACTTAAACCATAAAATTCAATTCAACAGCAATATCACAGAATAATTCTAAAATGAGCATATCTTTAGAATTTCCGGTATGCAGTCTCGAGGGCTGGAGATAAGAATGTTTTTTTTTTTTCGTGCAGTATTGCAATTCGTTGAATCGTTGAGTTTGTTAATCAAAAATTCTTTAATGTCCGACAAAATATGAAATGGATGATAGAACAGGTTCCAAATTACAAATTAGGTCTTCCAGATGCCAGTATATTCGGTGGAGGATTATGTTATTCAAAATTTGATGGCCCCTGGTACCATTGTTTCATACCGTTGATTCAAACATACATACATTTATGCAGATTCTTCATTACTTAATTTCTTTAAATATAATACAGGGCTGTAATATTTGGCGGCAACAGTTTGAAAAATGAATCGACGCAAAATGCCGAAACGAAATTAATAGCCCTTCTGGGCTAAAAATTTACCAGCAAAGTAAAAGTAATTTTTAAGTAAATTTTAAGTATCGCTTACTAAATATTATCAAAACATAAATAAATGAAAAATAATAATATTGCAAATGGGGGAAATATTAAAATTTACATTTGTTTTTTGTTTGAAATGTAATGGTTGATATCTGCAAAACATTTTATTGGTTATACTTTATAATTCAAATATACTAACAGCTAAATATTAACTTTCTGACAGATATTTATTGCGTATTCTAACGTGTTTAATTAATCATTAAATAGCTTTCTTTAATTTAAACTAAAATAAACAAATTACGAAAATTTTCGAAGTTTTCAGAAGAAATTTTGCAACTGGGACAAAACTTCAGAGTAAACAAGAGTAATATAATCTCTCTTACTTATTAAATTTTTCTTTAATGCATAAATAAAAAAAAATATGTCTGTATGCAAATAATCATAAACTTTTTTATTTCTCGCTATAGATTGTCACTTGATGCCGTTTCGATTCTGATAAGTTTGTAGCCTTAAAGGGAAATTACGCGAATTAGGAAAAAAAATTATCTTCATCGCGGATTATAGATGACCATCGGTTAATCGAGTTCTTTTCATATTAATTTTGAATTGTGGAAAAAAAAAAGTTGTTCAAATATAATTGGATTTCTTAACAACGCGCTTATTCTTAGTGTAAAAATTCGTAATTGAGATTTGTATATTTTGACAAGAAAATAAAATCTACATTTTCAGATATTTTAGTAAGAATTATATCGCACAGTGAATCACGTAACTCCATTTGTATATTTTCTATCGCGTTATTCTTGTTCGTATTTAATGGTAATAAAAATAACATAAACTTCAAATAACTAAATTCTTGAAACCTTTTCAAAACCGTACTTCGAGCAGATACATAATCGATATATATTCGTCGGTTGCATATAAGTATTCCGTACCGCACAATGCGCATATGGAACAATCCATCTTCGTGATTGGATATGGCTTCCGATGACATTATTTCCTCCACGCTTGACTTTGCTTGGGCTTGAGAATACACCTTCATACCGTTTGTTTACATTTTGATCGCAATATCGAAAAGATTAATACTATAGTTCAACCACCTCATCTGCGACCATGAGCCATGAGTGCAAGCACGCATGTGCCATTCGGACCGAATTATTCTCAATAGGAGCCGCCAGACGGTATAGTGGTTAGGGGAGCCGGCTACAATACCAAAGGGCCTGGGTTCGAATCCTGGAAAAGGCATGGCTGTAACTGTCCGTTCCTTCATAGGAGGCAAAGGTGGCCCACCCATTAGATGCCTCCATAATAAAGTGACCACCACTTCTGGCCTTAGTAGTAGCCAAGCCGAAGTCAGCTTAGGGCCCGGGGGAAAAAAAAATTCTCAACGGGGTGGAAGGATGGGGACTTCCTTTCCCTCGAGCATATAAATTCTCTCTTTCCGGATGTGTTCAAGTTACCTTTTGCGTCGCAACAAGTAATATCGCCCCTTTTGGACGAGTCTACACGTTTTGGCAGAATGCCAGCCAAGGTTGCGTTTGAAAAAGTCGCGAACTATACTAATGACGTGCGTTGTATTTTTGTTGTCATGAGATTACACTCCTTATGTCACTATAATGTGGCGAATTTCATGTAAAAAATGCAGCGATTTTTTTTCCTAGATAGGAGAAGTATTATTTCTTCTAGTGTGCTAACTAACTCCGTAAATATGTATTAATATTAGAAGCAGATGTTTTTGTTAAATGTATTCTTGATTTAAACCGGTTCATATTAAAGGTGCTGTGATTATTATTTTATTATTTCATGCTCATTATATATCCATTCTCTGCAGTTGCAGTCACCGAAAGCATGAGACAAGTCAGTTTTCGCAAATAACAAACATGTTGAGAGCTAACACAATACGCAGTAAATCCACAATATTTGTAGTCAGTTCTAAAAAAAATAAAACATATTTTTGAAGTTAAACCACTATCGATTTGTAATAGAGAAGTAGAGATACGTATGTTTAAACTGAATAATATTACTTTATGAATATTGCCCATTTTTTAATGCGTAAAATCTTTTGTACCTTTGTATAAAAAAATAGTGTTTATCAGAGAACGAAGTTTCTTTTTTAATGCATGTGCATTTAATTCAATGACAATACTGAATGCTCTTTTTTCTTTCATTTATGGCAACAGAATATTAGAAATGAGAAAGACATGGACATTAATATGGAAAAAACATATGCAGTTGAAAAGGCAATATATCCTGCAATGTGGAAGGAACGAAATGGAAAAAAAAAAAAAAATTCATCAATAGTACACTTATTAGCATAAAATGCCTTTACATTTAGGTAGAGATCGTCGTGTAATCCAACTTGTTTTGTTTTTTGCGTTAAATTCATCAAGTCATCTGTTTATACCAACTAAGCGCTTAAGATTGCTTTTGATGCTAATAGCATCTTTGAAGGATTTATAATTTTATTAGTTCTCGAAACAGAAGTCCTCTGCAGAATGCTGCATGTAAATGTTTTCGTTCGGCATTATTATTCAAAGAAAACAAGCGATAGTTTTCAAGCTTCCCTCTCACTCATGCGCGTCATTCAAAGAAAACAAAACAGTAAGAATCCCATCTGAACGTGATTACGCCAAGAGAAAATGATGTCATGGGAAAGTATGTCCAATCACATGTACGGATTTTTCCTTAAGCGCGTGGCGCGGTACGGTATGCTTATATGCGCTCAGGCCGAGAGTTTCAGATCACTGATCTACGTGACAAGTCATCCCAGCTGTTTCCAGCTGTTGTTACAAAATGTACAATTATATATGTACTACCGGAAGTGCCCGGTGCCAGTTAAGTTAGTTAGATTGAGAGTAATGCATCTAACAACAGAGACAACGATACTTTTTCTAATAACGATGAAAAAAATACGATTCATAGCCATGCATTTTTCAGTCTGATGCGATATGGAACCCACATAAAAAATGTTGATAGAAAAATAAATTCTCTCTCATTATATCAGCAACAGCTGCACGCAGTTTTTAATGATTTTCGTCTTTCTAATCAACTGGGCGTAAAAGCTCATGTTCCTTCCAATATTTCACCTATATTCAATTTTAGTCAATTAAAATGTGGCAAAAATTGATCATAACTGATCAGAAATCAATAACGCGAACAAACTAGCAAACACACATTGTTCTTTATATATATAGATTTTGTACAACTTACAAATTTTTGATTAACAAACTCTACGATTTGAAAGTGAGCAGTAACAACACTTTTAGAAATAAAGAATTTTTATCTTCAACGCGCGAGACTGTTACTCTGAAAAATGAGTGCGAAAATTAGTGTTTTCAGAGTTTGTAATTAATATCTCGGTTGATTAAAGTCGTTCGAAGATGGGACCAGTCGAAATGGCTTCCCACGAATTTTTGGAATCGCTATGTAACTGAAATTTAATGTTCGGCAATGCTATTTTTATTTCATTGCAAAACTTAGAAATCTTTTATTAATAAACTCTACGATGATTTGAAAGCGAGCAGTCCCAACACTTCTCGAAATAAAGCAGATTTTCATCTCCGCCTTGCGAGACTGTTGCCATTCGGAAAAATGAGGGCGAAAATTATCGTTTTTAGAGTTTTTAATTAATATCTGTTATTATAAAGGTGTTTTTTTTTTTTAAAGTGAACATTGACTTTTTCCAGAACCCAGAAAAGAATGGTAGAAAATTTGGTGACGATAGCTACAGTAGTGATTGAGTTATTAGCGAACAAACACACAGACAGACATTCTTTATATGTAGAGATTATACGTATATATATTTATTATCTTATTTAAGCTTATGATAGTTCACTGCCTAAACAAAATACAGTAATTATGTCCTTGACCATTCTAACAAAATTATGAGTATCATTACCAAATTATTTTAAATCATCCTGCATATATATAAAAGCAACGTTCTTTTAAATCCGAAACTTTGAAGTTCATACAGCTGTCCTTGAAGCTGGGAAACATTTTCTCTCACCTCCCCCAGCAATACCTTTCATTTTTATATTAATTAAATTAAACTAAATCAGATTAATTATATTTCAAGTTTCAAAAAGAAAATTTCGAATAATTAATTTCATTTGCATGTAACTTGTTTTTAAGCCCTCGCATTCATCAAAGACCTCACGAAAACCTTCCATACAAACTTTGAAGAAGTCCTAGAAGAACAACACCATTAAATTTTTCATCCAGACTTTAAAGCATTGTCTTGAACACGCAACTATAACCGTCAAAAGAAATTAGTATTTCTCATCTAAATACTGCGGCCTCATCCTTTACTTAACTCATTTCGAATTCCTTTTTACAAAGGCGGGAAACCGTTAATGTACACACACGCGCGCGGGCGCGGATACAAAAGCATTTCAATTTCCATTACAGCCTCAGGTATCAAAGAATAGGTCTCTACGGAAAGAAGCAACGAAAAAAAAAAGTTATTAAAAAAAGAGAGTTGTAAATCGTCCTGGGGCTCACTAATCATAATAATGATGTTGATTTAGAGAAGTATTTGGCGTTAATTTTAGGATGCCGTCAAAATGAAGCATGAGTCGGAGCATGCATGATTTATGCATAGTGGAACAATAGTTTTTGGCTGCTACTGCTTCTGTAGGAAGGGGTTGTATGGAAATTTATTCCAGAAGTTGATAAGTTGTTAGAATAAATGAAGCAGACGCCTTTAATGAGGATTTTCGAAGCATAATACACAAAAACTTTTTATAACATCCTTCTTATACAACCGTATTCAGAAATTGTACTAATCCTTGTATGACGCGGCACTTATAAAATGTATTTTCGATGTTTTACGAGAGGTGTAAAGTAAAAAAATGAGGTTTAACTGGATTGGATTTGTTAAATTGTGTTAAAGCACATTGTGGTAATTTGCCTAAGGATGCCATCGCAAAGACTAATTAATTTAATGTGGCCTGCATTTATGGAACTAATAGCGGACCTAGTGGAAATGAGCCAAGCGTATAAGAACTCAGTAAAATAGCAGTGGTCAGCTGTTTTATCCGCTTTGCTGGTGGGCAAATTGAGGTTTAGCAGACTAAACGCTACCATATTTAAAAAAAAAATTGTTTTGTGCTACTATTATGATTTTTTGATTTACATACCACAAATGTACACTGCGCAAAAAAAGGGGGGGGACACTTCTACATCTCCAGTTCTACTGGGCCGATTGACATAATTCAAATTGCGTTTTTTACGTCTCGAAAGCGTAATTTAGGATATATATTAGATTTATATAGCGTTGTTCTAATATAGGTATTTTGACACAAAATCGGGCTTTTTCTGAAATAACACGCCAATTTTTTTTTCCATATTTCGATTCTACGACTCAAATTTTAACTAAATATTAAATTTTGTAAAATTTGGTGACAAATTTACGGAGAAATTTAAAAATGTTTAATAATTCACTTAGCGAACTTCTTAATTTATAGCAACCTATGTTCCTTTTCTCTTTTTACCTACACGAGCGGAAAAAAGGTCATGATCATTACTTTCAAATAATTTTAATAAAGTGCTTAAACCACATTTAGCTTTAGTATCGCTCGTAACGAATTTTTTTTTGCAAGTGTGCGTAGAAATACATCTGCTTTAAGACGATGTTAAAAATTTTATAGGTTATAGCACAAAAAAGTTTTCGAAAAATTTAAAAGAATTATTTAAAAATATAAATTTTAAAAATAAATCATAAAAAATGGGCGAACTATATTTGGATTAAGCCCAAATTTCGAATTCTGGAAGACGGAATCAAGTAAGTTTAATAAAAAAAAAGAGATAGTAATAAATATATATTAAATTCAATTAACACTCAGGAGCTAAAATTCTGAGAGTTCATTTTTTTAAAAACTACTCGGCCGATTTTTACAAAACTTGGCAGTTTGGCATAATTTGACTCTTAGAATCGAAATATGGGAAAATATTGGCATGTCATTTCGGAAAAAGTCCGATTTTGTGTCAAAATACCTATATCAGAACAATGCTATATATGAATCTAATACATATCCTAAGTCGCGCTTTCGAGACATGAAAAACGCAAGTTGAATTTCGTCAA
>KK115252.1:122936-135859 GCA_000611955.2 Stegodyphus mimosarum | reverse complement strand
TTTTATATTATTATATTTTTATGTTTAATATTTTTAAAGGCCAGACAGTATGAACTTAGTCACAAATCTTCGTTGACATGCTGTGTACTTATTTTACCAAACAAATAAAACAAATAAATTACCTAAATTTTTTAAATATCCGAATGACCTGCGGTATTCAGGTAGTTCTAATGCTTAAAATTCTGATACTGCTTTGAAATTTGAACACATATTAGTATTTTATGTAATGACAAAAGCAAGATATTTTCCTTTGTAAATTAGATATTTTATTGAAAAATCTGTGTTTTGAATTTTTATTGTTTATCCTATCGATGAAATAAATTTAAATATTATAAAATTTCAATTCGGCATTTATGAGCTGTGGATAAATTAGTAGATCGGTTTCTTCGCCTATATACAGTGCACTGAATAAGAAGCCTTCTGTTCCTGCTCTTTAAATATTCATCCAATGAAAATATTATCTTTTTTCTTAGAAAGGATATGAAAAAAAAATTGCATAGCTGACTCCCCGTTTAGTAATTTTTCAGAATGATCTTTTAACGTGAGTAAAATGCAATAAAACTGCTCTTGCAGACATTCTATAATCGATGAGCCATTCTAAATAGGGTCAGCATTCCTAAAAACATAAATAAACATAAGGATTGTACATTGTTATAAGGTGACTGCCTACCTACAAGGTTATATTCTTAAGTTCCATCTCAATATTCAAAGATTACCTCTATGGACGGAATCCGAAGGTTTCATGGCCTTTTCTCTAGCACCATCCTCTGCCAGAGGATTATCATCGCGATAAATTTTAAGTGCCTCCATATAGCAAATGTTGGCTATGTCTCACCCAGGATTTGAGCCTAGATCAAAGACCCAGACCATAGGCTTTGATCTCATCTGCTTGCTCTAACCACCACATCATCTGGGATAGTTGACCACCTTCACAGGAGACCAAATATGGAACAGCTGTATGGAACAGCATTTTACTGAAGATTCTTTGAAATTACCAAGTCCAGTTTGCTTTGATTTAAACTGTAGTCATTGGGCTTATTTTAGATCAGGAAACGTAAAAGATCAGCACTCGAACTCCAGACTTCCCGATGGCTATCGCACGTACTTCCAACTACACCACGAAGAGACGCTGTAAAGCAGGACAAACATGAACAAAATCCCATACAAAATTAGCAGATCTAATGCATCAGGTATCCGTTGGAGCGAAAAATGAAATTGAAATTGAAGGTTTCGGACCTGTACGGATAATTTCGGCTGTTGATATTCCCATCAACCGACAGGCAGTGCAGAGTTCTAAAGCGTGTCTGTCGTGTCAAAACAGTTCCGTAGGAACTGAAGTCAAAATATTATTATCGAAGGAGGATTTATGATTGTGCTTATTTTAGAAGTTCAAAGTGGGCAACAATACTGCAGAATCTGTCGGAAACTATACTCCTTGTTTGGATACATAAACATTCGATTGCATCTGCCCAACCTTGGGAGGACATGAAAGCTCAGTAAGTAGGTTCCTCCTGTTTCAACCGAGGAAACCAAACTCCAGCGGATTACCATTTTCTCTTCATTGCTGTCACGGCACAAGAAAGCCCCATTCTTGGACCAGATATTGACATGTGACAAGAAATAGGTTTTAAGTATTAAAAGCAAAAGAAAACGTTATTGGTCGTTTTCAGGTTATATAAGCATTTGCTTCTAAATAAAATATTTATCAAAATAGAAGGTAGTGCTCTGTGTTTGGGGGACCATCTCTGGTATTCTGCGTTTTGAATTGCTAGAGAGTGGCAAAACCATCACAGAAGAGATGTACTTCTCATAGTTGGAAAGGTTGCAGATGCACTGCGTCGGAAAAAGCCAGCACTAGTCAATAGTAAAGGAGTGATCATTCTTTAAGAGAACACCAGGAATCATACCTTGAAAGGACCAAGAAGGTGATCAAAACAATTGGCTGGTAAGTTTCACTTTGTTCAAATTACTCCAAGAACATTGTTTCACTTGGCTATCACCTGGCTTTGGCCATGGATAATCATTTGCATGAGAAACTTATCCGAAGCTGAGATGATGTCACGCGGACCACAGGATAACTTTTCCGCTCTAAGGACAAAATCTCTTACAAATGCGGGATTACTAAGCCTATAAATCGTTAGGAACATGTAATTGAAGCTGAAGGAGATTATTTTCTTGAATAAAATGCATTTTCACGAAATTACGAGGTCGTTACTTCTCAATAAAAACTGTGGCACGAACTGTTTTAGATACCTGGTACTTAGCACGATGATTTCAAAATATATCAATTGTCTAATTTATACTCTCTATTAATCAAAAAGTACTGATATACAGAAATCTCCACTGATAGCCTGAGATGTGAACGTTGTCAATAAAAGCGAATTTAATGCTTTTATTGATAACGTTCACATTTCAGGCTATCATGGGTTTAAAGCACAGATACGTACATAACATTTTCAGTACACTAAGCTATCTGTTCTGTAAGTGTCACATATAAATTAAACGTACAGTATATTCTCGATTTACCTGCTGTGGATTATCCGGTTTCAGGATTATCCGTACGTGGCGATACTCACGCACGCATACACAAAGCTATCTGCGAGAGTGTGTAAAAAACAAATACCCACAAGTCCAAGCTTGCTCTAAAAACCGCTGAACTGGATCTTTAGGTTTAGTTCCAAAGATTATCTCGTACAATTCGTTTTCCATGTACATAGTCGAAAGCATCTTTTTGGTTGATCAGTGAGCTTTTCTTATTTTGTACGTATTTTCGTGCATATTTTCTTACTGCTTTTTTAAAAATTGATGTAAATTTTAGAACTGAACAGTGAATAAAGAACAGGCTACAAGTACGAAGCACACGAAAATTGTTTTAATATTAAAACTAAAACTTACATATTAATGTAAGTTTTAGTCGATACGCTATGTTCAAATTTTTCCATTAGGAAAAATTTGAACATAGCGTATCGACAATAAAACTCCCCGAAGACTACAGGCAAAAGTTGTCTGTAGTGAATGCCATGTACACAGTAGCAAAAGCTGGTCGAAAGAAAAGACAATTACACTGCTTCGATCATGAAGAAAGCTTCTTCTTAATATAGAAATTTTAGATTTGTATAATTGTGAAGACGGCGAAGCAATAACTGAAGTTGTATTCCAAAAAACTGAAAATATGAAAATCTTTGAAAATGTCAAACGGAATTTCAATAATTGAAAGATGTGGATGTTGTTCAAATGTCACAAGAACAAAAGAAGCAAGCAGCATACTGAATATACAAGCGAAGAAGATACTGAGAAGATACATTAGTCCAAAGACAGTAAATGACTTCCGTTGGACTGTTGGACCGTCTGATGAAAATCTGTTGGACTTCGACGACCAAAGGCGCTTCGAATAAAATGATAGAATGGCACTTCCAAAAATGCTCAGTAAAATTCGATAGTATTTAAAAGTTCTTAAAAAAGAAAAAAAAAAAAAAACTGAGGAAAAAATGTCTCAAAGGTTTCAGGTTTTAAATTACGTCCAAAGGGGCGTTTATTTAACTTTTGTGTGTTACCTTTATTTATTAAACATCACGTTCTTCGCACTTAAAACATAAAATTCAGTTAAAGAGCAATATCGCAAAATAATTTAAAAATAAGCCTATCTTTAGAACTTCCGATACACAGTCTCACGCGCTAGAGCTAAAAATGTTTTTCTGTACAACGTTGCCATTTCGCGCTTTGAAATCCTTGAGTTTGTTAATCAAAAATTCGTTAAAGTTTTACAAAACAAGAAATCAATAATAAAACAAATTCCAAATTTGGGCTTCCAGATGCTCATATTTCGGTGGAAACGCTCAATATTCAAAATTGGATGGTTCTAGGTACCGTTGTTTTATCACAATGCGAGAAACATACATACATTTACGCAGATTCTTCGTTACTTAATTTCTTTAAATATAATGCAGGCCGATAAAATTTGGTGGCAACAATTTGAAAAGTGAAACAACGCTTTTAGTGAATCGAAGCAAAAGGCCAAAATGAAATTAATAGTCCTTCTGGGTAAATTGCCTCTTTGGACGAAAAAGTAAAATTACTGACATTTTTTTTTCTCTCTTTAAGATATAAAGACATACAATATTCATGGAAACTGATGCTTTGAATTATCAATGACTTGCTTCCCAGCATTAACCTGCATAATCGAGAGTACACTTTATTTATACTTCAAAGTGACGTACACTTTTACTTAATTGTCGCTTGGACAACAACTTAATATAGCACTGTAATATGTCAGCTTTACAACACTCTGGTTTTAATATCAGGACGAAATTTGAGTAAAGGTAAGATTAAATCAATTTATTTCACTATGCGGGTCAGCATACGGTTATTATAATACAGCAAAGCCCACAAGAGCTATCTGCCAAAAGCTGGGAACTTTGTGGAAAACTTTCAAAAGGAGAGGGCCTCATATTTATGTTAGTCATAGGCAAAACCACGAAAACGAACCATGCAGTCAGCCCGATCGCCTGCAATCGAACTCGGATCGAATTTCCAGCACTCAGCCTTCTTAACCGCTCAGCCCGTGATGCGGCAAGTGATACAAACAATTGCCCAATAAAGACTGGAATGATATGGTTGTATGACTGGTACAAGCCTTTAAATTGTAAATTATGACCCTAAGCGAGAGTTGTTTGCTATATATGAATAATAAAAACAAAACCTGGCATCAATTTGTTAATCTTTATAGAAAACAATTCTGGAAGAAATATTGGAACTTCTCCAGTAGGTTATATTACTTTCAGCTATTTAAATGTCAAACTAGTTTATACGCATGAGTAATATAACTCACAGATCTACAAATACTAGTAAAAAATGAAGTTACGATGTTGCCAGAAAGTTACCAAAAATGTTGCTTCAAGAGGGTCATTATGTTGATGGGAATATATCCGGTGTTGCTGAAACAAAATTTTTGCCCTCCCCTCCCGTTAAAAAAATTCATAGCTGAAAATGAAGGTTCTTAATCAGGCTACGTAGCTTTGAAAAGTCGACATAGGATTTTATTGACTGCAAACAAACAAGCAGTTTACACCGTACTCAGAATTCCGTTCTTTAAGAAGTAATAACGTAAAACACTATTCGATTTAATTTCGATGGTACAGATAACAGAAAAACATTTTGAGAATTAGTTTCCTTCTACTTTCGACCCATTAGCTTAAAATTAACCAATTGAGAATGTAATATTAATAATATCACATACTTGCTTAATGCTTTAAGACAATTGAAGTAAAATCCGAAAGTTTTCGTCCTGCTATAGAATGCATCATCATTATTGCAATCAATGGACCAAGACGCAATACTGCGTAATTCAAAGCACATTATCTCCATAGGATTTTTGTGAAATTGCATGAGTAAAATGGCATTTTGTACAGAGTTTTGATGAATGGAAAATAAATAGCAGTTCTTTGAAAACATTAAACTTCCACAAATAATTATTCTAGCAAGCAGCGAGCAATTTAGAAAATTCTACACCGCGCAAGTGTTTTTGTCAGTTTCGCGCTCATGGACAGTAATGTTGAAAAGATAAAGCGAGTTGGAGGACTCATTGGTTTTGGTAAACAACATACAGGAAATGTGCGAGGATTACTTGACCTGTATGTAGAAGAACAGACATAAATCTTCTACAACTCGCTGAACAACGTGCACCTAATTAAGCTGAAAACAAAGAAAGTAAACCAATTGAAAATACCACAAGATTAATTACGAAAGAAGAACTTGAAAAATTCAACTTAAAACTCAGCTTAAAATTTAAAGGTTAAAATCATATAAGGTATTTCTCCCGCCTTCTTAGCATGCCTTCGAGATGTAGTGGTCAGCACGCTCGGCGCATATTCGAGAGATCCGTGGTTCGAGTCCCGGCGAGGGCATTGCTCATCTTTCATCTGTCCTGCTAAAAAAAAACTCTAATGATTCTACAGTGGCTCTCGAACTAAAACAAAGGTGGTGGACGATGATTTTCCACCACCAGGATTTGGCGATTGGATCCTCTAATCACCAGTCGCCCTTTAAAAGGGGGAGTATGTAAAGTATTTCTCTCATCTTCATAGCAGGCCCTCGTGATGTAATGGCCAGTCCGCTCGGCGCGTATTCCAGAGGTCCGTGGTTCGCGTCTCGGAGAAGGCATTGCTCATTTTTCACCTCTCCTGCTTCTAAGTAACCTAATGTATCTAAAATCATAAAAAAATTTTCTTCAATATAGATATAATAATGTAAAGAAGCTCCAAGAAAAATGCTGACAAAAGCATTTAAGCAACCAATTTTCAAAAAATGAGATGAACCAACAAATGACGCGGGAGATGTAAAAAATGTGCAGTGCCCTCTCCGAGACTCAAACCTGGATCTCTGGAATATGTACCGAGTTTGCTATCGTTACACCACGAAGGCATGCAGAAAGGAGGGAGAAAATGCGTCATACACTCTTCTTTTAAAGAGCGACTGGGGATCAGGAGACCGAATTGCGAAGCCTCTGTGATGGAGAATCATCATCCACTAACTTTTTTTAGTTCGGGAGCCACTGTAGAGTTATTAGAATATTTTGTAGTAGAAGATTTGAAGAATGAGCAATGCCCTCGCCGGAACTCCAACCTCGGATCTCTCGAATACGAGCCAAGAATGCTGACCACTACACCACGAAGGCATGCAGAAAGGAGGAAGAAAATACTTTTATATTCATCAAATAATTGCTCCTCTTCTAAAAAAGACACCTTTAAAATCTTTCTATTTTGCTCTGTTTCCACTTTGTGGCTTAAAATATGGAATTATTTAAAATATTTAAAAACACCTAACCTAAGTGAATTGATATAGAGCTTGTATTATTCTTTTCCTTAAGTTTCTTCCTTAAGACTGGGTTTGTGACCCTGACATATTACAATGGAACTTTTTTTTTAACTTTCCTCAATTTGCATAAAGTAAACAGCACAATTTTTAGATTTCAAGCAAAATGATATAGAGTTACTCTTGATCTCGCAATGCTATTTTTGTCTAATAACACTCACAGACGTCAAGCGCGAATTAACTCTGAGAACAATCATGAAGTCCTGAGAATGTCAAAATAACCTTTTAATTTAAACAGAATGTATAACATAAAGGCATTTTCTTGTGATACATGTTCCACATCTCGTGGTCATACAAAATAAAATAGAATATTCCAAATTGAATCAAACGTTGAACAGTAATCAAGGAATACACAATAAAATGCTGCTAGAAGCTGGCTCATTAACTCTATCGGAACGTCAGAACTAACGGTCAGCAGCGAGAGAACGCAAAGCTGAATAATTGCAACTGTCAGAGCTGACAGCAAACTCGCCACGTAGGGCGCACACATGAAAATCGATCCTACCCTGTGTCGACAAAAGTAAGCGAAAAGTAGACGTTGAGAAACCTCAAAAATCTATTGTTCCAAGTTATTTAAATCGAGCATTGCTCCAACTTGCCCCCCCCCTCCCAAAAAAAGTGAAGACAGATGGATTTTTTCATCTCCTGGTCAGCTAGTTGGTGTATGGAGAAACATAAAAGCGAAAAAGAGTTTCTGAAATGACAAATATACAAATATATGAACTTAATCTTAAATTTTTAGACTAAAAATTATGCTTCTGCATTTATGAATTCAACCACTATAAGCTACAATCGAAACGGGACACTGCGGGGCGGGGGAATCTGAAAGGTTTCAGATTTTAATTACGTCCAAAGGGGCGTTTTTTTTTAACATTTTATGTGTTACCTTTATTTATTAAATATCATGTTCTTCGCACTTAAAATATAAAACTCAGTTAAAGAATCATATCGCAAAATAATTTTAAACTGAGCATATCTTTAGAATTTCCAATACACAATCTCGCGCCCTGGAGATAAAAATGTTTTTTTTCTATACAACGTTACCATTGCTCGATTTGAAATCTTCGAGTTTGTTAATCAAAAATTCGTTAAAGTTTTACAAAATATGAAATCGATATTAAAACAAATTCCAAATTTCAAATTTGGGTTTCCACATGCCCATATTCAAAACAGGATTCTGTCATTCAAAATTGGATGGCTCTAGGTACCGTCGTTTTATCACAATGCGAGAAAATACATACATTTATGCACATTCTTCATTGTTGAATTTCTTTAAATATATTACAGGGCTGCAATATTTGATGGCAACAGTTTGAAAAGTGAACCGACACTTAATGTTTCCGACGCAAAATCGCAAAACGAAAACAATAGTCCTTCAAGGAAAAAGCCCATTTGGAGTAATAAATAAATAAATAAATATAAAAAAGGGAATAAATAAAAAGGAAATCTGAAAGCTTTCAGATTTTATATTACGCTCAAAAGGGCTTTTTTTAACATTTTGTGTGTTACCTTTGTTTGTTAAATATCACGTTCTTCGTACTTAAAACATACAAAATTCAATTCAACAGCAGTATCACAAAATAATTATAAACAGCATATTCTTAGAATTTCCGATACACAGTCTCGCGCACTGAAGATATATATATATATATATATATATTCTTTTCTGTACAGTGTTGCCATTGCTCGCTTTGAAATCGTTGAGTTTGTTAATCAAAAATTCGCTAAAGTTTTACAAAATTTAAAATAGAGAATAAAACAAATTCGAAATGCAAAATTCAGGCTTCCGAGTGCCCATGTTCTGTTGGAAAACTGCATTATTCAAAATTCGATGGCTCTAGGTACTGTTGTTTTTTCACAGCGCGAGAAACATTCATGCAGATTCTTCATTATTTAGGTTCTTTAAATATAATACATGGCGATAATATTTCGTAACAATAGCTTGAAAAGTGCATCGACACAAAATGTCGTTTTGAAAATAATAACCCTTTTGGACTAACACTTTTAGGGTTAAAAACCTTATAAATCGGATGGAAAAGTATGAAATTACTCATTTCTCTCCTAAAGTGTAAGAATTTTTTCTTTCAGAAGAAGGTACATTAAATTTAATATGAGTAAAATATTTATTAAATGAGAGCAGTTACAGTAAATTATCACGGAACATTTCTGGAGTGGAACCAGTGCATAAATCTCAAATAACATGCAATTTAGAGCAACTACCATTTCCTCAAACATAAATTTAAACAGCCCTATGAACAGAACCTGTATTTCCTAAATTCGAGCTTTATGTTAAAATTCTTACGTTCAAGGCGATCGTTGAAAGCTTTTAGTACCTGAACGATAAAAAAATTTCTACAACTTGAAAAATGAGAAAAATTCCCCCGAAAACATATTTTTTGGATGCTTCATTTGCTATTCTGGGCATGCGTCATTAAACATCTAGAGAATATACTCCACTCGCTTTATCGTTTGGTTTTTACTCCTTTTTTTAAACATAAACAAGAGTTTAATTACAGACACTTGTTTTTTTACACGCTTTCAAGTAACGACTTTTTTGTTAAATATTTTTTACCTAAATGAATTTTTAATTCAAAAACAAAAACAAAAAAAAAAAAGTTGTAAAAACAAGGAAGTTTTTGTTGCGACATTTTGTTTACTGTTTGTGAAAAACAAAAGTTACAAAACTCTCTTGTTCTAATGATTGAGTTAATGGTTTGTAAGACAAAAATGCAATGTTTACTTCGATTTTAATAGTTTTTTTTAGACCTAAACACCTTCACCCTTTCTCTTTGAGCCACATATTTTTACCTGACTTCTAAAATTATAGTAGATTCCTTTCTGATTTCATTTACCAAAATTCTACCATTTTCTGGTCACTTATTTATCGGAGATTGGAATTTAATCTTTGTCTTTTTGAATCTACAGGTTTCCAATCTTTTCAATCTACAATCTAATCTATGGGCGGCCAATATTTACCTTAGAAAGAGCTGCAAGTTGAAATTCAGAAATATAGGAGAAGCAACAGTTGTTATTTATATCATTTTAAAAGTAGTAAGACAACTTTCAAATAAAAAGAAATGTTTAAAGTAAATTTTAAAAAAATAATATCATTTTTAATAAATATGTCAACAAAAGTAAACAAATAAATATTGTTGTTCTTCGTCTGTGGTCATCAGTAAAGTATATTTCAACCATATTCAAATTTTAAAACTCTATATGACTGGTTGAATATTATTATTTCAGTAGAAAACCAAGTATTTTCTTTTAGATTCGAAAGTTTTCTTCCTTCTGATCATAACTATCAAATCATTTTAATAAGAGTGGGCTAAAAAGGAAGCAAAACACAGTGGTTTTTAGAATGATATAAAAAGCTCATCATGTAGAACTGTAGAGACATTAGATTATTTAGAAGCAGGAGGTATCAAAAATGAGCAATGCCCTTGCCGCGACTGGAGCCATGGACCTCTCGAATACGCGCCGAGTGTGCTGACCACTACACCATGAAGGCATGCTAAGAAGGTGGGAGAAATATTTTATAGAACAACGTAGTGATTTAAAACAGAATTAACAATTTTTTCTTTTCTTTTACGCCCGAACTCTGTAGAGCCAAATTCCTCGTTTGGAATTCATAAAAATTGTCCAGAGAACTGTACCTGTAAGACCCATAGTTTTCGAGATAAATGCGAAAGAAAAGTACGATATAATATCCGGTGCAGAACATTGGTATTTAAATATGTTTATAAGGTATTTCTCCCGCCTTCTTCGCATGCCCTCGTGGTGTAGTGGTCAGCACCCTTGACGCTTATTCGAGAGGTCCGTGGTTCGAGTCCCGAGGAGGGCACTGCACATTTTTCATGTCTCCTGCTTCCAAATAAATCCTGAGGACTCTATAGTGGTGCCCGAACTAAAAATGGTTGTGAAGAATCTTCATCCACCACCGGGATTTGGCGATTGGGTACCCTAATCCCCAGTAGCCCTTTAAAAGGGGGAGTATATAAGGTATTTCTCCAGCCTTTAAAAAAAAAAAAACTAATGTCTCTACACTGCCGCCCGAACTAAAAAGTGGTGGTGGATGATGATTCTTCACCACCAAGAGTTAGCAATTGGGGCCCTTTAAAACGGGAAGTATATAAGGTATTTCTCCCGCCTTCTTAGAATGCCTTCGTAGTGTACTGGTTAGCACACTCGGCGCGTATTCGAGAAGTCCGTAGTTCGAGTCCCGAAGAGGGCATTGCTCATTTTTCTAATCTTCTGTTTTCAAAAATTCCTAATGTCTCTACATGTATGCATAAAAAGACGTCCAAAATGCCCGCCGACCGCATCGAATCATGCAGATGCGCGTCGTGGAATTCCTGACTGCACACGTTGCAGCAGCATAGTGTCAACCAAAGTGCACGTAGGAAAAAGAAGAGCAACTATGTCATTTCCTGTAGGGACTACGTCTTGATAGACCAATTCCTGCAGATGGCTTCATAAGAAGAACTTCAAAGGTGTCAGGTCCGACGATCATGGTGGCCATAAAACCGGACCGTCACTCCCATCTAACGGCCTGGGTATTCCATATCTAGCTAATCGAGTATAGGAGCACTGAAATGTGTTGGAGCTCCATTATGCTGGGAACATAGGCGATGTGACGGATAAGACGTCATACATAGCTTTCGCATTTATATCGAAAACTACGGGTCGTAAAGGTATAGTTCTTTGGGCATTTTTTATGTATTCCAAAGTAGGAATCTGGCTGGGAAAAGTTTGAGCGGTCGTAATGGGATATCCTGTATGAGCAAGTTCTTTAATTTAGAAGCGCTTGATGTGATTTGTTTACTTGGTAATGGCAAAACATATTGCAGCTATCTGCCTAAACGGAGGAATGCCTTTGTGAAGGACTTTCTAAGGGAAATTATTTCGCATAAACTTTACACATGTGAAAACCACGAAAATACCCATGCACCCAGCTTATTCGTCTAAAATCGAACTCAGGTCGAATAATCATTGTTCAATAACTTTGCCACTTAGCCCCTGATGAGCTGAATTTAAAGGAGAGCTTTTGGCAGCAGCTCATCGTTTCAATACTGTTTTCGCCCAGCTCTTAAGTTTACTTGAATCGGTTTTAGTTTTCGCGAACTATGATTTCTCGCATCAATCAAAGGCTTAAACTAAAATTTATAGTTGGCCTTGTAAATGTCTTTGTATTCTGTTAATACCGCAAGTGGAGCCTTCTGTTATTACATGGGCCGTGTAAATTTATTGAAGGCTGAAGAACTAATAAAAGAGATTTGTTTTAAACCTTCTTCTGTGGCTTATGTTATTTCGCTGCAAGACTAAGACGGGGAAGTTGTCTAACTCTCTATACTAAGCTAGAAATAAATAATATGTACTTGTGGGAGTTAGGTTTCCATATACTCTTAGGAAGACCTCTACAAAAGCATCTCTTTCCTTAGACAGATGTTAGAAACCTCTTTGCCTTAAAGAGCGAGTCTGTTAATCTGTTTACACACTCCTGGAAAGAATAAATCACATAAGACTAGACAGTATGCTTTGCGGATGAACTGCAGATCGAATTACCATAATTTATATTAATATAACTTCCGAACTAACCAAGGTTTATGTGTAAAATAGTAGTTAAACTTTTCCACAACAATTAACGGAAATTAATTAGCATCTACTTTGAATTTGGCTAAAATGATTAGCCCAAACGGCGTTAGCTCAGAATGGCTATTAATTTCGTTTTGGCATTTTGCTTCGATTCACTTTCTGCGTTAATTCACTTTTCAAACTGTTGCCACCAAATGGTATCGCCCTGTATTATAATTAAAGAAATTAAATAATGAAGAATCTGCATAAATGTGTATATGATTCTCGCGTTGTGATAAAACAACGGTACCTAGAGCCATCCAATTTTGAATATTAAATATATATATATATATATATATTGTTTCAAAAGAATATAGTAAAGTTAAATTAAATTTAAACAATTCTCTTGCGCCATTGCTGCAAGGAATTAAATTTGAATTTAACAAAATTTTTATTCGTAAAAAGCAATTTAAAGTAAAAAA
>KK115252.1:103659-122871 GCA_000611955.2 Stegodyphus mimosarum | reverse complement strand
ATTATGAGAATCTAGAAGTCTAAATTTGAAATTTGGAATTTGTTTTATTATTGATTTCATATTTTGTAAAACGTTAACGAATTTTTGATTAACAAATTCAAAGATTTCAAAGTAAACAATGGCAATGTTGTACAGAAAAAACATTTTTATCTCCAGCGCGTGAAACTGTGTATCGGAAATTCTAAAGATATGCTCATTTTAAAATTATTTTGCGATACTGCTGTTGAAGTGAATTTTATGATTTAAGTGCGAAGAACATGATATTTAATAAATAAAGGTAACACACAAAATGTTAAAAGAAACTCCTCTTTGGGCGTAATGCAAAATTTGAAAGCTTTCAGAATCTTTTTTTTTTTTAATTTATTATATGCTTAAAGGTATTTAAATATTTTATTTGTTGTGTTATTGAAAATAGCGTCTAGGAGCAAGATTTGAGTTAAAATCATTCTTCAATAAAACTATTTTTATTACAAAACAAGCTGTATTTAACTGACGAACTGCCGGAGATTTGCCAAGTTCCGCTCCCCTCCGGCTTTAGCTGGTTTATTTCTTTATTTCAGTATCGGTCAGACGGCAACATAAATACTGCCTTCCCAGATTGTGTCACTACTTAGAAAAAGAAACTGCTTAGCTGTTAATATTAAATTTAATACATCCATAAACCTAATACTAATAGATGGAGTACTTTAATCTCTTTAAGCATATATTTTTAATTCCAGTAAATGTCTGTGGCATCAGCCATGGCAGTGGCAAGAAGTACGCTGATATGGGTTTAATCTGCAATTTATATTTCTTGAAGGAATCGTATTTTGAATTATTTATTGCACATGAAACAGCGAAATCAGGTTTTATTGTTATTTTCATTTTTTTTAATTGTAGGTAGTTTTCTCCATGTTGAAGTGCTGCTTTGCTTATAATTGTACCCATCATTTTTAAAAACAAAACGGAATGACTTTTCAGAAGAACCTACAGTTTCATTAGTGATAATTTAATAATTTATAAAAATTATTAATGGTATTTGGTTCATTCTTCCTCTGAGTCATATTATAATGCCGTAAGAATTATTCTCGATATACCAAAAATTCAAGTAGATGTACACATGTAAAATTAGTAAATTGAAATGAATAGGTACTTTTTAATTATCTGCTCCTCGGTTCTAACATTCGGTAGAACTTCTCTGTTTTTATGTGTATTCAAGTCCTGTAATTATGACCTGTAATTTTTTATTCTGTTCATAAATAATTAAAAAAAAGCTTTTTTTTTTTAAGAAAAAAAATTATGCTAAGAAATTTTTTAAAAGAAGTCTGAAAGCTTTCAGATTTTATATTACGCCCAAAGGGAACACCATGCATATTAAGTTAGAAAGTTGAGGAAATTGGTGTTAAATAGTAGTAGAATTACTTTTTGTCCTTCCCCATGGTATATACGGGATAAAAGACAACCCCACGTGCGCGTTCCTTACACTTGTCTTAGTGGATGAGGATTTGCACACTTTATATTTAACTAAACAGCATCGACCTTTGTAAACATATAAATATTCGGCATATAGTTAGCCCAAAATGGGCAATTTGCCCAGAAGGGCTATTAACTTCGATTGGCATTTTGCGTTGGTTCACTATAAACGGTACTTCGCTTTTCAAATTGTTGCCACAAAAATTGAGCCTTGCATTATATTTAAGAAATTAAATAATGAAGAATCTGCATGAATGTGTGTATGTTTCTCGCATTGTGAAGAAATAAAGGTACAAAGAGACATCAAATTGTGAATAACGTAGCCCTCCACTCGAATATGGTCATTTGGAAGCCCAAATTTGGGATTTGTTTTATTATCTTTTTCATATTTTGTAAAACTTTAAAAAATTTTTGATTAACAAACTCAACGATTTCAAAGCTTTCAGATTTTTTAAAAAAATTTCTTAGAAGAATTTTTTTTTCCTTAAAAAAAGCTTTTTTTTTTATTATTCATGAACAGAATAAAAATTACAGGGCATAAAGATAGAGTAACAAATATTTTTCCTAATTCATAGGCTGCCAGTGAGTTAGAAAATTTTCGTTGAGGAGCGAATTCTCAGAAAGTACCAATAAAGGTATAACAGTTATATTATGAGGTATTTCTCCTGCCTTCTTAGCATGCCATCGTGGTGCAACAGTCAGCATACTCGGCACGTATTCAAGAGGGCCGAGGTTCGAGTACCGAGCATTGCTCATTTTTCATGTCTTCCAGCTTCAAAATAACGTAATGACTCTACAATCTGAAATTATTTTAACACTGGAATTTTGCCTTAAATTGTTTTATTTTTTAACATACGTGTTTCCTATTCAATATTTATTAAATTATTAGTACTGCATATCGTTTCCATGTTTCTGTAATTTTAACTATGCTTTAAGAAAACCACTTCTAATGTCATTGATACTCAAATGTAAAACAATTATAAATATTGTTGAGCAATTATGATTGCCAGTGAGATTTTTGCCACTCTCATGGCTGTTGCCAACTTTCTGGCTGGAATCAGGATTTATTGCACAAATGCCTGATGTATTTTTATTACTATATCGATAAATATATATATAAAAAAAGTAGCAAATGAAAAATAAAAATCCTTCACTTGCCTTTATTGGCTCACAGGGTAGAAAAAATTTAGTTATTTCGTTGATTTTCAAATTTGGGTGAGCTGAGCTGTGGCTTCGAGCAGTCTGAATATTTAATATGTTGCACAATCAAAAAGTTCATTGCGGTAGGAGTTAATTAACCAATCTCTCTCTGCATTGTGTTTTAAGATGCAAAGTATTTCTCAGAATTATTGTTTTTAAAAATATAAAAAGAGAACTAAAAAACTTTTGAATTTTCAATTACTTTATATAAGTAAAATTTCTTTATCTAGCTGTAAGACATCTCCTGCAATGAAAACATCTAAGTCCATTGTCATTGGTATACATCAGTTACGTATCTAGAAACAGACTATTTGCATGTTCTTGAAGCTTGGTTGATCAAATGGAAAATTAAAAGCTCGACTGTAATCGCCATTATAAGCAAAAAGAAAAAAGAAAAAAAAGGGATTTCACTTCAACCTCAATTACACAGAACCAAATTGCCCTGATTTTAGGTGTACAGAAAAGCTGGAAGAAAATGGCTCAGCAATTTGAGGTGGATAAAAAAATTAGCCCAAAATTATTTCATTACAGGAGATTTTTCCCTATGTTTATCGGTTGATTCCTAAAGAAATACGCAATAAATATGGCAGAATTTTAAGGGACATAGAGTAGAATTATTGAAAGATTAATATCCTGGTTATTATGTGTATTTCTTGAACAAAAGGTAACGGTAACCGATCAATAGTTCTGAAAAGAATTTGCAAACACTTACAGCGTCTCAATATGATTACCTGTCATATATAACACCTTCTGCCAAGTTGCTGGAAGGAGTCATATACCATCAGCATGTCCACGTCTGTTGATGCTTCACAACGACGGTCCTAAACCATGGATATTTTCCTCTATTTGGTTGTAATGGATCCCTTGCAATGCTTCCTCTAGCTTACTGAAGATATCATGATCAGATGGACTCACATCTGACCAATACCTCCCGTTGTGCCAGTATTTCCCTTTGCCGTCGTACCAGGAGATCCATAACAGTGTTCTCATTATAACTTTGAACATTGTCTTGGAGAATAACGTGATTCATCAACCAAAGAGTACGCAACTTTGATTTCTTCGACAAAATGAAAGAACCACCGTGTGAGATTCATTTCATCATTAGAGTATAGGGTTTCCCTTAGTTTGAATAACCAATTATTTTAATTTTGGTATCTTTTCTGAACTTCTCGTTTCCCCTCGCATTGCCTCGCCAGGATGCAAATGAAAGTTAAGTTAAGTGAAGAGAGTATTTAAACAAGCGAAAGGAGAAGGTTAGACAGATCGCGATTTCGTTGGTTAGCGCACGTTGCTATTCTGTCCTCCAGCTGTTAATCTTAGTTGCTGCTACGCATTCTGGCCTTTTAAGTCTATCGCCGGTGTAAATTGTTCAGTCAGCCTGCTAGCTTTAAGTCTAGCAGTACTCTTTACCTTTTCGAATTTATTGTTAAATTTACTTTAATTTCTCATCGCAAGTAGTTGGTATTTTATGAGCATGAAACGTGCATTTTTGTTCAAGAGGTTGAGAATAAAAGGGGCAATTTTCCCTCTTTCACTGTGTTTTTACTCTTCACGCCTGTGCGATAAGTCGCCACGCTTACTACTACGATTCAAGTTACGATAGCAATCAGAATGAAATCTTACATCCGTAGCTATGAATCTACTGTAATGATGTAAAATAGGAAATAAATGCCGTAAATCAGGAATAACACTTCCTCTATTGTAATGATACAATAGAGGAAATGTTATTCCTATTTTACGGCGATTTTCGCTCGATTTTACTAGCCTCGGAAGAGTCGCCCTGATCATTATAATGGTTAGCGATATTGACTGCGGTTCATGTGGCCCCGAGTTCGATTCCCGAGCAAGACCTAGATATTTGTAAATGTATAACGTATGTGCTACATGGGGACATTTAAAATATTGACGAGCCGAAAGTCCTCTCGAGTAGTTTGGTGGTAATGGAAGAAGGGTGGGAGACACTCGGACCGTTCCCCAGGGTATTTTCCATCAAAATTGGGGCGGAGCTGCACAGTTAGTGTCGTGTGACTATACATGTGAAACTAATAGTGAAATTTTAGTGTGTCGCTCACTCGTACCTGTTCCTCTACCTGGCCTGAGAACAACAGCAAGCGATCCCGAGAGTTGCAGTTTTTCTGTTGCAACCATAAGTAGTATTATTATAAGTACCATGTCATTTTACAGAACATATAAATAAGCATTATGTTTTTAACAATATAAGAATAATGCCAACAAGAATTAGCAAAGCATAGTTCAAGAAATGCGGTGTTGAGTTGTTATTTTGTTGTACAAGCTCTTCTCCGCAGTTGCTGAATGCAAGAAAACCAATAATCTAGATTTTTTTTCAATAGAAGCATTTTCAGTTACTGAACAATACTGCTTTCCCAAATTGCAACTAAATTAAAGACAAGCATCCCAAAGAAACAGGTATCAATCAATTTAAAAAAAAATTACTAGTAACTGACAACAACACTATTAATGAATAGGAACAGAAAAATAACGAAAGGAAACAAAGCAAATGATGTCATATAATAGGGTGTAAAATGTAATCAGAACTGATGTGCTTATAGATGGTGGGGCAAAATAGGCTGAATTCAAGTCTCATTAATGTCGAGAGATTTTTGTAGGTATGAAAAGTGTCAAGGGAATTTAATTCATCAAATAAGGAAGTTTTTTTTTGGGGGGGATGACTTTTAGTCAGAACCAAAGCTTTAGTGGTTCCCAGATAAGCAATGCTGTATGTCAAGCGCTACTGACAAAAAATGAATTACGAATACCCAAAAGTATTATAAATATCCAAAATATTCGTACCAAGAATAAGAATTTCAAGAACAAAATTTGGTATTTTATTGAAAGACGGAAAAGCAAAATAAAAGCCAAAATTCTGCAAAATAACAGCAGTTTTGAAACTAAATGAAACACTAACAAAGCAATAACTGTTAAATTATTATTATCGATTACAGAAGAATTACGGAGTTTTGAGAAAAACCAGAAAGACAGTAAAGAAAACAATTTTAATTAGAGCTCAATTTTATTGGGACAGCAATAAATTAATGCCAACGAGCAATACGGCTTTCGAAGGGGGCGCAACACTGCTCAAGTTCTGCGTTTCTGGCAAACGATCAGAGATGCCTGGAATCATAAACCTACCCATTATTCCCCTAGCTGCTCTAGACCTCACGAAAAGATTCGAAAGAGTCCTTTATTCTGTCCGCACGTACAGATGTCACGTGAAAACATTCAAATGCAGTCGAGAGCGGTCAGAATGGATATTTTCGTTGAAATATAATACCCGGAATTTTCGAGATTACAATACTTCCTTTATTTCTTGCATGGAAGCAAAACTGGACATGGTTTCTTATATTGTTATTATCAGCCCAAATGAGCGCTAGTCCAGAAGAGCTATTAGTCTCGAAAAGGCATTTTGCGTCGAAATACTTTAAATGCCCAAACCGTTTTACAGATTGTTGCCACTAAATATTTTTGCCCTGTATTATAATTAAAGAAATTAAATAATAAAGAATCTGCATGAATGTATTTACGTTTCTCGCATTTTGAAAAAACAGTGGTAACCTAGAATCACATAAATTTGGATAACATAGTCCTCCACTCGAATATGGGCACCTGAAAGAAAGAATTTGGAATTTGTTTTACTGTATGTTTCATAGAAGTGTTCATAGATGTGTTCAGAAGAAAGATCCAAGAGCAAAGTACTAGTGGACCTTAGAACTTGGAGCGGAACGGAGCAAAACAAAAGCACGCCAAAGACAAATGAAAAGTGCACAAACAGCATATCTCAAATTCGCCAAACAATGGAAGAGTTATAAAAGACTAATAATGGAAAGTAAAATTAATTGCTCGCGAAAATTCTGTACTCAAAATAGTGATCCGTATGGTGCCATTTACAAAATCTGCACCAAGAAAATGTTCAAACCGTCTGAAATAAAACTCCCTTACCCAACAATCCAAAACTTCCCCAATAATGAGGACGCAACAATTAAATCACTTAACGATATACAAGATGCAGTACTTTGAAAAGATAACCCAGAAGAGGACACTCCAGAACAGAAGAAAATAAGGAATGATACCACCCTTCCAAGCCCGGAAAATGACCCGCTGTTCACAGGAAAGGAGGTCAATTCCATTATAAAGAAACTACCAAAGAGAAAGGCGCCAGGAACCGATGGCTTACGTAACATAGTGTATCAACTTGTAAACAAACAGTGTCTCTGCGTAATAAAGGACCTATTTAATAAATGCCTGCAATTAAGAGTTTTTCCAGACGTTCTTAAAGTAGGTCAGGTTATCCTCTTTTAGTAAAAAGACCCTGAAAGTCCAGAGGCATACCGCCCAATAAATCTCCTTCCAGCACTAAGAAAGATTTTCGAAACTTCCATAGCCGGAAGATTAAGGCACCATATTCATAAGAACAAATGCATCAACAACAATCAGTACGGCTTCTCGCCAAACAGATGTACAATACAAGCTATATATGTGACAATAGGCGAAATCCAGAAAAACAAAGCCAATAATTTACACTCTTCCCTTCTCTGCCTGAACTTAAGGAAAACATTCGACTCCCTTTGGTGGCCTGCAGTCAAACAGGCACTTAGGGATATCGAATGCCCCCAAAATATCTACAGTATCCTTGAAGACTTCCTCAATAACAGAAAAACATAATCCTACACAATAATAGATTAATAGAAAGGACACAACAACGCGGCTGCCCACAAGGATCATGTCTAACTGCTGATCTTTGGAACTTAACATTTAACAAGATCACTTCTCACGTATGGCCCTACCATACCAAAGCCATAGCGTTTGCCGACGGCTCAGCGTTTTTCATCAGCGGAAGAACAAGGGAAATATGAGCAAACAAGGATCTTGAAGAACGTACAATTTTTCAGCAGTGCATTGAAGGCTCGTCTGCATATCCCGAGTGCATCGCTTATACATTTTTTAATCTATGAAAAGTTACATTATGCATGGTGGTACATGAATATTACTTCAACATGGTGATACAGCTGATTTTATATGGTAGTTACAAATTTGTTGCATATTGTTAAAACATATGGATTACGATTGTTTTCACGTGTTTGTTTGATTCAGTATTTTGTGGGTTGCAGTCCTAAAGTTCTTACAATCAGCTCCGTGACGCTTACGTTTCGTCCATATTATAAAAGTTCTACCAATTTTATTCTATTTAATATATCACTGTTATGAATATGCACGTTGTAGTGCAGTAACATTATTTTGAATTTTTAATTTATATTATGATAGAACAAGTACTTAATTATTCCATACAAAGTTCTGCGGACCATTTGCGCTATCGTACTTTTCGCTAGTTAATAGTATAACTAGTTGTGGGAGGAACTGGGAAGGATGCACATAACTCTCGTCCTTTTGCTGCTAAGAACTCGATTATTTTTTGTATTTTTATTCGAAGGTGCTTATTTGGCGTTGTATATCTCAAAAACGGATCCAAGTACTGAGTTGGTTCTTTAGGATGCAGTTCCTCTGTTAAAGGACAATCAAAAATGTAGTGCTCTGAATCGTCCCTATCTCCACATACACATGTGCCACTTTCAGAGATGTTTCTTTTAATAGAAATATGTAGGGAAGGGGCCATGTCCAGTAATCTATCGATTTATGTAAGGGTTAATGCTATTGTTCTTCTCGTTGATGCTTGGGATAAATCTAAAGGCTCTTCTGCCTTGTGGGTTTTGCCACCAGTAATCCCACCTTTTAACCATTATCTCGTTTAATAATTTTTTTAATTTGGGATTTAGGGAATGGGATGGTTGTTGGAATAGAGTTTTGATTGCTTGCTGCCATTTTAGCATATTTGTCGGCTTCCTCATTCCCTAAGGTCCCTGCATGTGCTTTTAACCATTCAACAATAATTTTTGAATTAGGGTTTTTTAATGAAGAGTTGATTATTTGTCTGATAATAGATGATTTGTGTGCCTTGTTTGCAATTGTATGCTTGATAAAGAATCTGTTTTGATTTTCACTGCGGGTAAGTTATTACTGATGCTATAGGTAACTGCTTTCTGAATGGCCAGCGCTTCTGCTTGAAAAACTGTATTATTGCTATTTAGATGACATTTGAGAATTTTTGGTTGTTGGTGCATTTGATGTATTACTATGGCACATCCAACTCCTTGTTCATTCTTAGAGCCATCTGTAAATATTCCCGTGTTGAATATTTACAGATGGCTCTAAGAATGAACAAGGAGTTGGATGTGCCATAGTAATACATCAAATGCACCAACAACCAAAAATTCTCAAATGTCATCTAAATAGCAATAATACAGTTTTTCAAGCAGAAGCGCTGGCCATTCAGAAAGCAGTTACCTATAGCATCAGTAATAACTTACCCGCAGTGAAAATCAAAACAGATTCTTTATCAAGCATACAATTGCAAACAAGGCACACAAATCATCTATTATCAGACAAATAATCAACTCTTCATTAAAAAACCCTAATTCAAAAATTATTGTTGAATGGTTAAAAGCACATGCAGGGACCTTAGGGAATGAGGAAGCCGACAAATATGCTAAAATGGCAGCAAGCAATCAAAACTCTATTCCAACAACCATCCCATTCCCTAAATCCCAAATTAAAAAAATTATTAAACGAGATAATGGTTAAAAGGTGGGATTACTGGTGGCAAAACCCACAAGGCAGAAGAGCCTTTAGATTTATCCCAAGCATCAACGAGAAGAACAATAGCATTAACCCTTACATAAATCGATAGATTACTGGACATGGCCCCTTCCCTACATATTTCTATTAAAAGAAACATCTCTGAAAGTGGCACATGTGTATGTGGAGATAGGGACGATTCAGAGCACTACATTTTTGATTGTCCTTTAACAGAGGAACTGCATCCTAAAGAACCAACTCAGTACTTGGATCCGTTTTTGAGATATACAACGCCAAATAAGCACCTTCGAATAAAAATACAAAAAATAATCGAGTTCTTAGCAGCAAAAGGACGAGAGTTATGTGCATCCTTCCCAGTTCCTCCCACAACTAGTTATACTATTAACTAGCGAAAAGTACGATAGCGCAAATGGTCCGCAGAACTTTGTATGGAATAATTAAGTACTTGTTCTATCATAATATAAATTAAAAATTCAAAATAATGTTACTGCACTACAACGTGCATATTCATAACAGTGATATATTAAATAGAATAAAATTGGTAGAACTTTTATAATATGGACGAAACGTAAGCGTCACGGAGCTGATTGTAAGAACTTTAGGACTGCAACCCACAAAATACTGAATCAAACAAACACGTGAAAACAATCGTAATCCATATGTTTTAACAATATGCAACAAATTTGTAACTACCATATAAAATCAGCTGTATCACCATGTTGAAGTAATATTCATGTACCACCATGCATAATGTAACTTTTCATAGATTAAAAAATGTATAAGCGATGCACTCGGGATATGCAGACGAGCCTTCAATGCACTGCTGAAAAATTGTACGTTCTTCAAGATCCTTGTTTGCTCATGTTTTTATTATTATTATTATTTATTAGTAACACAATAATGCTGTCTGTACTGTCATCCCAGCCCTCGGCTGGGGTTTCGCCTGAAGTAGATCAACTCCGATGAGCAGGTGGAAATTCCGTATAGAGAATAAGCTTGGTCGGGAGCCTGCTCAGCGGCGAGTAGTAGTAGTAGTGGTAGGGTTCGCGGGGTAGTGTGAGGCGGGCACCTTCTGCTCCAAGCTAGGCTTTTCGGGAAAATTAGTAGGAAGGGATAACACCTGGATCACCTGTTGGTAAATATCTCGTGTCCCCCCTACTTTTACCTATACCTATACGTGTATGTTTCATATTTTGTAAAACTTTAACAAATTTTTTTTATTAAAAAGCTGAACAATCTCAAAGCGAGCAGTGGCAACATTGTAAGGAGTACAACATTTTTAACTCCAGCGCGCGAGACTGTCTATCGGAAATTCTAAAGATATGCTGTTTTTAAATTTTTTTTAGGCCAAAGTTGCATTAGCCCAAATATTCTTGAAAAGTGTATGTATCTGTGAATAAAAATTTTGGGAGTAATATACAGATTTTTTTCCCTTTCTTTATCTAACTTTAATATCTCTCATCTATAACTAACTACCTTTTGTTCCACTTATTACCCCACCATCACCAATTATTTTACCCCGGTCCTGTATGCAAAATAAATCATATGACGGCTTTATTCAGCTTCTCTCCCCCCCCATTTCTTAGACCTATTGTCGCTCACTAAAGATAATCTTCACATGCTCCTTTATTTGGTCTTAGACGTCAAATTCTCCAGCGTGCAGTGAAGCCTAGAGCTTTGCTTCATTAAATGGGAAATTTTGATTTTCCAGTTAATGAGCTAAAGCCGCAAGCTTAGGAAATATATTAATAACTATGACCATGCGCTTATTATCCATAGGTATTGTGGAAAGATGATTGTAACTGTTAAGATTTGTAACTACCAAGCGCTTGTGTAACAACTGCAGAATGTTGTTAGCATAGCATTGAGTATTTTAAAATTGTTTTTCTAGTATTTCATTTTGATAGCGATTAAAGTCTTCCTTGAAAAACTATTTTACTTTCTTCATTACTGTGGCGTACAGAAGGGTGACAATTTAAATTTTATACAGAGGGAAACTTATACATGTTTTAGAACGGTTTCCATGAAAAATTAAAAAAGAGGAAATGTTTTAGCATAAAAATTTCTCACCACAACTTATTATTCGAAATGAGAAATATTGTCTGTTCCTTTGAAATTTATTCCTCTTTCAAAATGTCGCGTATGAATGAGCTGTGGATCGAACGATGTGAAAAGAAATGTTTCTTTTCCATATTTCAAACACGTTCTGAAATATATGGTGATAAAATTTCTAAGTGCAAAATAAACAGCATTGTTAATTGGAAAGAGAAAATTAGTCAATCATTACGCCTCCATGTAGATAAAACTTCCGAAATAATACCCGAAAAAGGTACGTACTATTTCTCATGTTACTAAAACTAAATTTTTAGTAATCAGAGAAAATCCAGCTGCGCAGAAATCAATTGCCAAGGCTTTAAATACATCTATGGCAACAATAAATAAAATAATAAACCAAAATTTGCAAGAAACAGAACACATAATGTTCACCAACTTTTGTCGAGGGATTGTGGATCAACACAGGATAATTTGTAGAGCCCTGTATGAAAACTATTTAGCGGGAGATAAATGAAAATGCATTGCGAATCTTAATGAAGAGTGGCTTTATTTAAATAATTGCAATAAAAAAAGAGTCTATTTACTATCGGAAAACGAAGAGAACAAAATCTGATGTGTATACCACATGTCTTCCTTGTAGCAGAATATTAAATTATGCGTATTTTTTCCTGCATTTCGTTTAAATTTATTCCCCCGAATTTCATTAGAGATGTATTTCTCATTCAATTAATTCAGTTCTCACTTCGGGACAAAGCAAAAATACATGAAACCTCGAAATATCTTTATTAGAAATTGAAAAGTACATAAAAATATAAAACACAAATACAGTTAAAACAACTTAAAGAACAATTTTTGCAATTAAAATTAGAGTTTCTACGTAAAAACAAGCAGTTCGGCCAGGAGAAGAAGGCAGATTTTTCGGAGCACAAAACTAAAAGTTTACTTCTGGTCTCACTCGGCAAAAAGACACTGAAGGCGTAGAAACTGACTTGTTGTGGACGCTATGCGGAGTCAATATAATTTAATAACTTAAATGATAATCCCAGAATGGATAAGGCAAAATTTAATTCGCAATAATAAAAGAAGACGTTACTTTGCTCTTACTTTCTATAGATTTAAGCTTACTTTCTCTAGATTGGTAATAAATCCACTATTCTGCTAAGTTTCAAATGTAAACAAATATGGCTGCTATGCTAAAAATAATTAGGCTTAGCAGCACTTAAACAACTTTTAAATTGTTGATAATTCTACAGCTATAACATGCAGATTAACTAAAGGCATAAAAACCATAACCGGAAGACAAGAACAACATAATTCAGTCATTTTCAAAGCAAAAAAAATGCACAATTTACGAACATATAAAGAATAAAGAAAGAGATCACTGAGCCGAGTAACAACGTATATATATATATATAGCCAAAATAGGAGGTGCATATCTACATGTTATAGCGGTTCTACATGCAAAATTTCAACGTTGTGACGTTACTCGTTTTTGAGTTATACGAGATACATACATACATACGCATGTCTGAATAAATTTTAAATTAGTTTTATAATTCGCTTTGGGAAAAAGAGTACTTTATTCTGTCCTTATGTATAGATGTCACGCAAAAACACCTTTAAATTGCATTCGATAGCGGTCAAAATGGATATTTTCGTTGAAATATGATACCCGGAATATTTCGTGATTACAATACTGCCTTTACCTCGTACAAGGAAGTAAAAATATACAAACCTGGTGCCGTCAAGGCAAAGAAAAGTCTAGTAAGCGATATATAATTTCCGCAAAATTCTCTTACAGCAGGAAATAAAAAATAAGAAGTGGTTGAAAAAATATTAAAATCAACTCAGCGCACTATCAAGAGAAAGTTTTACATCCGATAGTTACATGAGAAATTCCATTTCTTTATCGCAGAGACATTCAAAGAATGACTCTTTATCAAGACAGAGCAACAAAACACACTTTTAAAGTACCATTTTATTCCTTGTGACAGTTTAAAAACTGATATGGTTCGACCGTCTCAAATGCAACCCTGGCTGGCATTCTGCCAAAATACATAGACTGGTCCAGAAGGGGTGTTAATTATTGAAACGATGTGAACGGTTACGTGAGAGTCTTCTTATCCCCGGAAAGAGATATGCTGGAGGGGAAAAAGTCCCCATCCTTCCACCTTATTTCGAGAATAATTCGGTTCGAATGGCGCATGCGTATTTGCGCTCATGGTCACGAATGAGGCGGTCGAACTATACTAGTATTGCATATAAATCTTTCTGATGTATTCCGGCGAAGTCCCGGAAGTTACATCTATGGCCTGTTTTACCCTTGGTCTCTTGAAAAGATCTCTTTCTAAGCGCAAACCCAGGGCGATTGGTGGATTCTGAAAGGTTGTGGAAGAGGAAGCGAAAACAATACCTCTGGAAATTTTATGAAAAGCCCTTCTTTCATAGAAATCATGAAACAGATTTATAGTTCAGAAAAAAGGCTATCAAACTGAATTAAAAAAAATACTCTTTACCTTTTTAAATTAATTATAAACAGTCCAGAAATCGTTCTAAAAAAGTGTTAACACCTTGTTACATTATGGTAAACCACAATGCGAATGTCTGTCTAAAGAATGTGTCTATTCATGTTAACACAAAAGTGCTGTTGCAGCCAGCCAGTTCGCTACTATATGACCTCGGATTAAACTACCAGTGTCCAGCGGTCTTATCGAATTAACCGCTGGTGGGTTGATTGATGACGGGGTAAAGGTGTTATGAGATCCTTTGACTCCATTCCTAGGATTATACAGACTTTTCAGAAGTGTTAGGCATGAATCCTTCAATGCCAGTTGGACATACTATCACTTACATTAAGAGAACACATTCGGGGGACTGCGATATATATATATATTTTTTTACATTCTTAATTGTTTAAAGGGCGAGTGGGGAAAGACCCAGTTGACCAAATCGCAATAGCGACGTTTATCCTTTTACTATTTCGGGCGCCACTGTAGAGACAATCAGTTTTGTGAAAGGCGAAAATAGGAAACGTCAACTGTACCCTCTCCAGAACTGGAGCTACAATTCTTCCAATGCCAGATGGACATGGTAACCACTTACACTACAAGCTCACGAGCAGGGGAATGTGATATAATACCTGAGAGTGTATCTGAAACTATACTTATGCTAAAGCAGAATATATCACGCTATGTCTTCCTTGGTGTTCTTTTCTGGAGTTCAGTTGTAAAAGAACTCATTGCCCGGCCCGTCCATGATTTTTTATGCGTTGATAATGAACATAGGATATGAAAACAACAACGTCATTGTAAATCAATGACGTTTAGTAGAGTTATATAGAGTTTTCCCGTAAGTATCCTGCTATACAGTGGTTAGTACATTCAGTTATCAATTAGAAAATCCATAGTTCTATTCCTGGAGAGGATGCAATTGATTTTTCATGCCCCCGCCCTACGAAAAGCCTAAGAATCCTGATTAGATTACGTTATTTGAATATGGGAAAGCACATGAGGAATATTTGCTTAAGGAAAGCATATCTTCGTGAAGGACATTTTAAAGAAAACTAACACGTAGTCCGTTACACATAGGGAAAACAAAGAAAATCAACCATACAATCAATTTGCTCGCCTAGGTCGAATTCCCAGTACTCAGCGTTTTTCGGCCACCGTGAGGCATGTTAAGCTAGTAGGTTTTATATAATGTTAAATGTGTAATATTTTAACGATCTAATGTAAGCATCGCAAAATTCATAATTCATGAATCAAAATCGAATGAAATAATTTCTTCATTTATAGTCTGTGTTCTTTGAAGGAGAAAGGAAAATCCTAAAATATAAGATAAATGCAGAGAACCATCTCTGTAAAACGACCACAAACAGCTACAGGTGACTTGATCTTCTGTAGAGATGGTCTTCTTAGAAAGGTGATGTTCAGCACCGAGGTTTATTTATGTACTCGAAAATACTGATCTTTTGGCAAGTGGTCATATTTGGTATGTGATCGCCTCTAAAAACTTCATTGTATATTAAAAAAGGAATATTCCATTTTCTCTACTGTTTGGATGTAAATTATAACTGGCTAATTTTAGTGATTGTGGACTTAAATAAAGAAGGGTACTTCTTTAACTTTTAATAATTAAATTTCTATAATTAAATCTTATTAATTAATTAACACTTCTTTTATTAACTTAATCAAAGAAGTACCTAATATTGCTTTAGAATTAATACAGCTTATGGTTGCCTGTTATATGACGGCCTTACATATGAAACAGAAATAAAATTTTGGAAGAACCATAATGAAATTTTGATATTCCCGCATTATGCAATTCAAAATAATATGCAAACAATTTGCAAAGAATATAGAAGCGTAAAAATATACAAACATGTTTTAGCTTCTTTCAAATAAACAGAAAAACTGCTTTCTGTTGCTTTTGAAAATATAAGTGTATAATGTCCTTTACCATTCAACGCTGGGTATTTACTTCATCCTTGTTACTTATCGAGACAAAGTTGTCCTTGTAGCAATTGTTTGCCGTAAAATAAGAATTAAAAGAACACTTTTGATAGGAAAGGAATTTTTTATAATATTATTTATACACGTAAAGAAATTTCATTCTTTTTTATTTATTTTTCAAAGAATTATAATTCACTTCCGTTGGAAATTCAAGTGCTTATGAAAGAAAAAAAAATTACACCTGAGAAGTATCAAAATATCCCCCACAGAATCAACCCTGCAGGGCTGCTTGCCCTACAAGTATTCCATGTTCTACTTGCCTGCGAATTCCTCCCCCTATCGATCGAGAGACCCACCCTCTATCTCGGTCTGCTAAGTCCGAACTCTTCCCCAACCACCTAGCCCTACCAACTACCCCTAATTGCTGACACTAGATTTTTTTTTTAATCATCTCACTCTCCCTTCATCTGATTGGAACGGGAAAAGAAAAAGTCACCCCTCTTTTTCTTTATCTTGTGCTTAGGTCATTGCTTGTTTTAGGGTGAAAGAAAGTTCGACAAGACCGTAACAGCCAATAATGAAATTTGAAGGTTTTTGCTGATTTCTGTTATCTTCTTCTCGGGGAAATATCAATTGGAATTGGAACATAAGTGTAGAAAAATTATATTCTGAGCTTCAGTCTTTGATAAATAGGACTCTTGTTGAAAACAAATATTGGTAGAAGCCTAAACCGTATTCATTGGTAGAAATTCATATGTAGTTCTCTGGCAGAAAACTAAACCTAGTACAACTCGTTTCAATTCAGATGTTTACAAAAGTGTTAGTTTCAGCTTAATCTAAGTTTTACGTTTATATATTTTGCATTTCGAAAGGGCGAAATCCTTAAGCATATTTCTGCAAAAGTTATTTTTTCATGACTAGATCTCAAATCCTAGAAGAGACGCGAATTTTGTGCTGTCGTTCCTCTTTCTTTTAAGAATGAAATATCGGTCAACTCGCAAAAGACCATTCTGGAAAGCGTTCCCAGTTCCGATGAAATAGTAGAGAGTAGATGATCCTAACCGTGGAAAAAGAAATTCAGTACGTCTCAAACCGCAACCAGATCGACTGGCTATCCTCAACAACATGTCGAAACATTTCCGGAAATCTTGACTTCCAAGATATCTTATTGATTGAAACAAAAAACCGGTTCTCTGGCGAATACCTACAGCGAAGCATTTTCACCAAAGTCGCAAAATGATCTTCTTTCATAGCTAGGACATAGCTTCCAGTGGAACAGTTTGGCTAGGAACCCTCCCGTTTAAAGCAATGCTGGAAAGAAAGTCGTTTCTCGGAAATATTATTCTAGGGATATTTTGGATCCAGCATGTAAGAAATGAAAAAGTGGATAAAATGTAATCTGTGTACAGCGTACGAAGTATGTGCAGATGAGTCGGAGTGACGTAGCACGTGAAATGTCAAAAATAGAGCTAGATGTAGTCATTTAAATGGACAAAATCCACTGCAAGAGTGATTTTCTATTTTTAACTGCTTTGCCAAAACGAAGAGCAGATTGGAGGGTAGAGATAATATGTACCCCAGCTTTAGCAAAATAACGCCCATTAATAAAATACGAATACCTAAACAAGAGTAATTGAACATTGGTTATCCAATAAAATGTCTAAAATTTTTAGAAAACGTTTAACAGTATTTGTCCTTTTAGCATCATAGGCGCTATTAGTTTCAGTCTTCACTTTTTGTCCATATGACTTTCCAAATAAAAGCATGATGCCCCCGAATGTTATCGTCGTGTATTAGTTGTAAAGAAGTAATACAACAGTGACCATCTGGATGCTAACAACATCATCATTCCTCACCAATTTGGATTTAGGAGGCACTTATCAATGGCCAGCCAGTTATACAGGGTTGTAAAGATCATCTCAGAAGGCATGGCATCAAGAAAAGTCACCGGAGGACTATTTATAGACATCGCCAAGGCTTTTGATAGAGTATGGCTGGATGCCCTCATATACAAATTACATGTCCTGGATTTTCCAGACTACATCATAAATATTACTAATTCCTATCTGACAGGCAGACACTTTGTCTTTCATGTGCCAGAAACAAATTCTGCTAGACACCTTATTCTTGCTGGCGTCCCACAGGGATCCTTGCTCGGACCTACATATTTCAATATCTATGTAAACGACATTCCCACCACACATGACACAACCTTAGCTATGTATGCAGATGACACTGCGATCGTTGCTCAAAGTGCATTCATTGGTCCAGTTATCCAACGGCTTCAAAAATACAAATACAGACTAGAGACTTGGCTCTCCAAATGTAAGATCTTAGTCAATGTGGAGAAGACTAAAGCTGTTTTATTCACAAGAAAGACAAAAATCTGCAGTTCTACGGTACCAACATTCCATGGACCAAGTAAGTCCTTTATCTTGGGGTGATCCTTAATAATACTCTTACATGGTCCCCACACATCACACTTATTATGTAGAAGTTTCAAGTTCGTAAAGCAAAACTCTACCTCTTAATTGCTCGAAACAGTGTGTTATCTATAGACAACAAGCTACTTATTTACAAGTCTATTCTCAGACCATTACTATGCTATGCACGCCCAGTTTGGGCACACACAAGAAAAACTAATAGGCAAAAACTTCAGGTTTGCCAGAACAGTGTATTAAGGTAAATAATTAACGCTGAATGGTACATTTGAAATAACAGTATCCATGGGGAGCTTAGTGTCGAGTTGCTCAGGTCTCATTACTACAAACTTGCCATAAATTTTCACAATAGACAACAACTCATAGACAACCCAAGTATAAAAATATGTGAATATGATTATAATAGCTTAGACAATATTGACAGGCCCTTGGCCCAGTAAAACATCTGGATTATGTAACCCACAATCACCACAAGATAATTGTCTACATTCTCTATATAATATGTTTGGATATTGTGTACCCACTACAGTACAAAGCTTGCTCGTATACTGTTTTTTTTTTCTACTTTTATTTCATTTGTTTTGTGTGTTTACATTGAGTATTTTAACTGCATAATTTATTTTCATGGATTCAGACTCCCAGTATTTGCATTTATCTCTAATATGTTACATCACACTTGCTCGACTGCCTTTGTCGCCCGATACGATTAACAGCTTTTAATTTCCCAGCTAAAAATTGTACTAACTTTTTGTTACTACTACTCAAACCTCCTACTAGTCACTCTGAAAATTAATAATCTTAATTATATATATATAAAAAAATCTTATACTGATTTGATTAAGTTAACTGGATCACCTAACGTAATCCCAAATTATTCTACATGGTGTAGAGTCTAGAGCTCAGGCACCCGAGTGCAGCAACCGTCGTTCCACAGAAGTAATACA
>KK115252.1:86368-103268 GCA_000611955.2 Stegodyphus mimosarum | reverse complement strand
GATGAATTAAGAAAAAACTGAGAAAAAATTTTATAATTGCATGGCACCACGTAACGCTCAGCCGGGAGTAAAAATATAGTGCTTTTAAAAATTTTGTGATTTCATTGCTGAATTTTATGTAGCGCTTGTGCGAAGAAAGCCCATACGCCACATAAGATGTTTAATAATAATATTAAAAATACCAAAAATAAGTTCTGTTATCGGGAGTCCAAGAGCAGAATGGTAAACTAAGAACTCAGCAAGATCTTTAAAGAACCTTAACAAACCCTCTGAGGTGAGGTTAAAATTCGAATCCCTTCAGATTTTCCTTTTCTTCCTTCCCTTTTTTTTAAAAAAATTATTTATATATTTATTTTATTTACCTACGAATAAAATATAAAGATCGGTCAATATGTGACGTACAACGCACTGTGGCTCAAGAATGATAAGCTCTAAAGAAATGTAATTTGATGAGTAGAAGCATTGGTTCTTTGGTTTTTTGGAAGTGTCACTTAATATGTGATACATTTGCTTTACTACACTACAGCCGTCTTTGTTTCCATGACACGAAAACATAGCCGTTCCATAGACTGCCTTTTACTGTCAGGTTCGAAATGAAAGAGCCAGGTTCGTAATGACTTCCTGAAAGCATTCTGACCAATTCCAGGAGAAAGTTTGCAGGTTATCACACATGTTCACACACTTTCTCGAGAAAATCTGGGGAACCCAGCGAAACAATTTTTTTTCTTTGTATCGCATTTGTTGGGTTAGCGGTAACACGGATCTATTTGCCATACTTTTTTGCTCCATGATCTGTCTCGTGGTGAAAGATCTGTCATTCCGGAACGAATTCCTCAATGACTGATACGTTTTCATCGATCGTGACGACTATGGTCTGTCTGACCGTGTCTGGCCCTGAGTGTTGCAGTCACACCCCTGAACTGTGAAACCATCGATGAGCACTGGAAAAAAAAGGGACAGTTCTATATATCCCGTTCTACTGAGCGGATTGACGAAATTGAACTTGCGTTTTCCATGTCTCGAAAGCGCGACTTTGTTCTAACAAAATCGGACTTTTTCTGTAAAAACATACCATTTTTTTTTTCATATTTTGATTCTACGACTCAAATTATTCCTAGATATTCAAGTTTGTACGTTTTGGTGAGAAATTTCTGAAGCAATTTAAAAATTTATCTTGGAGCATTTTTTCAGTTTGCGCCAAGAAGAATTCACTTGGCGAACTTCATAATTTATAGCAACCTATTTTCCTTTCCTTTTTCTTCATTGTCCACGAGCGGGAAAAAAATCATCGTTCAAACTTTCAAATAATTTTAAAAAGTGCGTAAACCACATTTTCTTTATCATCGTTTAGAATAAATACGCCAAATTTCAAAACGCACCAAAATGTAAATTGACGTATATCTTAGGAAATTTTGAATAAAAAACTGTAATTTTTTGTAGGTATGCTTAGAAATACATCTACTTTAAGATGTTGGAAAAACTTTTGCAGGTTATAATTAAAACTTTTTTTCGAAAAACTTATAAAAATTATTTAAAAATACAAATTAAAAAAAAAGAAAAGAAAATTTGAAAGGTTTCAGATTTTAAATTACCTCCAAATGAGTGTTTTTTTTTTAACATTTTGGGTGTTACTTTTATTTATTAAATATCATGTTCTTCGCACTTAAACCATAATATTCAGTTCAAGAGCAATATCGCAAAATAATTTTAAAATGAGCATATCTTTAGAATTTTCGATTTCTGTCGAGATACAGACTCAGAGATACAGAGATATAGAGTCAGAGATACAGTTTCGATACAGAGTCAGGGAACCCCATTAATTTCCTTTGCGGCATATGCTTGAATCTTTCACGATAAAGTAAACTAGAGATAAAGAGTTGCGTGTGGTTGGACAATGTAAATGATTTCAGTTGAAATTATTTTTATAAAAAAGACTTTGTCTGCCGCAAATGATCGATTCTTCAACGGTAGATCATAAACACGGTGATTAGTAACATATGTATGAAGACAATTAAGATACTGATCTGTGGAAATAAAAGAGCGTAATCTGGTAGTGTTTTGTTTCCACGTTTGTAAAGCATGAAATCAATATGATTTTATGATTGAGCTACTATCATAATTGCTTTTTTTTTCCTCGTTTACAAAGAGTGTTTATTATTCATTGTTCAAAATTTAATCTCTGATCAAGCATAAAATAAATTTCTATTTAGCTCACTGAAGACGATCAAAAATGATGTTTGATGATGCAGCTTTGATGATGTTCGACGGATCGTTATTTTCATATTTTAATTGGAATATAATGATGAAGCGGCATGAAAATTTAAAAGGAGGCGAGATTTGGATGGATTCTTCAGCAGCAAAATCTTCAATGTAATCCGAAAACTTCACTTTGCAGTATAAAAACTAAAAGTTAAATTTATCGCTAAGAATCTTTAAAAATATCATTCTCTAAAAAATGCAAAGAAAAAGAAACCTTGCAAATATTTCGCATTTCCCCCCTTTTAAATATAAATTAATGTTTACCGTTTCCAAACATAAGGAAAAACAGATATTTTTTCCCAATAAGTTTCAGAAATTATTTCTTAAACAGTAAATGAAATCTTTTATATTCGCAGACGATATTTCGTGGCAACAATTGCAATTTATCTAACATAGAATAAATTTTGAATGATAAGAACTGATGCCAAAGCATTATCGCGCTATGATTTTCTGTAATTTTAAACTGAGATTAAATTAAGAAGAAAGTCGTCAACATTTGCAGTTTAGTATATGAAAATGAAGCTTCATTTCATGCCACTGTATTAAGATGGTTTATAGAATTTCACAGAAGTCGAAATTCTTTCCTGAATAAAGAATATACAGGAAGGTCTTAGTCAGTTATACTCCTAGAAAATGTGTCGGCCGTACGAAAAATATTAGTGATTAGCGCTTAATCTGTTAAACAATGCAGAAAGAGCTTAACACTGGATTCTCAACGACGTTTAAAATTATTCACGAAGAACTGTTTATGAAAAAAAAAATGTTTGTTGTTCGTCCTTCCTTTTTTAAAGCCGTTTTTATCGAAGAAATACGAAAAAACTGTATTTGAATGCTGTGTAAGAGAGGGATAATTTTGTTCTTCAACAGAGCTCTCTGAAATTAAAAATTCCTGTGGTTACTGCATTTGAGCGCTAATTGCCAGCGGTCGCTTTGATTGGAGGGAGACGAAGAAAAATATGCTTTGTATTGAAAACTGGAGGTATTTACTTCTAGCGCTTGGGCTAATCAATATGTCAAGAGCTTGAGGACACCGAATATACTTCGGCAAATTAGCGCGTGATGGCTTTATTATTCCGTGGTAACTCGGACGAATCAGGGAGAAACTTAAGGTAATGTCATTTGCTTGACAGTGCCAATCTAATGCGACGTCCATGCTGAGAAAAATCGACATCGATGCCAACGTCGATTTTTCGCAGCATTTGCCCTATGCCCTCGTTGATCCTGCAGGTATATGGATAAAAAAGAGATCTTGATCATTACGTATTCTCATGCCTACGTATTGGCGTGTCATATATTCTGCATTTGCAAGACTGGCATTGCAGATCACCCCCAGCAGAGGTCACAGCTTATAAAATGTAGTTCATAAGAACGGGCTCTTCGATGTCGAAAATAATAAATGTTGTGAGAAGAATTTCTGATTGAGGAAGAGGTATTTGATGTGATTCGGGTAACTAGCCATCTTAACCAGTTGTAAAAAATCTGTGCACAAAAACAAACATCCCAGTCTGTTTGCCATACCCAACGGATACACTGAGCACCAAAACATCCATAACCATCAAATTTTCGCTCACAGAATAACTTTGGAGTATTCCAGCTATAGATAGGTAGCAAGAAAGGACTATAATACCGAATATGGTGATGAAATCAGTGTTATTGAGGTGGCATACTTCGTGCTACTTGTACCTGTGCCTGCTGATTTTATATCTATGATGACTCTGTACCGGTGAGGGTGAGAAATATACATCAATCCTCTTACTCAGCGTTACAAAATTATTGAAGCTTCTTTTTTATCGTGTTAACCGTATGCCGACATTCATGTCATGCAGTATCGATCCATGAATTCCGAATTCATACTTGATCTTATTCAATTAACAAAAGATAAATATTCGAATTAACAAATTCCGAATAATAATTCGAATTAACAAAAGATAAATATTATAATTATGTCTTTTATCTAATGTTGAGCACTTGCTTTTTCAGCATTGCTCACTCCTAAGCCCAGAAGTGATAGCTATTTTATTCTGGAGGCACCTAAAGAGGTTATCACCTCTAGCGACGGTCCCTGCTAGACAGGATTTTGATGAGAAAAGAGATTCTGGTAACACTGGTTTAAACGAGAGGATTAATATCTGCGCTGGAAGCGAACTCCCGCCTAGCCACGGAAACGATGTACCGGCTACGCGTGACTTTTTTAAACCTCGCCGAAAATGTTTCAACCAGTTAGACGAATATTCTGCTTCTGAAGGATCACATGATCCCAGTCTGAGAGATAACCGATTATAATTTGGCGTTCAAAACTTTGTAGTAAGTGAAAATGGTGACCTAGCTACGTAGGTGTCGTGGAAATGTTCGGGTTCTGAGAACTGTCGCTTTCGACGTCTAGTCCCTCGTAGAGGAAACATATGTGATAGGGATATATGAGATAGTCACCGTTGCCTTCTATGAAGTGACGAAGAGTTACAACAATATAGACATTCTTGCGCATATATTACCGTAAAATAATATAATTATGTTTATTCTTGTTATGCTATTTTACTGCAATCTCTGAATAAAATAGAAAAGCGATTACATGTATAGCTCTACACTAGTGTACTGTATTTTATAGCTATTATTATTGTATTAGTTCTGCTCTATTGTATTATGCATTTGTAGAATTGCAAACGCGGTTTGCTGAAGCTAAAGCCGATAAATTAATTCAAGTAGTAGTAGGCGTAAATAGAATAACAAGAGACAGTAAAGGCTGCCAAAAGCTCTCTTTCCAGCGTTTGCAATTTTGATTAATAAGTATTTTAACCAATGAGTTTTAGATTAACAAAAACGCCCCATTTTATTTGCTTTTGAGTAGATATACGCTTTCAGTTGCCTGCCAGAAATAGCTCAGTATCGCCATCATGGCGACAATTCTTGTCACCAAATCTTATCAGAAGGGATTTGCCCACATCTTACGTTCTACTTAATTTATTTTATTAAATGTTGTTGGACTTAGAATCGAAAGATATACAGTTCTATATAAGAAGCAAACGCTTATATACGGAACATGTGTTGTTCTGTTAGGGAAAGGGTAAGTTTTTCATCAATCTATCTATTTATCAAGCATTATTAGTTTTAATGACAAATGAAAGAGTTAACCATCAAGCTAGTATAAATTCAAATACACACAATATAAACCTTAAAATTATTCGTCTAAAAGCAATAAATAAATAACTAAAAGAATGCAAAATATTACAACAATAGACGAAAAGAATAATGCAATCAAATTAATTTAAATATTTACAGGGATTTTCGACACTATATAAGCTAGGTTTACAAATATGTCAAGAAGTATATCTGACGTACGATAAAAGCATTAAATATTCCTCACATATAATAAATAACTATTTCCATCTCTCAGCTGTTACTGATGGCAAATTATGCCAATATTTCCTGCAAATTTGATTGATTCTAAACCCACGAAAGCGATTAAATTTCGACGTGGTCGAATTATCACCAAGAAACTATTTCATTAGTGAAGCACCCCCTTTCGCGTTCATTGGGTATATTCAAAAAAGAGGGGAGAGCGAAAGGAATGTTTGCAATTCCTAGGAGTAAACAGACCGATCCTCTTTCTCTCCCATGGAAGGAAATAAGAAGAAAGAAATGAAAAGGGAGGCCATGGAAGGGTGGATGGAATACCAGGAAGCGGGAGGAAACCTATTGGATCTCGTGGAGTCCGATTTTTCCTGTAAATATTGACGCTCCAAAGAATAAGTTTTTCGTCAAACTGTCGATTAATGAAATGTTATTAATTGTAATAAGGAAATGCCTTTTAAACTGTGAATAAGTTAAGATAGTTCGAATAATTTGATACACTACTTATAGCTTGCTTTTCGCAAATAAATGCAAAAATGGCATTTTTAGCCCAGAAAGGCTATTAATTTCGTTTTGGCATTTTGCGCTGATCACGATAAATGTCGCTTCACTTTTCAAACTGTTGCCACCAACTATTACAGCCCTGTATTATATTTAAAGAAATTAAATACTGAAGAATCCGTATAAATTGTGATAAAAAACGGTACCTGGAGCCATCTAACTTTGAAAACGTACGTTTCCACAAGAATATGAGCGTCGGGAAGCCCAAATTTGGAATTTGTTTTACATCAGTTTCACATTTTGTAAAACTTTAGCGAATTTTTGATTTATAAACTCAATGATTTCAAAGTGAGCAATGGCAACACTGTTAAAAAATTATCTCCAGCGCGCGAGACAGTGTATCGGAAATTCTAAAGATATGCTCATTTTAAAATTATTTTGCGATATTGCTGTTGAACTGAATTTTATGGTTTAAGAGCGAAGAATATGATATTTAATTTTAAAAAAAAACAATGAAACAAAATCTGAAAGGTTTCAGATTTTAAATTACGTCCAAAGGGGCGTTTTTTTAACATTTTGTGTTCTACCTTTATTTATTAAATATCATGTTCTTCACACTTAAACCATAAAATTCAGTTCAAGAGCAATATCGCAAAGTAATTTTAAAATGAGCATATTTATAGAATTTCCGATATACGCGCTCACGCGCTCGAGATAAAAATGTTTTTTTCTGTACAATGTTGCCATTGCTCGCTTTGAAATCTTTGAGTTTGTTCATCAAAAATTAGTTAAAGTTTTACAAAATATGAAATCAATAATAAAACAAATTTCAAATTTGGACTTCCACATGCCCATATTCGGGGAGAAATGTTCAATCTAGATACCGTTGTTTTATCGTAATGAGAGAATCATACACACATTTACGCAGATTCTTCATTATTTAATTTCTTTAAATATAATACAGAGCGGTAATATTTGGTGCCAACAATTAGAAAAGTAAAACAACACTTTTAGTGAATCAACGCAATATGCCAAAACAAAATTAGTAGTCCTTCTGGGCAAACTGCGAATTTGGACTAATAAAGGTAATACGCGTGACTTTAAGATAACGCCCCTTTGTACGTAATGTAAAATGTGAAAAGCTTTCAGATTTTTTTTTAAAATTTAATTACATAACTTCAGCTTTTTTGTATAAATTTGAACTGCAAGTTAAATTATTAGTATCCTTTTCTAGATGTGCATATTTTTATTTTGTTATTTATAAAATTATAAAACGTGAAGAAAAACAAAAATATTAAATTAAATCAAATCAAAACTAATACATGTAGTCTTAATTGCACTAAAGTGCTAAAATAAAATTTAATGAAATGCAATAGATCAAGTAGGTTGTCTTTATGGTCAATAAAGAGTTATACTTGGAAATATGAATAGATGCGTTAACCTAAAAGTAAGAATTTGAGAAAAACTAGGGGTGTTATACAATAACCATTTCTATTAAAACTCATAAAACCGTTAATGAAATAAACGGAGAAAATTCATTATGCAGTTTAATGGGAACAAGAGATTAAATAATTCATCTACAATTTTATATCACGAATAATAAAAAAGTGGGACACCGTTGATATAGTTATAAAGATAACGGCTTCTTATACATCTGACAATAAAATTCGATTACTAGATTTCCTTTATGTGGGCACCCACACCTCTATTATTTATGATGTAATATGGAAGAAGAATGTTAGAAAACTATCTGACATGAGACTTTTATTAATTATTGTAATATTAATATTATTATATGTTCGTTTTGGAATGTAGATTTTATAGAAATAATTCTAATAGTGACATATAGTTTATCTACGAATACCCTTTTTTTTAACGTTCTTACTGAAACCTAATTCTTTTAAAATTAAATGATTCGCATAATTTTCTCTTCTTGATTTTCAGACAATAAAATTAGTGAAAAAAAAAAGTCTGATGTGATCATGAGTTCCTTGTACGCCCCTGTACGGTATTCTGTCCGTACAGATGTCATGCAAAAAAAAATCGTTCAAACGGATTCGGGAACAGTTACAATAGACATTTCTGCTGAAATCTGATAACCAAATTTTTTTCCTCATTACAGTATTTTACTGATGCGCAGAAGAAAAAAAAAAGGGAAATGGAAAAAGAGACCAGAAAAAAAAGGAACTCTAGAACCTCGCCAAAAGGAATAGGAAAAACAACCGAATTCTCATGTAACCAGTAGGGTTATAGCTGGCTCTGTTGAGGGTAGTGTTAAGGGTAAGACGCTGAGCTAGCTGCAGCTTATCAAGGTTATTTAGAAAGAAGTTTCTTCGAGATGCCTCTGGAAAAATATCCACCCACTTGTTTTTAAATAGATTTATTTCTGCCCGTGTTGTAATACTGCTTTCATACCAACGCTCAGAGGAACTCTTATTCCATTATGCGACAGTCAATGTGTCACTTAACCACAGCTTAAGACTGTAGCACATGAGATGCAAAGGGAGCAGTTACTGATGACCATACAATGATCCACTGGACACTTCTGTATTTTTACTGTTGAACAGGCCAGTAGCTCACTTATCTTTCTGCATCATCGTCAGAAGTTTCCGCACGCCTGGAGCTGTGGTTTTCATAATAAAACTTTTCCAGCTTGGCGACATTTCTAAATATGTTTTAGTTTTCCGATTGCAAAATAATGGTGACATATTTTCTGTTTCCTTTTTTTCCGGTGTCCTTCTTTCCGTTTCTATCTTTTTTTTTTCTTTTGCCGGGTGATTTTTTTTTCCTACAATTTTCCAATTTTTTACTTCGTACAAGGAAATAAAAATGCAAGCAATTACAAATCACATTTCGCAAATTTCGATTGAAACAGACCCAATGAGTCTTAATCAAAGAGGGGCTGAGAGACAAAGAAAAGACAGAAGAAGTAATTATTAAAAACTTTAATTAAATTTTCGTCTGTTTTAGCTACTTAATACTGACTTTATCTTTTTTACTTCCTTGTACGAAGTAAAAAGGAAGTATTGTAATCGGGAAAAATTTTGGGTATCATACTTCAATGAAAATTTCCATTTTGACCCCCATCGAATGTAATTTAACGATGTTTTTGCGTGACATCTGTACATAAGGACAGAACAAAAAACTATTTTTCCCGAAAAAAGTTATAAAACTGATTTAAAATGGATTCTGAATAGATTTTTTCGTGGTATCTGTGCGTAGGTATGTACGTATGTATGTATATATCTCGAATAACTCCGAAATGAGTAGCCTCAGAACGTTGAAATTTTGTATATAGCACCGCTATAACATGTAGATGTGCACCTCCTATTTTGGTTGAAATCGGCAAAAGTATATAAATATATGTATGTAAAAGTATATATGTATATATATATATTATATATATATTTTCTCTTTTACTCGGCTCAGTTTCTTATGTGTTTGTAAACTGTGCAGTTTTTGCTTTATGTTGTTCTTATCTTCCTGTTAAGGTTTTATGCCTTTAGTTAACCTGCATGGTATAGTTGTAGAATTATCAACAATTTAAAAATGGTTTAAGTGGGGCTGAGTTGAATAATGTTTACAAAACAGCCATATTTTTTTACATTTGAAACTTAACAAAATAGTGGATTTTTTGCCAATCTAGAGAAACTAAGCTTCGCAACAACAAAATAAGGTTTTCTTTTATTATTGCGAAGCAAATTATGCTTAATCTATTCTGGAAATATCATTTAAGTTATTAAATTATCCCATATATTGACTCAGCATAGCTTCTATAATAAATTAAGGCAGTTTCTACGCTTTCGGTGTCTTTTTGCCGAGTGAGACCAAAAGTAAACTTTCAGTTTTGTGCAGCCTAAAATCTGCTGAATTGCTTGTTTTTGCGTAAAAACTGTAATTTTAATCGTATTTTTTTAAAATTGTTTTACTGCATTTGGTGTTTTAGGTTTTTCTTCTATATCGTTCAATTTTTAATATAGACTAGCGTGCAAGCCCGCCAGCTGAGCGGGCTGCGCCCGCTTGTTCGCCGGGATTCGAAAGTTGGACAGAGCTACTAGTGTTTAAGATTTTCTAGGTTGCAAACCCGCCCGTTTCATTCACGTATGCATCTACATTGACGTATACATTCAAAAGATATTCCCTATGCGGAAAATCTCGAAAAATCCGATGTAGCGGGAGGAGCCGCCAGCTGAGCGGGCTGTGCCTGCTTTATTCACGTATGCATCCACAAGATGCCCTATACACGTTACACATTCGGAAAATCGCGAAAACACCCACGCGTTCGCCGGGATTCGAACGTTGGACCGAACTACCAGTGTTCAGCGATTTTCTAGCTGGCAAGCATGCCAGTTGAGCGGGCTGCTCCCGCTTTATTAGCGAATGTATCCACATTCTCGTATGCAACCAGATTCACGTATGCATCCACAAGATAGTGCATCCGCATTCCCCATGCGGAAAATCTCGAAAACCCCATGCAGTGTGAGAACCCTCCAGCTGAGCGGGCTGCGCCCGTTTTATTCACGTATGCATCCAGAAGATACTATGTACATGTTACACACGCCGAAAATCACGAAAACATCCACATGTTCGCTGGGATTCGAAAGCAGGACAGAACTACCAGTGTTAAGCGATTTAACCGCTCAGTCGCTACTGGGCCCTTGTACGAAGTGTAATCGCCGAAATTTTCGGGTATGATATTCCAACGGTAGGTTCGTTATTAAAATTCCTTTTAGTAAACTCCAACTCCTATCTATAAATTTTCACCCAGCATCTCTTATACAACACACATTTTAAAATGATCCCAGACTAAATGAAAAATTATTCACTCAAGAGCTAATTAATTTTTAAAAATCAAAAATGTAAAACCAAAACTTGCCGATTATAAAATTTCTGCTAAATAACAAAATGTCAAATAATATGGGTAGTATAATGAAACTTCTAAGCACAGATATCAATTCTGAAAATATTTTTAATAGTTAGTTAATCTGAAAACAATGCACATAAAAAGAAAATTATTAACACGAAATAAATAAAAGTATAAATACAAAGATAAATTAGGAAGTTCTGAAAGCAATAAAAATTGAAATTTAAAAGCAAAAATGAACTAATACATCTAAAAAAAATAAAGAACATTCGACCGCCTTAAAATCATAAAACGATAGTTGTTTATCGCGCACAGTAAAAATGTAAAAAATATCAAATGTAAATGCAAATTTTCAGGCAACAATAACAGAAATCTATAACACGAATGATTAGATCTTTTAAAAAATAAGAAAATAAACATCAAATATGACATCCACGAGATACTGCACAATGGAAACGTTACACATGAGGAATATCATGAACACACCCATGCAGACAGCGCGTTCGCCCGGATTCGAAAGTTGGACCTAACTGCCAGTGTTCAGCGATTTTACCGCTCGGCCCCTAATGGGCCCTTGTACGAAGTGTAATCGCGAAAGTTTTCGAGTATGATATTCCAACAGTAGACCTGTTATTAAAATTCCTTTATTTAAATTCTTTTCGGTAAACTTCAACTCCTGTCTATAAATTTTATACCCACATCTCTTTCGTAATTTTGTTTCATAACGCTAAATATATACTGGCATTTAAATGTCTGTAAAACGGTAAACTAATATTTTAGAAGCGTCATTTTACAATTTTTTCATTCCCGCAGGTAATATTACTGCGAGCAAACCTTCGATCTTAGCCGTAACTGTAACTGCTTTCTGCGCGTTTGTTTCGGTCTTTGTTGACCTTCTAAAAATGTTCTTCTATGGGTCTTCTAAGACTCTTGATAATATTTTATTCGTGAATTTGTTTTATTTTGATTATACTGGTTAATTTCTTTCTTTTTACGTATGCGATCATAATGCATACTATTAGCAAGCAGTATCGTAAACCCAAAGCAACACCGTCTGAAAAAAGTCGTGCATGTCTGAACAATATTCATGGTAGATGGACATCTGTAGATGCTGTTACGCCAAAAAGAATTGCTGACACTGAAAATAAATCTTCTTTAGCGGATATGACAAATGGTGAAAGTCCAGCGTCAAAATCAATTGTGAATACAACTGCGAGTGTAAGTGCAGCTGAGTTGAAAACAACTATTCGATCTTCATCAAATTCTGCTCAAAATGTGACTGAAGAGTGTTCCTATATTTTAATGAACAACGAAATGTGGTCATCTTTGTGGCGTAATGTTAAATGTGATGAATGCTATAACAGTTCTTTAGATGTTATTTCAAAGGGAATGTTTGGCCATTGAACTCATTTGCAAATTGTGCAAGAAGGTGTTCAGTGTAATATTTTCTAGCCCACGTGCAAAAGAATCTAAATGTTTTGATGCCAATAAAAATTGTAAAATTGCTGGTAAATAACAGAATGTCAAATAATATGGGTAATGTTATGAAAATTCTAAGAACAGATAACAGTTATCAAAATATTTTTAATAATTAGGCAACTACCACAGGAAGTGTCACTTTTACCTCCTTGTGTGAAGTTGTGACATAGTGTATTCAGCTACGAGAAAGTTGTCGAGTGTAATCTGCCTAAGGGAAGGGATGCCTTCGTGTCGGCTTATGTGTGCAATATCCCCTGTATATACATTTGAAAATGAAATATATACATATATATATGTATATATATATAAACAAAATTAATTACTTAGTCGACTGCTTTTTATCACATTCAAAATAAATAAATAACAGAAAATAATTAAAAATAATAAAAAAAAGGAAAATAATTTTTTAAATCTACTGGGTAAGTATTCCAGATGGGCGAGCTGCACCCACTCAGTTCATTGCTCGTGTATAAAATAGTTCCTATGTGAAATTTGTGAAAATATTTGTTCAGCGACTTGACCGCTCAGCCGCTAATGGGCCATTGTACGAAGTGTGATTGCGAAAATTTTCCGATATATTATTCCAGCAGTAGATTTATTATTAAAATTCCTTTTGGTAAACGTCAACAGAATCACACACAAAATTGCAGATGAGGTAGTTAAGATGGCTAATTTCTAATATATATATGTGTGTGTGTAGAAATATGATATACATGTGTGTGCGTAGAAATTTCTAATATATATGTGTGTGTGTGTGCACAAATGCATGCAATGAGTGAAAAATCAATTTGCATCTGAATAGAAAAAAATATATGTTCTATGTACACCTGAAAAAATGTACAAACACATTTCAATATGAATGAAATCATTTCCACGTACACCTGGAAAAGAATTTGTACATGAATGAAATCAGTTACTGTGTCAATACAGTAGAAGTCCAGAAATCCGCAAGGCTTGGGATCAGAAGTTGTGTGGATTTCAGGAGAGAAAAGCCAAATAATAATATTCAGACTTAAAGTGCAAAATAAATAAGGCAGATTAGATACATTTACTTAAATTATTCAATATTTTTATGTATATTTTGTTACTATAAATTCAATGTTTATATCTTGAGAGGCAATGCGGATTTTCGGTATTTGGCTGTAGTTATTTGTATGTCTAGTATCCACTGCACATACATTAAAAAATGAACAAAAATAATTAATTAGTTATAAGTTTATACTCAACTCAAAAACTTGCACAAAAGAGGAAAAGCATACAAAAACAAGACAGTGCCATGTCAATTGGTTGGGCTTTTACCGGCATGAACTGCTTGACACCTGGGGTCTCATCTGCAATGTCACTGACCAAGGGGTTATTTTTTCTCCCAGGTATCAGCCCCTTCCCTGGTCTGCTATTACAGAATCACAGACAAAATTGCATCAATATATATACATATATATATATATTGACGCAATTATATATATATACACACACACACACGATTAAGATATATATATTTTTGTGTGTGTGTGTGTGTTTACAAAAATGCATGCAATGAGTAAGAAAATGTATTTACATCTGAAAAGAAAAATTTAAAGTTCTTTGTACATCTGAATAGAAATATATAAAAACATTTTAATTTGAATCAAATCATTTCTATATACACCTGAGAAAAATATTTTTATGTGAATGAAATCAGTTTCATAAATACCTAAAAAAGAAAATACATAAAATTTTTAAAAATTAATGACTGCAATTGCATGTAGACCTGAAAAGGAAAATTTACAACATTGAAAAAATAATACTTCCCTAACAACTCCAAATTCCACTTTGTAACGACAGACATAAAACCAACTAATGCACAATATGTTTTTCTTCTATATCTTTCAATTTTTAATACAGATATTTTGAGCTTTATGTATTTTTGCCTTGCCGCTAAATGAGAGCTGAATTAACTGAATGAGAAATACTATATCTCTAATGAAATTCGAGGAAATGAGTTTAAATGAAAGGCAGGGAAAAATGCTCATAGTTTAATATTCTGTACAAGGAACTCATGTGGGGTACACATCAGATTTTTTGTCTTATATTTACGGATTTCCGTTGGTTTTGGATTACGAACTTGAGCGCAAAGTACTGTTGTAAAATTTAAATAAGCAATTGCATGCAGTCCAGGAACAAATATTATAATAATATCCATTTTAGTATATTAATTTCAATGGAGAAAATTATTTTGGTTTACTAACATTTCGATTGACGAATAGCCGTCAGGAACTGAGAATGTTTCATTGCATTTCATAGTTCCCGATTCAAATGTAACAGTATCCTGACCTTAACCAGCTTTCGCAATCTCTGCAGCCGCCATAGTTCTTCAGTGAGGCGCAAGAAAACCAAGACAGCACATTTTTGTTTCCGGTCATATTTTATAGCGAAGCCTGTTCTTTTACGGAGCTGTTAACGGGAAAGAACAGGTATCACACCCACTGTCTATTTACACACTGTCACCGAGATGCAAATGCGACGCCAAAGATCTTACGAACCGAACTCTGTGTGTGGTCTATAAGAGGCATTAATGGCAGTGCAATTAGTAATGCGTCAGTCACACTTGATGTCTAAACTCTCAACTGTACAAAAAAAGAAGTTGAAAGTGTAAATAGCGGCGCTGCTTCTTCGCAAATGGGTCGTAAAGATGGAAGGAAACTTAGCTTTGAGCGTGACGCATAAAACCTATCATAAATTTAGCACAGGAAAAAGAGTCAGTTCTTTCCACAAACTAATTTTAAAGGCAGTTAAATTAAATAACGCATGTAGAACAAGGATATACGAATTTAACGCCAAACTATAACACTCTAATTGTACTTTATCTAATTTCGTTCAGTCTTTTAACGCAGAATTCTCCAGCATAAATTAATAAAAACAACTGAAGTATATAAATGAATAAAATGTACTGGTACTTACACTTGCAGTTACAAATATAGTAAATGAGAAAATTTAACTTCCGCTGCTTGTGGCTTGATAACACAACAATACGTAGAATGGAAGTCTGATCGTAGAAGTCTAAAAACTTGGCTCCCATACTGACATACCAACTCATGTTACTAACTACAAACGGAAACGTGATTCATTTTAACAGTCAACTCAGCATGTCAGTAAGTTGAATCAAAAATCACCGCTTTTTGGGCCTATATTTTACTACCCCTCTGTCTCTCTAAACTTAAATTCTAGCTCCTTATTTAAACTCTCTTATTTGCATTTTCTGTCGCCGTGGACGAAGCAGTAGAAATGCGAGAAAGATTCAGGTTGTAGGAAAAAATGTCACCCGGAAAATAAGGAACGGAAAAAATGTCCCCGGAAAATAAGGATTGGATTGGATTGGATTATTCAATTATGGCAAAGCCCACGAGGGCTATCTGCCTAAAGGGAGGGATGCCTTCGTGGAGGACTTTCTAAGGGAAACTGGCTCGTATACACGTTACACATGGGGAAAACCACGAAAACGCCCATGCAGCCAGCCCGTTCGCGGGATTCGAACCTCGGACCGAACTACCAGTGTTCAGCGTCTTTACCGCTCGGCCGCTGGTGGGCCCGGAAAATAAGGAAACGGAAAATAAGTCGCAGTTCGTTTGCAATTGGAAATATAAGGCATGTTTAGAAAGATCGCCAAGCTGGGTGATAAAAGTTTTACCTCAACAACCGTAACTTCGGATTACCGGAAACATGTGCGAGTAGAAGCAAGAAGGTTTGTTAGCTGCTGTTTCTCCGTTAAGGTTAAAAATAGAGGGGTGTTTAGCGGGGGAGGCTTTTGCAATGGTAGACAACATGGAGGTAGGAAACTTTCTTCCTACCTCCATGGTAGACAGTGGGGGAAGGCGTCTGTTATTGTCAGGTCATTAGCAGCTGCTCTCCTCGCACCGCATGTAGTTATAGCCTTAAGCTTCGGTTTAGTGAAACACTAATTGACGCATAATAGAAAACGAATTCATCTGAGCTATGGTATAAGAAACAGTTGTAGATGCAATTTCAAATTACGGTTTGCGATAAGAATAGGAATAAATTTTTTAACTAATTAATTTTCACATATTTTTTTTCCTCATATGATTTTAATTAAAAGTAACGTATCTGCACAGGAAACAATTGTTTAATTTTGCACTTAAATTGAAAGCAAGAATATTACAGTTATTAAAAATCAAGAGGATTATTTCAAAATTATTAGTCCAAAGGGGCTTTGTTCCTGAGGGACTATAGTTTTTATTTTGCGTTTTTGCGTCGAATCACTCTGGATGTCTCACTTTTCAAACTGTTGCCACCAAATATTATTGCCCTGTACTTGAAGAAATTAAATAATGAAAAATCTGCATAAACTTATGTATGTTTCTCGCATTGTGATAAAACAACGGTATCTAGAGCCATATAATTTTGAATGACGCAATCCTACTGCAAATATGGGCAACTAAAAGCCCAAATTTG
>KK115252.1:62657-83895 GCA_000611955.2 Stegodyphus mimosarum | reverse complement strand
CCTCTGTCATCTATGGCCCGTGGTGCACCACATTTGCCACGTCGCTGATTTTGGACAGTCCCATTTTGCCATGCACGGTACACTTTTACCACGGCGGCACGCGAACAGTTCACAAACTCAGCCGTTTCGGAAATGCTTCCACCCTTGGCCCGAAAGCCAATGATCATGCCCTTTTGGAAGTCGGATAAATCGCTTCGTTTCTGCATTACGCCAACGATTGAAATGTTTTCCGAAGCCCTCACACACCCTTTATATACGCTCAACTGCACTGTGCTGCCACCTGCCTTCTGTGATTGGTTATTTAACTCTGACATGGAAAGTACGTGGTGGTCACATTAATGTGACTGGACTGTGTAAATACCAGTCAGTTCCTATAAGATGTATGAAATCATTTTTAGATAACTCGACACTCGTTCAAGTTTTACAAAATATGAAATATTTAATAAAACAAATTCCAAATTTGGGCTCCCAGATGCCCATATTCGCAGGAGGATTACGTCATTCAAAATTCGATGACTCTATGTTTTATCACAATGCGAGAAATATACATACGTTTATGCAGATTTTTCTTTATTTAATTTCTTAAAATATAATGCAAGACACTAACACTTATTGACATTATAAAATATCTGTCGTTTTATAAATTAACTGATGATATATCTTAGTGTTTAGAAAACTATATTTCATTTTACGGATAGATTAAATAAAAAAGAAAAACGGAATGCATAATATAATATTATCGTTAGATTCGTTAAACCGTAATAAAAAATAACACAATATACTACGCCAATAGTTCTACTTAAATTTTTACAATTTCTGAATTTATTAAGCTACTTAGTCCTGCAAACAAGCAGCTTTCGCGAGCCGTCTTTACTCACAATTCGTCATTTATCAACACTTTAATGTAAACAAACTGTTAGCTTCCAGTTAGGGATGGCTGAAATTTAGTTTGAAGGCCGGCAATCATTGATATAACAGAGGAGAAACATTTGCTCCCCGTGAACTCTTTCCTTCCGGGGGACGTGGGTCGGTTTCCTAAATGAAATGGGGAAGCAAAGGCGGGGGAGAACATACTATTTTCCTGCAGGCAAGTTGGAAAAAAACCTGCTCTGGAAATGACCTTACTCAGCTGCAGCCAGCTCAACAGCTTACCCTTAAAACCTCCCTCAAGAGAACTCGCGATAACCCTGTCGGATAAATTAGAATTTGGCATGTTTCCAAAGTTCCGATTGGCGATAATATTTGGCGAGATTTTAGAGTTCCTTTTTTTCCGTTCCTTATTTTCCTAGTGACATTTTTTCCTTTCCTTATTTTCCGGGGACATTTTTTCCGTTTCCCTTTTTTCCGGGTGACATTTTTTCCGCACACCAAGATTCAACATAAGGAATAACGTGTTGATTAAAGTGAACCTTATAAAAGAACGTGAGAAAATATTCGCTATTTTATGCGGAAACAGATTTGTAAAACATTAATCCAAATAAAAACCTAAAAATAAAATCTGAAAGCTTTCAGATTTTACATTACGCCCAAAGGGACTTTTATTAACGTTTTGTAGGCTACCTTTATTTATTAAATATCATGTTATTCGCACCTAAACCATAAAATTCAATTCAATAACAATATCGCATGAGCATATCTTTAGAATTTCCAATACACAGTCTCGCAGGCTGGAGATTTTTTTTTTTTTTCCTTTTTGTTTTCCCCCGTACAGTATTGCCATTGCTCGCTTTGAAATCGTTGAGTTTGTTATTCAAAACTTCATTAAAGTGTTACAAAATATCAAATCGATAATAAAACAAATTTAAAATTCAACTTCGGGCTTCCAGATACTCATATTCCGTGAAAGATTACATTATTCAAAATTGGATGGCTCTAGGTACCGTTGTTTTATCACAATGCGAGAAGCATACATACATTTATGCAGATTCTTCATTATTTAATTTCTTTAAATATAACACAGGGCTCTTTCTTATATTTCATGGCAACAATTTGAAAAGTGAACCGATATTTACAGTGAACCAATTCAAAATGACAAAACGAAATTAACAGCCCTTCTGGGCTAACGCCCTTTGAGCTAAATATGTATTACAAGAAAAGGAAATAAATTATTTTTGTAAGCTTTTATTTAGCTCACTCATGGTTTTTGACCAGCTCTGGGCAGCCGGCTACGTCGTCCCTCCTTAAAGCCAGTACTAGCACAACTTAAGCAGATATGCCTTATCTTCATTGCCATAATTGATTGAACAAATCAATTCTCTTCACGAAATTATATGCACTTAAACATAGAAGAGGGAAAAGTGAAAGTGTATAAGTTTTTCCTATATTAAAAGCATGAGCAATTTTTTTTATTCTTTTGAATGCAATTTTCTTTTATCTTTTACTTAAAAATCACAGCCATGGTTTGGTGATCTTTCAGATATAAACAAGAATTTGTCAGCTAAACTTCCTTATTGAACACAAGGAAATGAGTTGTTCTTCTATAATGTGCCCCCCCCGCGGGGTCGACGCAGACAACTCTGTGGAAATACTGGCTAGGATCTGTACTTAGGCAGTCTCGACCACGGGGGCATAAAATCATTGCGCTTGGCGATTCCAAGTGCTCGACTGGGAGATACTTTGAGACGGAACTTCATTGGCCCAGTCGGGTGGGTCGGCCTAAGTCGTGCACCAGTTGCTTCTGTAGCTCGGTGTGGGACGATGCCGAATTTGCTAAGTAATGTCCTGCTGTGAAGCACAGCCTGCGCAGGTAGCATTTTTAAGGACCATTCAGATCTCCAGGCGTGCATGTTCTCCGCCACCGTGAAACCTGAGAGTCGGAAGTGGTGACCCCGCGGGCCCAGGAGGTAGCCGTGGTTGAAGAGAAAGTCTACCACTTCGGATTGGAAGCATGATTAGCGTATATTCTAACTCTCTTGGGGAACTATAACTGGTGACCCAACCCCTTGTCTAATATGGGGTTTTTTCAGTTGAGGCCAGTTCGTGTAGTGTCTAGTGACGAAGCACGTAAACAATTATTGTTACATAGTCGCCTGCCACTGCAATACATTTGTTCCAGCTCCAAGGAACTTCCCTTTTCCAGATCAATAAAAGTCTTTTGACTGCATGTTGACCCATTCTTGCACACCACCAATAACTTGTTCATTAAACTTGAATTTCTTCCTTCATAAAATTTCTTTAAGTGGACAGAAGAGATGAAAGCCTACTCGTGATCCAAACTGATTTTTAAGTCTCGAATGACATTTTTGTCACTTAAAAATCTAATGGTGGCTCTCTGCACAACGCTATTGTGAAGCTCCTGCTACAACTTGTTTATTATAACTAAATAGTAAGTCACTGATTCCTTAGCGAATCGAATAACGCTTTAAATTAAAATGAACAGCCAATGCACTTGTGCCCAGTCTAAGTTCAACCCTTGTTTTAAGTCCCCAGTGATCTCTCACGAATAATTTTTGATGTGTTCATATTGATGTTGACTCTTCGAGCGCACGGAGTGAACTAAATTCTTTTGACTGCTCAATGTTGATGTTAACTTATCGAGCGCGCATTGAGAACTAGAATTTTTTGACTACTCAATGATCTCTTTCAGGTTGTTTTGAATTATTCTATTTTCAAAAACATTACTTGTAAACTTTGATGAGATGAATGCTAACAAGCCACACTTTTTTTACCTCTTCGTTCTTCTTCGCCATTTTTTTTCTCTGTCATTTCTGAATATTATTAACTAAGATGTTGATGTCACTGTTAACGCTGTAAATAATGACTAAAGCAAACAATAACTGAAATAGATAACTCATGCCCTAAAGCTCTTTCATCTTAAAAATAACATCAAAATAGTTCACAGAATGCAAATTATAAAATTAGACCATAATAATAATAATAAGGCATATAACGTCCTATTACTGGAATCTTAAAATTTCCAATTTTAAATACATAAAAATAATATCTTTCCTGTTTTCCAAAATAAATGTTTTAAAACTTGGGATTCCATTTTAAGTTGCTTTGCAAAACTTGTCATCCTCAACTTCACAACAAAGAATAATTAAATTAAACATTTGAATTTTCCAGTGTCTTCGAATATTGAGTTAGTATTTATGTGTGTTAACAGTTCGTATAAACTTTGTGAATAAACACACCAGAAAAGCAAAAAAATTAACCAAAAATTTGGAACCTCTTTTTACAACTCCAAGCAGTAATAATTTTTGTATGTGAATTATCAGGAGCAAATTCGCATATCTTCATCATCAGATTACTTTCACCAATTGATCCTAAACTTAAGTTGTTCAGCGAATATAAGATAAAGTATGGCAGTACTTTGTAAATGTGAGCATTGAGCAGCAGTTTATAACACACATATTGTTTTCTCTTCGCCTTTTCTAATATGAGACAGAAGTGATGGAAACAGAAACTGGAACTACTAGCGTCAAATTGAAATATGTATGTGGTCTGTCCGATGAGTTAAGATTAAGTTAATTCTGTATAAGAATGCTGCATGAAAATTTCTGTTTATATTTGAACTACTGCCATATCTCCAAACCAGAAAAGGCTTAGACTGGAATAACCTGTGTAAAAACATATCTTCTTCACCGTCCCACAACTTTTAATTAATAATGTATTCATGTTTATCCAACCTGAAAAATTTTTACTGCCACTATATTTTTAGACCCAACTTGTTTTCTTCATTATATTATTATTAAAGTCTTTGCTAGTATTTTATTTCTATCCTAAGTGCTTTTTATTTCTCAGAGCTAAAACGTCTAAATGCTTTTTATTTCTCAATACCCTGAAATGAAGAACCATAGATTTTGTTTCTGATTTAATAAAAAAAATATGATGGAACGTTTTGAATCTCGTTTTCATTAGTAACTGGCAATAAAGGCAAATGCTACAATGTTGCCCACCAGCTGCCGAAGCTCACAATCGCTGAGCACTAGTAGCTCGACCCGGGTTCAGATTCCATAGAATGGACTCACTACACGGGCATTTTCGAGGTTTTCTCCGCATATAATGTGAACAGTTTCCCTTAGAAAATGAATTGTTAGTGAACTGCTACTGAACCCGCCTAGTGAACTGCTAAGAGTATCAAGACTCGTATTTCTTTTTATCTGTTTGGCGAAAATGACGTGTCCCGACTGGACAGTGAATTGACTGCAAACTATGTCCTATGGAGTGTAGCAAATATGACAAGATGAGAAGGGTTAAAATTACCCTTTATTTTTTCACAGTTGCTCCCGTACTTCGGGATACAAAGACCAACCACTTGTGGTCTGAACTTAAAAATATAAGACTACTAACTAAATAAAATTTAAATAAGAGCTGACTTTTAATATTTTACACAGATGACTAGCACTAAGACTGACCTTTTAAATTACTACGTCTGCAGTACGCAAACTGCGGAAAACTACAATACGTGCTTAGCTTTCAAGAGGACTGTAACCTCTGGCCTTAAAGGCGGACAGTAACTGATGGCAAGCTGGCGTGAAGACTCGTGGCAAGATGGCTCATTCTCTCTCCTTCTACTACGCTCTTGGCAAAAAGCCACAACTTAAATACTTAAGCGTTAGCAAGTACAATTTGCATAAACATATTCACGCGTTAACTCTGGCCCGAAGTGGAAAATAAGAGATGATATTAAACTTTTAAAATAAAACGTTAGTCAAACTTAAGATCCTTACACGTGCATAATCGCTTAAGTCCAGAAACGTAGCACTCGGGAAGAATTAATTACCCTTTATGCTCAAGCGAAAGATATACAGTCGGTCCCTTTCTCAAGACATACAACAAAGCCTCCACTTGGGCTTAAACTCAAGAATATAAGAAATAAGAACTTAACTAATGACTTATTGAAGAGATTTAGCCGAAGCTAACGCAATTCTAAGTAGTTGGCCCCTAAATATCGAATTAGCTAGCGAAGCTATCAAGGGCTCTTAATACGGCCGAGCGAAGAGAGACGTGGTCAAAAGGCAAACCTCATGCTAGTCAGAAATTCAACTTCTCCGACTTATTTGCATTTAACGCGATTCTAAAAACTCATTCTGGTAAGTCTGGTGCATATCTAAATTCCGCATTATTAAAGTACCGATTCTCGGAGGAGCCTGAAACCTCTAGTTAGTGCGTCCGCTGGGTAGCGGATGATGAGGGAATGCCTCCATTGGAAACCTTCCTTGGTAGATTCCTTTGGGTTGTAGAAGGGAAATAACTTCCGTGGATCAACAAGTCCAACCTATTTGAAGCTCTGGCAACTACCTCTTCCATGAGACATCATTCACTTTAGAATCAGGAAAATTCTTACTAAACAAAGAATACTAAGCTACTAAGAAATACTAAGTGTATACAGAAAACATCATTCAGTTCTCGATAAGCTGTTCTGTCTTTGTCAATCCATCGGCCGAAAACATCGCAGTTAAAACAACGCAAGGTGAAAACGTCATCATACAAAACATTGTAGTTCTCAAACATCTTGTACTGTACAAAACATCGTCATCGAAAATGAAACGGTTCAAAAATTTCGCACTTTAAAAACATCGTCTTCAAAAATATCGCGGCAAAAAATAAAGCAGCTGTAAATCATCGCTTTAAAAATTTGCTTATTCCCATAATGGTTTGTGAGCGCAAAAAGAATGAGGAATATTTTTACTTTTATAATTCATGTTTTTGAATTAACTAATAAATTTTTGCTGAAAAAATAGGAAGGAAATTTAAGCATTAAAAAACTGAAAATGAGTGGGAAAATAATTATATGTATAGCAGTTAATATACTTTCAAACTTATATGTAGAAGTTAACTAATAAAGGTCATCAATTAATTAATCTCTTTTATAAAGTTTTATCGGTAATTTTTCATGAAAAATATAGTCTAAAAATAGAAGAGTAACTACATGTGTTTGCTTCCATTAAAATTCTTTGAACTGTTATAAGTACTGCTAATTTTCTACTCATTTTCAGTTTTTGAATGCTTAAGTTTCCTTCTTAAATTTTCAGGAAAAATTTATTAGCTAATTTAAAAATACAAAAGTAAAAATATTCCTAATTTCTTCTTGCGCTCTCAAATCATTAGTTTAATATGCATTTACAACGGTTAAAGACTGAAAAACGCATGTCTGCGATGTTATCATCATGCGATGATTTGTAGGTGCTTTATTTTTCAGTACGATATTTTCGACGACGATGTTTTGCACTGTGATGTTTAAGAACTACGATATTTTTTCCTTATTTGTTTCTCTCTCACAATGTTTTGTGCGATGATATTTTCGCCTTGCGCTGTTTTTGCCGCAGTGTTTTTGCTTGCAACCAAACCATCGTTGATGGCTTCTAAGAAAAACCTCTAAGAAAACCACTGTATTGTTTTGGCATGTTCTTTGTTTTCAACATGATGTAGGAGCATAAGCTCATGGAAGTCGTCCATAAACATGGTATCAAACTTAATGTACTTATCTGAATAGCTGACTTCATGAGAAATGGGAACATTAAAGTTAGATTCAATGGAGCTCATTCGAAAAGCATGAATACTTACTTAAGCGGGCATAATCCAGGGATCTGTTCTCGGCCCATTTCTATCTTTATTGTATGTTAACAATATTCATCACCACCTTTTTGAGGATGCCAAAATTGCCTATTATGCAAATGATGTGGCAATATTACATACTCGCTAGAGCATTGATAAATTTGCATACCTTCTAAACCAATCTCTGAAGAACAATCTAATTTGGTCTCAGAATTTCAGACCGAAATCCAATCCACAAAAATCGCTCTTCGCAGTTTATACTACAGATCGAAAGCACAGAAATCATATAAGGGTTCCATCATGATGGATAATATAGCTCTAACACAGACAGCAAATTCAAAAGATCTTTGCATACAACTTGATCTTGAATTGCGCTTTATTAAACAAACCAAGAGTAGAGGAAATAAAGCTTTAAATAAACTGAAAATTCTGAAAGCTTATGTGGCACAAACTGGGAAGCAAATCGCCAAACTCTTCGAATAACCTACGCAATACTGGTTAGACAACATCTTGAGTATGGCATTCCTTCCTGGGCCACTGTTTCAACTACAGCACTGAATTACTTATACAGCGTCCAAGGCAGAGCAGCAAAAATCAATTAATGAAGCAGTTTCTTCTACGAACAACGAAAAGGAGATTCAAGAATGTGGCCTCGAAACTCTTAATTCTAGAAGAAAGAACCAAACGATCACATTCATTAACAAAGCTAGAAACTGTGATCCCTATCATATCTCACGAAATTCCTATGAGAATTGGTCCAGAAAAAAACAGATTTAAAAGATTATCTAATTTGCATTTCGAGCCGCCCAACTGGGACAGTAGTTAGTGATTCTGACTGCCGTATCGAAGAGGCTGGTTTCGAATACCGGAGAAAGCATGGATATTTGTAATTGTGTAATGTCTCTGCAGCATGCGACCATTCAAAATGCAGCGAGCCGAAAGTCCTCTCGAGAGGTTACTCTAGCGGAAGGAGGGCGGGTGACTCTCGGCCCGTCTCCCGCGTGCGGAACTGAGCGAAGCCATGCTGTCACCTGTATGGTGCCCAAGGCTCTGCCAACAACACGCGCAGTCTTGTCTCATTGCCAGGATGTATTTCGAGGGTTTCCTCTGATTTCAGACAAGTGAAATTATTCACAACAACAACGCAACACAACTTCACAATTCGATTCTTAAATAAGATAAATAATCGGTTTTGATCATTGCACCTGTGCAATTCTCGTAGAACCTTAACCCTTCACAACCATCCCTAAGAACATTACAATTTGTATTACTAACCTTATAAGGATCTTAAGTTTAACTAACGTTTATTTTAAAACTTTACTATCATCTCTTATTTTTTACTTCCGGCCAGAATTAACGAGTGAATATGTTTATGCAAATTGTACTTGCTAACGCTTAAGTATTTAAGTTGTGGCTTTGTTCCAAGAGAGTAGAAGGAAGGAGAGAGAGGCCTCTGGCTACGAGCCTTCACGCGAGCTTACCATCAGTTACTGTCCGCCTTTAAGGCCAGAGGTTTAATCCTCTTGAAAGTTAATGACGTATTGTAGTTTTCCGCAGTTTGCGTATTACAGACGCAATAATTTAAAAGCCCAGTCTTAGTGCTAGTCATCTGTGTAAAATATTAAAAGTTAGCTCTTATTTAAATTTTAGTTAGTTAGTTAGTAGTCTTGTATTTTTTTACGTTCAGACAAGTGGTTGGTCTTTGTATCCCGAAGTACAAGAACGTCTGTAAAATCGTAAGCAAGTAAAGGGGAATTTTAACCCTTCTTATCTTTGTTGTATCTTCTACACACGAACGAACATAGCTTTTAGTAAGATCGCTGTTGCTACTCAGGACTCCAGCCATGTTTGTCAAATCAACCAGAAGAAACAGAAGTCCTGATAACCATATTGAACCAAGTTCGAAAAAAGAATTAACAACTACAGTCTTTGCTAACGGAATGCAGACTATCAAACCTAAATCAGATTGTAACCTTGTTCATGCGTATAATTGACGGTTCAGCTGAAGAAACTATTCACAACGGTACGGTTAGCATAAATATAGTGCTAATGAATGATAGTACTGTTCACCCTACTATCATTCGTTAGTGCCAAACCGCAAGTTTGGGACAAGTACTTTTGTCTCAAATTTCGCCAGCGAACTGGCAGCAATAAACAACCTTATATAATATTATCTACTTGAGTATAAGGAAAAAGCAAATGGTTTGTTTGTCTTCTGTGATTTCAGGGCTACGTTAGAAGCAATAAATAAATATCAAACAACACTTGCTCAAGATATTCAGCATCAACCGAAGGAAATTGACAATCTAGATAACATCAGCATTCTTAGTGGATGCCTGCTCACGTGGGCGTTCTTGGAAACGCAACTGCAGACAGGTTTGCCAAAGAAGCAAGAGATCTAAGCGATCTAACTGATAATCAAATCACTCTTGACGATGCAAATGTTACCGCAAGGTGTTGACTGAAAGGAAATACCATCAAAAAAGACTACTAGGCTTGTAATACTAATCACAAAAACTGTAACTCCACTCAGAACCCAGCACTTTTCGGGTTATGAAGGTAGAGATGGCGTAAGATCATATCATTCCTGCAATAACTATAACCAGATAGCATTAAGTCCGACCATATTTTTGACCGTCTCGCAATTATAGTGCTTCTGATTTTACTCGCACAATATCCTTTTGACCCTGAGTCGCTCTATTCTGGCAATATCTCTGAGATAGCTGCCTATGTTTTGTCTACACATGGTCCTTTGTGATCAGTTTTGGATTTCCATCGACACGACGCCCCCACCCCTGAAATCCGGAATTTGCCGGATTATAGAACACTTGCTGTATAAATAAAAGGGCAGGTTGTATATCATAAAGATAATAAAAATTTATTGTTCCCGTCCTGAGCAGCAAGCTCTTGTAGTTTTTTTTACACCTATTACTTAACCTAAATTCAAGAATAATTAGAATTAGTTAAGTGATGAAATGAAGAGAAATCACAGTTATTTATGCCATTTTTATCCTAAGGTATATAAAAAAATAGACTATTAATTTTATTTTCTTATTTTTTATTTCATATAAAATGTATATGAAATCAAATACCGAAATGCCCTTGCATCTGTAATCAAAACATGAAGCTCTACTAATTACTATTGACTATTAAATGCCAAAACTGTTCTCAAAATAACATTTCCGATACGTTCTATTTGCAAGAACAAAAGTCAGACATGTCTGACAGTCAACAAAATTTAAAAGAAAAAAAAAAGTGGAAATTTTTCTAATTCTTAAGATATTTTCTGTCAAAAGAAGTAAGTAAAGAAAATAAGAAATGTCTGTGGAACACAAGTGATGATAGTTAATCGATATTGCGTCTTGTTACATGAGCTGCCTTTTTATCGATTTGCTTTTACATTTTAATCGATGCTCCCTTACTACTTACTGGATGTCCTTGATTATTCATCCCCTGCTGTATTCTTCCTTTACCGAAATTTTGAAAGTTCTTGGAGCTAAGATTACAGGAAGGTGCCTGCGGCATTTTAATGCAAGGAAATATTCTTATTAAATGTTCACTTTTTATTGCCACATGTGTATAAAGCATTGTTCATAATCGTCGAATGGGAGAGAACTGGAAGTTCGATTCGGCTTTTTATCGTTATGAATGCCTTGATCTAGTCTTTCTTTGTTTTTTATCATATTATGTCAGGCCATTCTATCTCAGCCCTCAACATTAGGCTGCGAATTTTATCTTGGACAAAAAGAGGAGAAATTAACGAAATGGTAACAAAATAAATCATAAAATTTTTTGAAATGTTCACTTTTTCAGATTTACAGTAACAATTTCACAACTGCCGGGGATTCCCACTAGATTCTAGGGTTGGTTTGATTTGATTTGGTTTATTTGATTATGACAAACCACATTGAGGGCTATCTGCCTATGGAGAGGTATGCTTTCGTGGAGGACCTTTCTAAGGGAAACTCGCTCCTATATACGTTACCACATGGGAAAACCACGAAAACGCCCATATAACCAGCCCGTTCACCGGTATTCGAAGCCCGGACCGAACTACTTATGTTCAGCGATTTTAGTGCTCGACAGGTGGTGGGTCAGTGTTTTTGGGAGATGGACTTCTAGACACATAGCGATATTAGAAACTATTAGCACGTAATTAAATACGTATTGCGTTATATAATACATTTTTTAGTTATTCAAATGTTGGTACTGTAAAAGAGTGCACCAAAATGTAATACTGCATTAATAAAATGAATGTTCTCTTTACATTCTTTTGGAGAACAATACTGCAGGAATTCTTCTTGAGAATGATTGAAGCAGGTCTTGTTGAATCATAAAAGATATTTATAGTTATTTCTTTAGCAAAATAGGGGTTATTTTTGTTGATGATGGTAGTGTGTGTGTGGGGGGGGGAAATATTTACCAACCCTATACTCTGTCATGCCTCAGACAGATTCAATAGCGTTGAGATGAGGGGAATGTGTAGGTTATGGAAGATGTTTCAGCAAAATGGAATCAAATAAAAAGTATCTCGTCTTTTGTCACGTCACTGTATATGTTTCAAGTAATCACTAAATAAAAAGCATTTTTCTAATCAATTCTTTAAAAAATTAAACAATTAAGCTAAAGTTTTTTATTTAAGTAACCTCAGAGAAATATATATGTTAAATCAGATTAGTTTTGGTAAGATCTGGTTAAAGATTTGTAGTTATTGGTTGCTTTCGAGACCAGCCTCTAAAACAGTTATCATAAAACAGAAAAGGTCTGATATCCACCACAAGACTTTTTTGCACGGCCTATTAACTTATACACAAATTTTGCTGCATTTCATTTAAAATTATTCCCTCGAATTATTCTAACTTAATTAATCGATCTCTCAAGTTGAAACAATGTTAAGATGAAAACGACACAAAAAATTTCAAATTTTGAAATTAAATATCACTGTTAAATTTTGTCGTTCGGGAGTCAAACTTCTTAGAATTTTATTTTTTCATAAACCGTATAAAACATTTTCAAATATTAACCCAGAGACCACGTTAAAAGTTAGAAATCATAATGTGTCGAAAATTAATTTTTTTCTTAAGTTTGACATTGGCTCCAGGTGCCGCTATTTTCCCGAAATGCGAGGAACATAAGGCACTTTCTTCATTATTTAGCAGTACAGACAAAAACTTTAAAAAAATTAAGTAAAAATATTATATATTTTTCATCTTAAATAAGGCTTGTTGTCATTCAGAAAATAATATTTTATTTTACTATTTTTACTTCCTTGTACGAAGTAAAGGAAGCATTGTAATCACAAAAAATTCCGGGTATGATATTTTTTTTATTGAAAATTTTAAATTTCTTGTGCACCACATAGTATTACACAAGGCTTACAAAGGTAAGTAAAAGAAAACAAATACAATAACAACACAAAATAATAATAATAATAATAAAAAAAAACTTACAAATTCACAGATGACACGTAAGAGATAAAATTACAGAAGAAAAAGAAAGCCATTTTATCTTGGACAAATACATGAAGAGGAGGAGGAAATGTAATATTCACAGATTTTAACCTAGAAATGAATTCTTTTCGTCCTTCCTTGAGCTTTGAACAATAGAACAACAAATGTTCAACATTTTGTACTCCCCCGAAGCTGCATGAACACAAGTCTGTACTAGATAATCTAAATCTCTTCAGATAAGAATTGAATTTACCATGTCCAGTTAGAAATTGAGTAAGTTCAAAATTGCAGAGAAAGTGTTTATTATTCAATCTGTGAAGAAAGGAAGGAAAATATAGTTTAGTTAAGGAGGCATTAGCAGAATTCCTGTATAGTTCATTCCACTTGAGTATTGTATCATCCCTACTTTTGTTCTTGAAAAATGACTTAGGCAGTATCATTGGAGTTATTACTTGAAGATTTGTAGCTTGTTTTGCCAACCAATCAGCCCTTTCATAAGATATATTAGGGTATGATATTTCAACGAAAATATCCATGTTGACCACTATCCAATGCAATTTGAAGATGTTTTTGCGTGACATCTGTACGTAAGGACAGAATAAAGGACTCTTTTACCCCAAATGAGTTATAAAATTCATATAAAATGGATTCAGAAGAGATTTTTTTCGTGGCGTTTGTACGTATGTACGTACGTATGCATGAATGTATGTTACATAACTCAAAAACGAGCAGCCTCAGAACGTTGAAATTTTCAGATACGATTGCTATAGCATGTAGATGTGCACCTCCTATTTTGGTTGCAATCGGCGGCACCAAAAGCATATTTATGTTATCGGCAAAGTTTGAAGTTCGGCATTCTATAGAATGCCCAGGCATTGTATATAAGGCCTAAAACTAACCGGCAATGTATGAAACGACTCCTATTTCCCACATTTCGTAAGCATTGTATGGAATGTCAAATGACAAACCGGCAAAGTATGAAATACATTTCCGATTCTTTTCGAAGAGCCAAACTAGTTATCAGAAGTTAAATGATGTAAAAAGGCCAAAATGACTACTAAAGAGGAACCACGGGACTACTGGCTGCTGAATCGCTTGGATGTGATGCTTGTCAAAAACGAAATTACATTAATTTATCCTGCTAAAGATAGCGTCAGTACTATACCGTATTATGTCACGGACGCTGAGTTATTTCCCGTACTTCATGAAAGCTCATTTGAGGACTGGAAACGGACGACGTAACAGAATGTTCAAAGAAATTTCAACCAAATACAAAATTGTTACGCGTAATGATATTGAACTGTAGCGCCACCGTTTGGAGCCCTGCCAGAAAAAACAAAAAGGTATTAAAAAGGGCATCGTTGTGGAGTTATGATTGTTTCTGAATTTCCTTTCTGTTGTCAGGTAGATCTTACTGACTTCCAGTCCCAGCCAGATAGAAAATACAAATTTATTATGTTGTATCAAGAATTAACTAACAGAGTTACCACTATTTGGTTTTTTACATATTTCGAATAACAGTTTTTTAATGGCACATTTTAATTAATTTTTCAAAATAGCATTTGTATTTTTGAGCAATGAATGTCTTTTAAATGGATAGCCTTATCATAAGCTTTATTCATACTTTGCCTAAAGAGCATTTGTCATTCTACAGAATGCTTAGGTATTATAGATAATGCCTAAGACAAATGTATAATAATACTCACATTTCATACTTTGCCTAAAATCGTCCGGCATTCTATACAATGCCTACAATGCCTAGGCATTGTATAGAATGCCGACGTTTCATACTTTGCCGGTAACATATATATACATACGAGTTACTCGGCTCAGTGACTTCAGTTTTTTTTTTTTAATTCTTATATGTTGATAAATTGTACAAATTGTGTTTTAAAAATAATTTAATTATGTTAGTATCTTCAGGTTAAGGTTTTTATGCCTTTAATTAATCTTTATGCAATAATTATAGAATTATCAACAATTTGAAAGTTGTTTAAGGGCGGCTAAGCCTAATATTTTACCATAGCAGCCATATTTTTTTACTTTTGAAACTAATCAGACTAGTGAATTAAGTCTTCCTGCACCTTCAGCGTCTTTTTGCAGAGTAGGGACAAAAGGAAACTTTAAGATTTGTTCACCGAAAAACCTGCCTTCTTGGCTGCTGGCCGAACTGCTTGTTTTTAAGTAGAAAATGTAATTTTGATTATAAAAAAAATTTTTTTTAACTGTCTTTATTTTTTTCTATATCTTTCAATTTTTATTGAAGATGTTTTGAGTTTTTATGTACTTTTGCCTTTGCCGCGAATTTAGAACTGAAGTAATTTAATGAGAAATATATTCCTAATGAAATTCGAAGAAATAAGTTTAAATGAAATGCAGGAAAAAATGCGTATAATTTAATATTCCGTACAAAACTCTTTGAATTATAGTATTACTTCTAAATAAGTAAAACAGCATCTAAACATTTTAAGTGTTTACAGCCTCAACCCATGTTGTAGAGACTTTTTTCTGATACTGTTTATATTATTTTTGTAATGGATGATAACTCTCTAAGCTATATATTGTTTCACTAACAGCTGATTATAATTAAAGATTTTTAAGGAGTTTTTATCTTATTTATTTATTTCAGAATTTTCGAAACTGAAGATTAGGTAGGACATTCATAATATTCATCTTGCACTTCCTGAGCAAGTAAGATACTTTTTATTCATATATTTTTAACTAAATGATTAATGAAACTGACTGTTTAATATTCAAGTGCTTGAAATAATTATTATTTTCAGAGACATTTATCTTGAGATCAGGGCTGCGCGAAAGCACGTGCAACTTGTGCGGCTGCATCGGGCGGCAGAATTTAGGAGCGGCAAAATTATTAGAATTTAGGAAAGAATCGGGTGACAGAATTTTGGATTCCTGGCTTTTGCACCGGTTGCCAAAAAGCCTAGGGCCGGTGCTGCTTGAGATATAAACATACAGTAATGCCCAAACACTCTACAAATATGCAGGACAAATAAAGCAATAGTGAAAAGTTATTGTAGGCTTAGTTTTATCGGGGAATAAGTGTAGGGTCTAGTATTTGTTGAGCAATGCAAATGTGAAATCAATCACTAATAATTTCATTTTCTCATTTTTATTTATCATTTATTTAATTACCTTTACCATAAAATTTTGCAGCATTTAATAATAATAATATAATAATTATGAGTTCCATTACTTAAGAACGACATATGGAAGAATTACCGGATGACTGTTGTTATGTTCATGGGGTAAAATGAATCATGCAAATAGTCATAAATTTGCAATTAACATATACATGTATTTGCTTTGAAAATATGCTGTTATATATAACGTAATATTAAGAAAACTTAAAACAAAGATTGAAACTGGTTTTGCAGGAAGTTGTGTTATGCAACTTAAAGAATACTGATACAGCTTCCCTGTTTCTATGAGATCAAAATTTAATGTTTGATTTGAAATTTAAAGTTAAACAAAATTGAAGTTTGGATTAGCTTTGGTTAAACAGAAACATTTTGTTGCTTGAAGAACAGGTAATCATAGTAGCATTTCTCGATATGCAAAGAGTGTTTTTCCGCAAAGCCGACTTCAATCTAAGCTGTCATTTTGCTTTTTCTTTAAAAATTATTTAAAAACAAAGTAAGCAATGGAATTCAAAGTAAATTTGCACGTATGTTATTCGAGAATTCCTGACTGATTTACATCATTCAGTCTGCATCAAGGGCCTAACTATAAAAAATACATATCAGACACACAATTACGTTCGCTGTTCTAAAAGATGCATCTTCTTGATTTTGCATCATTTACTTAGCATTTCTGTTTAATTATGTTGTCATTGAAAGTAATCATTTCAAGTTGAAATTTATGCTACATGTCAGACGTAACTGGCTGCGTCTTATTATTTATTCATAATGATATGAGTACTTCGCAAATCAGAACTAAGTCTGTGGTACGAATTTGAACAACTCAATATATATTTTTATTTAGGGAACTTGCTAGTTCACTTTCCCGCTTTATTCCTTCATGATGTAATTAAAACCAACATTTTAAGTGGATTTTTTTAAAACTAAAATGCACACTCTGAGAGAAATTAATTTTTAATGTCATAAAACTTTAGAAGGGAAATATACTCTATAAAAATTTTCTGATATACTCTATAAAAATTTTCTGATATACTCTATAAAAATTTTCTGATATACTCTACGAATCTATATCTGACAGTTTCTTGTAAAGCATAATGATTTGTCCATGGTTTACAACATAAATTTTAATGCATTTAATATGAGCTCTCTCCAACAAAAAATAGCTAAATAAATAAATAAAAAATGAGAAAATTGAGAATTTTGTAGGCTGTCAGGCATAGGCCCGTCTTACAGATGAGCAAATCTGTTTTTTAATAAAGATGGGTAAGTAACGATCGTATTAACATGAAAATCAGCTGGCAGAGCAACATGGAAAAGTATCCAAAATATTTTAGCTTTATTCAAGAATTGCCCCAAACTAAAGCTGCATTTTGCAATATTCATTAATATGTTTCTCTTTCAATAAGTTGAAATGCAATTAAAAAAAGGCCTAGCGTATATTATTTAAGATCATGAAAAAAAAAAAAAAAAGAGTATTTCTGCATTTTTAAGGGCACTGAGAAATTAGTAATTAGGGAAATTTTGTTTCTTCCAAGAATGTATTATTAAGTTTACTTGAATTCTTCACTAATATATGTAATAGTATTTGGTGGCAACACTTTGAAAAGTGATTCGCCGTTTATATCGAACGACGCGAAATCCCGTTTCGAGACTAATAGCCCACTCGGGCTAACGCCCTTGTGGGCTAATAAAGACATGCAATATGAAAATAGAAATAGTTGTTAGACTGGAAATAGAATTTTTTCTATTTACAGTCTGACAGCTTTTGCTATCAGAAAGCTTGAAGCATTTAATACAAAAAATATGAAAAAAATGATACAAACATTTCCCTTAAACAAAAATAATATTTGTCGCTGCGAATTCATGAAACTAAATCTTTATTTGTTGTTAAATTGCTGATTAACAAATAAAGTGTGGGTGGAGTATTTTTTTTAGCTTAAAAACAGTGGGGTTTCTTTTTTTTTTTTCCACTTTTTCATTAAGCATAAAAGGATATGATTTGGAAAATATCAGAACTTTAAAAAGTTTGTTATCATGTAAGGAAACTAAAGAGGATGTTGTATGTAGAGTAGTTTGCCATCTATGAGTAAGTAGAAAATTCCATCCATAAACATTACATTTTATTCTGAATGCAGGCTATAGGGTACATAAGAAGGATTGTTAGAAATTTTGCAATTAAGATCGTTAGAAATTTTGCTACGAATTATAAATTGCTAGAAGCATGTTTTGCTTATTACATTCTTGCATACATGTTGAAGAGATTACTCTAAGTTTCTGCCACTTATTTTAAGTTTAAACACGCTTTATTGTCTGTTCTCATTTCCCATTTACTATTCCCTACCAGAATGAGTTTTTAGTATCGTGTTTTATGTAAATGCGTTAGAAGGAGTACTGAGTGCTTAGAAGTCCATAGTGGCGCGTATTTGCCGTCTGGCTTCATTTTTCTTGAATCTACTACGCTTGGCTGTATTGCACGTCATGTGGATAACCGCAGGCTATGTTAATTTAAAGGCAAATAACGTTAGGTATTTGTGTCTACCTTCGAATAAGTCTATTTAGCTTAGTATTAGATTAGATTCTTATTTTCTTATCCTCATTAAAAGCCCGAGTGGAGGCTTTCTGTAAGCCTGAGAAGGGGCCATCTGTTATTATTTCTTTGAGTGAATAAAAGGGTATTTTAACCCTTCTCGATACTCTGTCGTAAACACTTGAACTCAGCGATAATTCGCTACTTAGTTTACTAGGTTCCTCGACATTCTAACATAGACAGAGGGACATTATAATGTTCAAAATATTGTTTAGAGATGAATGTAAAGTATATCTTAAAAGAATTAATTTAACACTGCACTGATCAACGCAGTTTTGTAATTTTAATTACAAAAGAAAAGTCTTATGCAGCCTTGAATTAACAATAGCGTCTGCTTACTGCAGTGGTCTCAAACTAGAGCACCCCGAAGCAATTTTATGCAGCCAGCGAAGACATTTCGTTTATAAGTTTGTTGCAATTATAATGTTAGAAATATTTCTAGATTACAACTATTCCGAATTTACATTATTTTCATTACCAATGCACTGCACAATGCGGGGGGGGGAGGGGCAGTTCTGTGTTTCCCGGTCTAATGGACCGATTGACGAAATTCAAATTGCGTTTTCCATATCTCAAAAGAGCGACTCAGGCTATTTATTCGATTTCTATATACCTTTGTTCTATTATATTGTTTCAGAAGAATATAGTAAAGTTAAATTAAATTTATATCATTCTTTTGCGCCATTGCTGCAAGGAATGAAATTTGAATTTAACAAACTTTCTATTCGTAATTTTTAAATTTATTTATAATTTCTTTAATTAATTTTTTACTTTAATTTGTTTTTTACGAATAGAAATTTTGTTCTAATGTGGATATTTTGACACAAAATCTGACTTTTTCTGGAAAAACATGCCAATTTTTTATTCTATATTTCGATTCTACGACTCAACTTATGCCTAAATATTAAATTTTGTAAAATTTGGTGCGAAATTTAAGGAGAAATTCGAAAATTTATCTTGGCGTATTTTTTTCAGTTTGCGCCAAGAATAATTCAGTTGGCGAATTTCTTAATTTATGGCAACCTATTTTCCTTTCCCTTTTTACATTGTGCAAAAGTCACATCTTTCAAATAATTTTAACAAAGTGCCTAAACCACATATGATGTTATTATCGCTTTCAACAAATATGCCAAGTTTCAAAATGCGCCAATATATACATTCATGTATATCTTCAGAAATTTTGAATAAAAAGCTCTAATTTTTCTGCAGGTATGCTTAAAAATGTATCTACTTTAAGGTGATGGTAAAACTTTTATAGGTTATAATTCAAAATATTTTTCGAAAAATATTTAAAAATTATTTAAAAATATAAATTTTAAAAGTAAATCTTAAAAAATCGATGAATTTAATTTAGAATGAACATAAATTTCGAAATGTGAACAAAGGAATCAAGCAAGTGTAATAAAAATAGAGATATTAATAAATACATACCAAATTGAATTAACATTGAGGAGCTAAAATTTTGAGAGCTAATCTTTTAAAAACTACTCGTGCGATTTTTACAAAACTTGGCACTTTGGCATAATTTGAGTCGGAGAGTTGAAATACGGGAAAAAATTGGCATGTTATTTCAGAACAAGTTTGATTTTGTGTGAAAATGCATTAGAACCATGCTATATATAAATCTAAAAAATATCCTAAGCCGCGCTTTCAAGACATGAAAAATACAGTTTAAATTTCAATTGGCCCAGTAGAACAGGAGATATAGAACTGTCTCCTGCTTTCGTGCAGTGAACATTATTTTCATTAAGATTACATTACATTTATTGAATTTAATGTAATTAAACGCATTAAAAATGGAGTTAACTAATTTACAGTCTGATATAAATCTTATTTAGAGATTTGAAGATGCAGATTTGATTAATTCTCATTCATGCTCGTCAAAAAATAAGTAGTAAGTTCAGTTAAGGATTTTTGCCCTAAGAATGTTATTTCTTCGGGAATAATATCTCAACAGCCTTTTTACAGTTGAAAATTAATAACAAAAAATCTGATTGACCGATGAATTCGCGATGAAGATAATTTGTAGTAATTTCTTTCCAAGGCTACAAACTTTATCAAAATCGAAATGCCATCATGCGTCAAGCTGTCGTAAGAAAAAAAAGGAGTTCATAATTATTTACTCAGAAACACATTCTTATTTATACGTCAATGAAAAATTTAATAAATAAAAGGAATAGTCTATGTTGTCATTATTTATTCTGAAGTTTTGTCCTACTTGGAAAATTTTCTCTTAAAAGTTAGGAAAGTTTTCAAAACTTCTTTCAGATTAAATTAAAGTAAGTTATTTAATGTTTAAATAAAGACGTTAGAACTATTTTAAATAAACGCCAGTCTAACCAAGAAGCGAGTCCCATACTTTAGATTTGAGATGGAAAATAAATACAAATTTTTAATAATTTAATAATATAAAAAATATAAGTTTGAATTTTTTTTAATTGAAAATTTGTTAAAAAAAAATTCAGCTCTTTTCAGATCATGGATACGGTCCACGGACAATTTGAGGTTGAGACCATTGCCTTACTGTACCGCAACTGAGTTTT
>KK115252.1:42036-56004 GCA_000611955.2 Stegodyphus mimosarum | reverse complement strand
TGTGAAGAACATATTTTGTAGCACAAACTCGAAAACGTTTCGAAAAGTACTAATGTTGTACTTCGAAATGAACGTGCTAAAAACACGGTTGTAACACTTGCCACTTTAACGCGTCATGTAGAACATACGTTATTGCTCATGTTGGGAACGTTTCAAAAGTACCATTGTACGTTTAGATGTACGTTGTAAGAATATAGTTGTAACAAGCACCACTTTAGCACATCTTGTAGAACAACGTTCTAAATGTACGTAACATCGTCATAAAAGAAATGACACGCTCTCTGAACCTTCCGGTGCTGCTTGGGTGGTTTCCTAACCCGTATTTTCCATTGCACCCTGTTCGAGTTTTATTTTGCTCTACGTTCCTACCTTGTAGCAGCGATGTGTTAAATGTCTTTTTAATCTAATCTGCAAGTAGTGATCGAAAACGCATAAAATATTTTCACATATTTATTAGAACTTATTTTAACAACTTACATGAGTTGTGTAGTTAACAGAACAGAGTCATCGTTTCTTGCAAGATTTAATTGAAGATAAAAGTCAAGCTTAAATAATTTAATTTTGTAATTCACACAAAAAAGTCCTACTGTAAGTTCGGTTCAAGCCTTCAAAGCACAAGGCTAAAGCCGATACAGGTAGATCTAAGAGCTGGACGAAAATAGTTCGCAGAAGGTGAATGGTCGCTGCCAAAAGCTCCCTCTTTACTGTAAGAACTCTATTCATACACACGTTAACTAATTTGCATCTTCGTGGGAGCCGACGAAATAAGAAGCGACAATAAAGGTAAAAATAATAAGATAATGGATTAACAGTAAATATAAAACTCTACGAATTAAAACTCGTCATTGAGCATAGAACTTGAATGGTAACGATTAAAGGTTTCTCAAAACGGCTATTCTAATGAACCTGAAAAACATGCATAGTTGCATGTATTAAAATAATATGCTACTTGGGCCTAACTGATGTCAGTGTAAATGCTAATTTTCGACCATGTTTTAGAATATTCGACTGGTAGTTTTAAGTTCTGATCGCTTGGAACAGACCAAGGAAACTACAGGCACCGCAGACCAGCTTGTATGAAGGGCTGGCTAACATGATTTAGTACAGTTCCTGTAAACATGTGTGCCCATAATTTGCTTCGAAAGTGTTTAGCAGCGGATTTTCCAAGCATATACTTATTATCTGTTTGTTTTTTAATGCTTTTTTATTTTCTCTCCGACAAGCAATGACAGCTTAAATCTTCTTGACGCTCACCGATGAGTAATAACGCCTATGTTGGGGAATTAAGTTATGGTGCACGAAATCAGATGCTATTACACCTCTCTTAGAATTTGACAGACCTTTCAGATCGATGATGTTGTGCCCAGCTGTACAAAAACTGTATGTTATCACAAACGTCTATGCTATATCCGGAACGCGAAGCTGAGCTCAGAGATAGGCAGGTATATATAATATACCTGCCTATCTCTGAGCCTATGTGTCTATCTCTCTCTATATATACTTATAAAGTATATTTCCCCCTTCTTCGCATGCCTTTGTGGTGTAGTGGTCAGCACGCTGGGCGTGTATTCCGGAAGTCCGTCGTTCGAGTCCCGGCGAAGGCGTCGCTCATTTTTCACATCTTCTGCTTCCATCTTCTCCAAATTTAGCTGAATTATATTGAAAAATCTGTGAGTTTCATATGTTGGAAAACTCACGAAGCTTATATAAATTTCAACAACCTTTCATAAGTTATCTATGTGAGGATTCTTCGTCAAGATCTCTAGTTTTTTAATTGCCGAGTTGCTGAGTATCTTCTGATTCAAATAAACTATTCTGCTTCTAAAAATCACAATTTACACGGAGCTTTACGTGGAATATCAGCAAATCTTTACATAATCCACGTCCCGGACCCCACATTCGTCTAGAAGCTATTGCAAAAGCACATCCTTTACTTTAATGAAACCAATTCTTTTCGATTTCATCAAGATGATCTGATAGATAGAACAATGCATTCAGTAGGAGAATGTAACAGATAAGAAATGGCTGCCGAAATCTCTTGACCTTAATCCTATGGAGTTATCAGTAGGATATTCTAGAAATGAATGTCTCTGCCAACCATGCCCATCCTTAATTCCTAGAACCTTATCAATTACACTCGCAAGACTTGCTAGAACAATGATTTGATGAGACTTGAAGGAACAATGATAATTTCCAAACGTTATTTCATCACCATTAACCACAGCTGTGAAAATGAATCCCAGAGAGTGCCTTACTGTAACTTCCTTTGTAAAGGGAACTGTCCGATTTATTTCGTTCGTTTTCCCCGGCGTTATTTTGCGCGCATTAAGTGAATTAAATATTGAGCTTATAACAACCTATAATATAAAAAATACAGAGGCTGTTCGCATAATTTTTAGACGATTTTGCTTTCCTGTAAAGAAAAAAAATATGCACAGTTTAGAATTTTTTTTAACTGTAACTATATTTTTTAAAGTATAAATTATCGTCTGGTATTTCATAGTTTTGTTTTCATGCGAAATGCCACTTTTAAAGAAGCGGTGGATGGAAAGCTACGTATGTGTTCTTTCAGAAGAAAATTATCCGTATCTAGTTATTAAAAAATGATTTGATAGCCATGTTTTTTCGATATCTAAAGATAGAATAGGTAATGTTGTCAACAACAAAGGAAAAAAAGTCAAAATTTAGCTTCAAGCGGAAAAATTGCTCCAAATACATACAAGAAAAAATGGAATGTTGCAAAAGTAAGATCATTAATGTTAAAAGAAAATCCGCCATTCAAAATCTTTAAAATGTTCAGTGTTAACTGTAAACAAATTAATAACGCTGATTTGAATCTTAAAATGGCGAAAAAAATTAATGTGTCTCTTCTTTCTCCACGACATATCACGGAACGCAGAATTATTTATGCGAAACATTTATCCGAACAAAAATGGAAAAATATTGTCACAATAGACGAATTTTTTATGACTACAATGGTATGTTATAAAGGTATCGAATGTTGCAAAGGTAAAATCTTTAATGTTAAAATAAAGTCTGGCAAGTCAAAGAGCACATGGAAATGTATTAAAATGCTCAGTGTCAACTGTAGAAAAAATGATTAATGCTGACTTAAATCTTCAAAAGACGAAAAAACATAATTTGCATTGGCTTCAGGACATATCGCCAAAAACAGAACGCACTGCAGAGGTCTTTATGAAAAAACATAATTTGCATTGGCTTCAGGACATATCGCCAAAAACAGAACGCACTGCAGAGGTCTTTATGAAAAAACATAATTTGCATTGGCTTCAGGACATATCGCCAAAAACAGAACGCACTGCAGAGGTCTTTATGAAAAAACATAATTTGCATTGGCTTCAGGACATATCGCCAAAAACAGAACGCACTGCAGAGGTCTTTATGAGAAAAATTTATCCGGAAAAGTAAGAATACTGGGGCAATATTGAGTAAATGGCTATTCGTTTAGTTGGCGAAATAGCGCCAAGCTGGTGACGTTGTTGGCAATTACTTTTATTTTTGGCAATTATTTTCCCCAAAACGGAAAATTTGCTGTCAACAATAGATGAATCATGGATGTATTTAAATGACTGCAATTTATTTATTTTTATAATACTTTCTTATTTTCTTCAAACAGAAATAAAAATCTTAAAACATAGTTCAAGGAATCTAAACAAAGTTTTTCTAAGGGATTTATGACTGTTGCTGGCTTTTCATAATAACAGCAAATCAAAAATAAACGAAGTGGAGAAAAATATTAAAATCAACTCCACATATTATTATAAAAAACATATTTTAAACCCAAGTTTCAAATATAAAATAACATCAATAAACGCTTTATTGTCTTGGAAATTACAGTATTTAAAGATAGAGAAGAATAAAGCATTATCAAATATGACATTTAAAACATCAAAATTTTAGGTTAAAATATTTCTGTAATTGCAATGAAAATCGTCTAAAAAGTGTGCGAACAGCCTCCGTATGTTCATGAGATTTTATGTCAGTAATTTAGTTATACATACATTACTCATAAAAGTCCTAACCTGATTTTAATTTTTGCAACGCTTGATCGTAGACATATACTTCCGGTTACAAAATTGTTTTGAATTACGCAAAGAATAATTTTTTTTGGCGTTTTTAAATTTAAAGAAATCAGTTTTGCATAAAATACGAAATCTAATTTTTTACGCGTTCCTTCGATCTGTATACTTGTATTTCTCATAGCAATGGAGACCGGGATTTTTATATATCGGAAGCTTATATATTACATACAAGGAAATTCTTTCAGTAGACCGAATGTAACAAAATTACAGATAAGTAGAAAATGGCATAACAAAATCATTTAACGGAGAAAAATTAAACTCAGGTTCTTCTAATTTATTTATTAACTGATCAATCTATGCAAACACAAAAAAACGTCAAATACTGAAATTTTGAAATTAAATATCTAGGTCAACTTTTGTAGCACGAGTGTGAAATTTTTGTGTTTATTTTATACCATGAGTACAAAACTTTCCTATAAGTATAGGGACTGGAGGAACTTGTCAAAACTTAGATTTCATATTTTATACAAAATTATTAGCCCAAAGGAGCCTTAGCTCAGAAAGGCTATTAATTTCGCTTTCGTATTTTACGTCGATTCACTATAAACGGCGAATCACTTTTCAAATTGTTGCCAACAAATACTATCGCCATGTATTATATTTAAAGAAATTAAATAATGAAGAATCTGCATAAATGTATGTATGTTTCTCACATTGGGATAAAACAACTGTACCTAGAGAAAATCGAATTTTGAAAACGTACGTCTCCACCCGAATATGGGCATCTGGAAGCCTAAATTTGGAATTTGTTTTATAATCTGTTTCATATTTTGTAAAGCATTTATGAGTTTTTGATTGAGAAACTCAACGATTTCAAAGCGAGCAATGCCAACACTGTACGGGGGGGGACATTTTTTTTCTCCAGCGCGCGAGACTGGGTATCGGAAATTCTAAAGATATGCTCTTTCAAATATTTTGCGATATTACTGTTGGATTGAATTTTATGGTTTAAGTCCGAAGAACATGATATTTAATAAATAAAGGTAACACACAAAATGTTAAAAAACTCCTCTTTGGAAGTACTATAAAATCTGACAGCTTTCAGATTGTTGTCATTTAAAATGTTTTTATAATTAAAAATATACGTCTGTGACCAATAGTTGCGAAAATAGAAGTTGGTTGAAAAGGACTTTTGTGGGCACGGTTATGTATTTGAAGAATTCTGATGATTTTCTTCTTATTTTACGGAAACTTATATAAGTGTGAGAATATAAATCACATTTTTTAGTTAGTTATTCTAATTATTCGAAAAAATCTGCGTTCTATAGAAAGCAGCTTCGAAGGATAATCGAATAGGATCTTTGAATGTGTTACATAACCTTCTAAAATACAGAGTAAAAGATGGATTTGCATGCCCTTGGATTAGGGCAACTTGTTTCAAGTTCATGTCTGATAGGTGGTAGTGATGAATTCAATCATTTTACAATAACATTCATTTTTGTGGCATCACTTCTTTGCACTTGCAATGTGGGTAAGGGGAACTGTTTACTAGAATTCCCATCCTAATGGAGATTGCTGAGGTACCGATTCTTACCATCCCACTGTCAAAATCGCCCATTGACAAAATCCTGCTGTTTTTAACATCTTGCCCTCTTTTCAGTAAGTGCTACTAATGCAGTGTTTCCCGTTTCATCTTTGCTCAGAAATCTTGCAAGAAACATTAGGATTTTTATGAAGCAGGAGTCATGAAAAATGAGCAATGCCCTCTCTGGGACTCGAACCTCGAACCTCTCGAATACACGTCGAATGTAATGACCACTACAACACGAAGGCATGCTAACAATGCGGGAAAAATACCTTATATACTCCTCCTTTTAAAGGGAGACTGGGGATTAGAGGTCCCAATCGCCATGTCCTGGTGGTGGAGAATCATAATCCACCACCTTTTTATGTTCGGGAGCCACTTTAGAGACATTAGGATTTTTATGAAGGAGGAGTCATGAAAAATGAGCAATGCCCTCGCCGGGACTCGAACCTCAGACCTCTCGAGTATGCGTCGAGTGTGCTGACCACTACACCACGAAGGCATGTTAAGAAGACGGGAGAAATACCTTGTAATATAAGACGACGTACATTGGCTTTCAATAAAAATTTTGTAATATTTATTGAAAGCCAATGTTTATTAAATACTAGACTAGGAAAAAAACTTTAAAAAAAAAAAAAAAAAGACTTTTGTACTATTAATGTTCTGCGTAGGAAGCAGCGCAATGTATAATTTTCAGTTTTGCTAAATATCTTTAGCAAAACTAAAGCTATCTGCTAAATATCTTCAGCAGAATCTTTCCATACTTTTTGGACTGATACGTATAATTCGTCAAATGTACACTCGTATGGCAATCCACAGAGGAGCTTCTAGAACGAACCAGTTGAGTTCCAGCAGCATTTTCCATTGGATCACGTATATATTGGTATTATAGTCCACGGAGGAGCCTCTAGAACGAATCAATTTGTAAGGTTTTAGTTAAACTAACAAAGTTTTATTTTAATCTAAATCTTTCTATCCCTTCTCATTTTCAACTTCCCGTTAGAAGAAGCGCGCGTTTTCAGCTTATGCTAATTTGAAGTGGAGTCAACGACTATTTAAGCAAAAGGTAGAAAGAAACCTCTCAGTGTGAGAGAGCTTTTAGTCTCAGACCACGATTATTCTATTCGACATTCTCCTGACTAGCTAGCAGTTAAATTCTAAGCCATAGCGCTTTACGTGATTTCTCATTGAAATAAATCCAAGTGCGTCAGTATTAGTAAATCTTGCTACGCACCATTTAGTTTAGAGGCCAACCTCGCGTTATAAGTTCTGTGAGCGACAACTATTTAATTTCTATTTAGCTTTAGTTTTAAATTTATCTGATTGTTCATTTTAGACCCAAGTGTGGTCTTTTACTTTCTGTATCCCTCCCGAGTTGGGAAGTGGTTTGTAAATAATAGTGATTTAATAAATGAGGATTTTAAATCCCTTTCAAGTGCAGTTATTCTCCAACTCAATCACAGTATTCTATCACAGAACATAGCTGCATTCAGCTCCCTGTTCAAGATCAGGACTTTAAGCTGTTGCGAAGATTTTTTCCAAGAATATGCACGGAACACTCAGTCCTGACAAATTGACTGCCAGTAGTATTTTCCGTTGTATCACGTGTCTTTTACCGTGCTTAAAGCAAGATGTTTGGAAATATTTTGCCGCGTCATTTTCTGTACAAAATGGTTAAAACGTAGATTTCTTGTGAAAATTTTCAATGCGAAATTACATCAAATGTAGGTAATCGTAAGATTTCACCATCTGGTTGAAAGAATTTGAAAGGAATATGTTCTGGATACTGGAAAGCAAATGTGAAATGAAATGTAAAAATAGCTGTCAAAGATTCAACGTCACAAGAGGAATAGAAGCCCATTGGTCCGTATTCGAAGCCCTTCCCTCGGTTGCGTTAGCAGTACCAACTTTGGCCTTACTGCTACTACTAGTATGTTGCGTTAAGCTACCATATATTTATCATTCACACCACTCGACCAAATATCACAAAGTTTAAAAAAAAAAAAAAATTCTGCTGTACCTGTTACCATTGCGCGAATCATTATTTTCTACATGATTCCGCAAACAGCCTATCCGAAGAGAGTTGCAATTCAGAAAAGCTTAAGATCTTTAACTTGTCTTTCGCAGTTTAGTCATTCTGTTGTTGCTCATCAAACCGAGTAATTTCAAAGTAATAAACATATTTCTTGGTAACCTGAAATCTGTACACCAATTTTAATAATAGTATATGTTTCCTCCCCTCCAATGGCGGGCACTAGCCATGATAGGCGCTGGGCACTACTAAGGCCGAAAACGGTGGTCTCTTTATTATGAAGGCATCTAATGGATGGGCCACGGTAGCCTCCTATGAAGGGACGGACAAATTAATCCGTGCTTTCTCCGGTATTCGAACTGAGGCCCTTCGGTACGGCAATCAGAATCCCTCACCACGTTTCCGTCTAGGCGGCCTTAATAATGTACCTAATTGTTTCAATTTAAAATACATTTAATTTGTATTATGACCATTTATAGTTATCCTAAAAAATATGAAACTAATTTCTCATCGCCAGTGTGCATAAGATGTATTAAGTAATGCATCTGTTGTTATCGTGCCCAAATTGCATGCAAGAATGATTGCCTCCAAAGAGAGGTTGACTTCTATTTTACACCCCAATTTTGTTGGAGAGCACCCCGGGGAGTGGTGCGGGGGTCTCCCACTTCTCTCCCCTTCCACCAAACCACACGAGAGGACTTTCGACTCGCCGCATGTTTAGAGTTCCCCCATGCCGTCCAGACACTATACGTGTACAAACATCCATGTCTTCTTCGCACAGGCACTATACATTTACAAACATCCATGTCTTCTCCGAGATTCGAACCTGGGGCCTTCGGTACCGCAGCAGGCTTCCCTAACCACTATACCGTCTAGGCGACAAGTAATAATATCTCATGAACTTATAAGGTATTTTCTCTCTCCTTCTATCGTACCTTCGGTGTAACAGTAGAATTCTCGGCGTGTATTCGAGAGGTCCGGGTTCTGGTCCCCCCGAGGATAGTGCACATTTTTCACATCTCCTGCTTCAAAATAACTTAATGGTTCTACAAACGACGCGCGAACTAAAAGGTGGTGGACAATAATTCGTCGTCATCAGGATTTGGCGACCCGGTCTCATAATCCCCAGTCCCCCCTTTAAAGGGGAAGTGTATAACGGATTCACTTCTTCCTTCCAGCATGCCTTCGTGATGTGACGGTAGCACACTAGGCGCATATGTGAGAGTTCCAGTTTCGAGTCCCGACGAGGGCATTGCACATTTTTCACATCTTCTGCTTCAAAATAGCCTAATGGCTCTACAAAGTCACTTCGTGGCTCTAAATCAATACTTGCTTTACACGCAGGCTTGCAGTAATTCATGTTCTGTTTCTATTTTGTTTTGCAGAAAGGACATTAGTAAAGCCAAATTCTCCTTATAAATTTTGCCACTTTTGCCAATTTCTTTTATAAGAATGCGTTTCTCATCACTGGCAAATAGCTTATTGCAATCAAAAATAAAGAAATTTTTAGAGCTATGCATTTTTACATACAGTTCACATTATACACAGACTCCACAAAAGTCTATATCCGACCCTTCTATTTCCGCTCCCATTCATTATAGACATGTATTTGAAAACACAAAAATATCTTTAATGGCGCGAAGAATCGTGTTTTGACATTTTTAAATTTGAAGGAATCAGTTTTGTAAAAATTACAATATCCGGCTTTTTATATGCTCCTACGGACCCGATACTTAAACTGAAAAAAAGTGTTTACTCGTTATAAAAAAACAGATACAAAATTTGACATTTTTAAATTTGAAGAAATCAGTTTTGTAAAAATTACAATATCCGGCTTTTTATATGCTCCTACGGACCCGATACTTAAACTGAAAAAAAGTGTTTACTCGTTATAAAAAAACAGATACAAAATTTGACATTTTTAAATTTGAAGAAATCAGTTTTGTAAAAATTACAATATCCGGCTTTTTATATGCTCCTACGGACCCGATACTTAAACTGAAAAAAAGTGTTTACTCGTTATAAAAAAACAGATACAAAATTTGACATTTTTAAATTTGAAGAAATCAGTTTTGTAAAAATTACAATATCCGGCTTTTTATATGCTCCTACGGACCCGATACTTAAACTGAAAAAAAGTGTTTACTCGTTATAAAAAAACAGATACAAAATTTGACATTTTTAAATTTGAAGAAATCAGTTTTGTAAAAATTACAATATCCGGCTTTTTATATGCTCCTACGGACCCGATACTTAAACTGAAAAAAAGTGTTTACTCGTTATAAAAAAACAGATACAAAATTTGACATTTTTAAATTTGAAGGAATCAGTTTTGTAAAAATTACAATATCCGGCTTTTTATATGCTCCTACGGACCCGATACTTAAACTGAAAAAAAGTGTTTACTCGTTATAAAAAAACAGATACAAAATTTGACATTTTTAAATTTGAAGAAATCAGTTTTGTAAAAATTACAATATCCGGCTTTTTATATGCTCCTACGGACCCGATACTTAAACTGAAAAAAAGTGTTTACTGGTTATAAAAAAACAGATACAAAATTTGACATTTTTAAATTTGAAGAAATCAGTTTTGTAAAAATTACAGTATCCGGCTTTTTATATGCTCCTACGGACCCGATACTTAAACTGAAAAAAAGTGTTTACTCGTTATATAAAAACAGATACAAAATTTGACTCCCGTACGACAAATATTGACCGAGATATTTAATTTCAAAACTTGCTTTTTTTGACGTCTTTAATTTGCAGTGAGGGATCGGTTAATAAGTAAATTTTAATAGTTTGAGGTTGATTTTTTCCCCTTAAAGGCCATTTAATGATATTCTTTTGTGACCTAATAGTTATATTATTATTAGTGTTTACAAGTTATATAATTACTAGTGTATTTATAACTTTGTTACATTTGCTGTGCCGAAAGAATTTTCACACCAGTAGTTTACAAGTTTTCAAAGTATAGAAAATAAATATATTATTCATAATTCTCATCAAGTTTTATTACTTGAGAATCATAATCTGATAATCCTACAAAAATGAATTAAACTGCAAAATATTTCTCATTTTTAATTAGTGCAAATAATATCACCAGTTAGCTACACGCTTCTTACCATTGTTTTCTAGAACACGAATTCTGTATATTCTGTGAAAATGATCTCAATTTTCAGGGGGGGGGGAATCTAAAAGCCTTCAGATTTTACATTACGCCTAAAGAGGTTTTTTTTTTTAACATTTTGTGTGTTACCTTTATTCATTAAATATCATGTTCTTCGTACTTAAATCATAAAATTCAATTCAACGGCAATATGGCAAAATAATTTTAAAATGAGCATATCTTTAGAATTTCCGATACACAGTCTCGCGCGCTGGAGGTTTTTTTTTTTTTTCGATACAGTGTTGCAATTGCGCGCTTTGAAATCCTTGAGTTTGGTAATTAAAAATTCGTTAAAGTGTTGCAAAATATGAAATCGATAATAAAACGATTAGTACAGAGAACAAATTCCAAATACTCATATTCGGTGGAGGATTACGTTATTCAAAATTTGATGGCTCTAGGTACCGTTGTCTTATCACAATGTTACTTATCTCCATAAACATATATACATTTATGTAGATTCTTCATTGTTTAATTTCTTTAAATCTAACTCAGGGCGATAATATTTGGTGAAACGAACATTTAAAGTTTCTGACGCAAAATGCCAAAACAAAATTAATAGCCCTTCTGTGCTAATGCCCTTTGGACTAAAAAAAATTCCTTTGATCAATGCTTTTTTTAGTAACCTGCATAGCAATGTTTGTCACTTATTCTCTGAACACCAGAAACCTCTTTCTAAACTGATATTTAACTTATATTTATATTCTGAGACAAACATTTCTCTTTTTCGCTTGTGCACGGTCCTCGATTTTAATACCAATATCTCGGTTAATTTTTGTCGTTATGGGATTCAAATATTCTCTGTTTTATTTTTCAAAACTAATACAAAGTTTTCCTAGATACGCATTTACTCTCGCAATCTCCCCCTAGCGTACTTTTCCCCTTAGCTAGCACAACGCTCTGAAAATATTTTTACGTACTCATATAATTTCTCCCTTCCTCGAGGCATTCAGAAGGCAAACTTTTTTAATTTTTAAAACCCATCAGCGGCTGAGCGGTAAAGTTGCTGTGCACTGGTAGTTCGGTCGAGGGATCGAATCCCAGTAACCGGACTTGGCTGCATGGGCGTGTTCAAGGTTCTCTCCATGTGTAACATGAATATAAGACAGTTCCCCCTAGAAATTCTACATGAAGATATCCGTCCCCTTAGGCAGTTAGCCCTCGAGCTCTTTGTCATAATTAAATCAACCAAACCAAACCTAAATTTTAAAATTCGTTTATTTACGTAGTGATTTTTCGTCTTACAAATTAATATTTTCATGGATTTTCGCTGCATGCGCTCTGGCTGATGAAGCAATTATAACGAAGAAAGTCAAGAAACGGAAACATAATTCATAAACGAGGATATTCTTGACGCTTCTGAAGATCTTTGCATCTGCGAAAAGAGACTGAACGGTGAACAGACGACACATACAGCAAATCCAGCAGTATTAAATGATTTGAGGCGGTGGAAGTAGCAATGACAACAAACAATAAGACTGAGCGAGATTCAAGGTACAGAGAATAGAAATGAAAACATAGGTATAGAGAGTAGAATGAAATGTATTATTAGATACTGCTGCTGTTAATATTAATAAGTGTTCGTATTGGAATGTACGTTTCTTTTAAATAAAGCTATAGTTATCGGTAGTTTATCTATGAATACTATCCATTTCTTAAGTTCTCGTTGTACACATCCTTAAGAAATTAAATTACTCTCACAATCCCTCTCGATTTTTGAGCAATAAATTAGTAAAAGCCATCTGATGTGGACATCGTGACTTCCTTGTTTGGCCTATTACACACATTTTTTGCTGCACTTCATTTAAACTTATTTCCTGGAATTTCATTAGAGGTGTATTTCTCATTCAATCAATTCCGTTCTCATTTCGTGGCAAGGCAAAAATGCATAAAAACTCTAAAAGTCTTCATTAAAAATTGCGAAATACAGAAAAACCTAAAACACTGTGGTGACCGGCGGCAGGTTGCGTTGTTGACTCTACGTAAGGATTGGTAACCGGCTAAGTTGCTATTTGTTTAAAACGTTTGTTGAGGTTGCGTATTACCTACTGCATTTTTGAATGCAAAATATATTTCTTAGAAAGTTATGAGAAGCTCTATTACAATATGTAATAACAGGGAAAACATAGAAAACATAGTTATTGTAGATAACGTTATCGTCCTCGTTATGTGAGGATCTTGCAAACGGCTGGTATCTCTAGTCAAGCGTTCCAGAGCATTCTGGCGTGTTGATCCATTGGAAACAATCTGCGAACTGAATTATTCACGCCTCCTTAATTTTTCAGTTGTATTTTACATCCTCTGATTCGTTATATCTAGAACGATATCAGAGGAAAAACAAGATCAATGGTTCGTCAGCCTTCCTGAAATCGAAAGGCTTTGACGAGACACAGTGCGAAACGCTAAAATCCCTTGACACTAGTCTTGAAATTATGTCACTTGTACTGTCAACCGGAACGAATCATTGCGTCTGCTATCTCACACATCGTAACAGCTTGAAAACAGTGACTTGTGAGGGACCGCACACAAGATTTTTCTCCTCTCTGAGTGCTTCTCATCTCCGCCGCAACACACTATACAGTTAAAAACAATTAAAAAAACTATTTTTGCAACTAAAATTAAAATTTCCAAGGAAAAATAAACAGTTCGGGCAACGGGCAGGAAAACTAAATTTTCTGTGCACAAAACTGTAAGTTGCCCCATTGTTCCAAAAGACACTAGAGTTGATGCCCAGCTTACTTAATTACCTGCTCTATTAAGAGTTTCAAATGTAAACGAAAGGCGGCCTCATTAGGCCTAGTGCCATTTAAACTTTTAACTTGTTAGTAATTCTACAACTATTGCATGCTATTGCAACTATTTTATGCTTTTAGATTAAATAAAAGCGTAAACCTAAAAGCATTAAAAACTTAACCGAAACATAAGAACAGCATAATCCTATCCCTTTTAAAGCAAAAAAATGTGCAGAATTTACCAATATATGAATAACAAACTGGTCTTACCGAGCTGGGTAACAAAGTGTGTGTGTGTATATGTGTAATATATATATATATATATGAATATATGTTTAGTGAAGCCGATTGCAACGTAAAGAGAAGTGCACAACTACATGTTATAGCAGTCCCAAATACAAAATTTTA
>KK115252.1:4905-32168 GCA_000611955.2 Stegodyphus mimosarum | reverse complement strand
AAAAATCTTATTTTACAAGAATTTAGGAAGTATTGCTAACTGACATTCAGCTCCCCCCCCAAAAAATACGAAAACATATATGTAACGTAGCGCATTTAAAATAACATTTCATATGTTTATAAACTTCAAATTAGCATAATTAATTCAAATTAGCTCCACTTCAAATTAGCATAAGCTGAAAACGCGCGCTTCTTCTAACGGGAAGTTGAAACATAGAACAGATAGAAAGATTTAAATTAAAATAAAACTTTGTTAGTTTAACTAAAACCTTACAATTTCTCTTCGTTTTCGATACTAAATAGAACTTTTTTCTTGGAGCCATTTAGGCAAACCCATGCTTCATCTAGGATCATAATATATTTCTAATTATCTCTTGCTAAATAGTTTTCGTACAGGGTTCTACAAATTGTTCTGCGCCTGGAATGAAGTCACACGCCTCGAATGAAGCTGGGGAACATGATGTTTTTACCTTTTTTTTAAGTTCTTAATTCTCTAATCTTGGCTTTTTATTTTCTTGATTTTGGCTACAGATATATTTGAAGACTTTTCAATTGATTTCTGCGTCGGCGGATTTCATCTTGTTACCAACGTTTGTAACTTTAGAACCAGTACATATATTTTTAGGTTTTAGTGTAAAAATAATGACTGGCGGTTTTTCCTTTGCCGATGAATAATATTGCTTATTTTACACTTAGAAATCGGAAATTTCTATTCCAAAGCATTTTATCTCTTTAATTCTTTATCTAAATCGTATTAAAAACGTGTAAACATCTTCTGTGGAAACGAGCAATTTACAAATAGAAATTCCAAGATTCAGTTTACTAGAAAGTTCCACATAAAGGCATTCCTTCTTTTGCCACTTACATTTTGATTATGAAGTATATGAGGGACACATTCGTTATGCCTTTGTTATGCAAGTAATCTTACGTAATGCTAGAATGTGGTCTTGCTTTATCTTAGTAGTCCTCCTTTTTGTTTCTGGCAAAGGTCTGTACTGGTACATGCCGACGAGACCTGTTAATTCATCACTTGTCGATGGATACTGATACTTTATCAGTGAGTACAGGGCTGATATTCCGATCTCGGACACTTTGCCGACAACCATTTACCCAAGGAAACACTTAGCCGACAGTTTTTCTATATCGTCTCAGTGTGATTTGATATATGCCGCTGTCACATCTCAGTGTGATTTGATATAAAGTTGGCAATATTTTATCGCACAACTTTGGGAACACCCTTTATGTTAAATAGTAATTCAATGAGCTCTATTAGAAGGCACCATCGGGTTACTCAGAGACAAAATTTCTAAACAAACAGCGTGTAGCATAATACAGTCAACTCTAGATTTAACAGAGTTAGCTTAGGTTATTTAAATATGGTAAAGCACGCGAATGCCTAAGGGGAGGAAAACTTACTTCAGTCACTTGGTTTTACTAAGGTAATACTACAGAAAACATCCATTATGAATTCAAAATCATATTAGTCCGAAGATGGTCAAAAGAACACAGGAAAGAGGAAAAACCAAATTTGAAATTAACAGAAAAATACTATGAACAATTTACATGCATTGTCAAGAAGATTAATTTAAACAATAAATTCGTTTTGTTACGCACATTAAACCAGCATTTAAAATAAAAATAACAAATTAAAAGAAATGGAAAGAAAAGACACCATTAATAGTGATGCCACTGACTATCAAGAGCACTTGAAAAACAAAATTGCAAGTAACGAAAAGGAAAAATACAATTAGATGTAAAAGAAAACTAAGTTTTAAATAGCAGTAAAGAACAATATAAATATTTTCAATGCCATTGATTGTCAAAAGTACTTGAAAAGCAACCTAGAAGTAATGCGGGGGTAGGGGAACCATTAGAAATTCAGAAGTCATAAATGGCGCGAAAGAAAAATATAAATATTATTCTTTAATGTCATTAATAGTTAAAAGCACTTAAAAACAAACTGTACATAACTGAAAGAAGAAAACATCATTAGAAAAAAAGAAATTAAATTATAAGTGACGTTAAAGAACAATATAAATATTATTTTTTAATATTATTAATTGTCAAAAGCGCTTGAAAAACAAATTGTAAATAATCGGGGGAGGGGATCTGAAAGCTTCCAGTTCCTCCGTTTTGTAATTTTTCCATGAGTCTGAGAAAATTCTAGTTCCTTATACAATGTTGTTCCGAATTTCAGCCATTAGAGTTACTGCATTTCGATTGGGAACTTTTACGATGAAACACACGTCGGTCGCTCTGCAGAGTCTCCCAAATATCCGTTGTTCTGGAAGAATATGACAGACTTGGTTTTTGCTCTTTGTAAAAAGGCTTTCAGCTGTCTCTACAGTTTCGTTCGAACCTCCTATTTGCTTCGAATCACGTTGTATTCTATGAGGGCATTCCTCATACTATCCCAATCAACAATTGTCTTTCCTGTTAAATCCATCTGTTTTCTCCCCATTCAACTGACGTTAATTCTTGCGACCAGCAAAAAATAAACCGGAGGACGGTCAGAAACGGAGTTTTCAGCTCTCCAACCGCGTGCCTTGTCGTATAACTACTCGCTCATCGTACCCCTTTACATTGCACCACCATTGCTTATCAGTTTTGATATACAACGCCATATCGTGGCCATTAACGTACATTTTCTTAAAAGAAATGAGTCCATACTCAAATATGGAATATGAAATATGCCTACGCACCCTTTTCGGTGCCATGCAAATCCCTAATTCGAATAATTTTGCGGCGAAGTAAAAAAAAAAAAAAAAAAAAAAAAAGCAGTATATTTCAACACGCTAAAGAAATGAACTTGCGTAGCGAAGGATTACACAGTTATTTGCGGTTGTTAGCAAAGAAGCTACCGTTTGGCTATAATATCGGGTTTGGCGAAAATGGTCGACGGAAAAATCCCAAAGTACCGTCATTTGTTGTCAAGAACACTGGAAAAATATCGTTGATTTTAAACTTGAAAAAAAGGCCTCTTAAAGCATTTTTAAACAATATAACAGGGTTATTCAAAGATACGTTAAATTCAAACATAAAAAGAGCAGGCAAAGGGAATCGAAGTAAAATTTTGCAATAGAATATATGTATGGAAAATGGTGCGCTGAAGTGGTACAGAGCGCTGCTGAGCAGAGACGTAAATCGTCATTCTGCATGTGACTTTCAAAAGATGTGCATCGGTACTTGAACGAGCTGTGGGAATGAAGCTAAAACAGAGCAGCTACTTGAAAAAGGTGCGCAGAACGGTGCGAGAACATTAGTACCTCTTTCCAGAAACTGCCTTTATTTTCGTTCCAAAATACATCCCAGACTCAATACGCCACTTGAAAAATTTGCCAAATTTGGTATCGAAATGCTTTCCAAATTTTTTCTTTTCGTCTAAGTTCAAAAGAATTGTCGCTGCGACTATCTTCAGGTGCATTTTCCCACGCAAAGCAGCTGCATTTGTGACAGTTGCAGTCCCATGATAGTTGTTAACCTGACATCTCTGCCTGTCAATATCTTTATTTAAAATGTTATCCTCCAGATCTAAACAAAAACGAAAAAGACACCACATGGAAACAATAGTAACCACGATCTTTTGCAATGCCGCTATAGCAGAAACTATTATTTACCACTAACTACAAAAGACACCGTTTTCTAAACTATGATTTTAGAAAAGCTTTGTGGAAGATAAAGCCGGGTAAGGAAAAAGGCCGCCTAAGTACTCTCTTTATAAAATTGTAGATGACTATCATCTGATCTCGAAGAGAGAATAATAAAAACAGATGCCTGCAGACTTAGTGGTAGTGGTGATTCTATACCACTCCTTTTATTCACTTGCTTTGTTCCCTTTTGTTGTTTTATTACACTTCTGACTCTTCTTCTGAAACGATTCCCCCTTCTCTCTGCCGTAAAATCGATATTCCTTTACTTGTGTGGTCCATCTTCGGGCTCCAAACATTGACTGCACGCTGTATTCGGAAAATATGACTGCAATTCTTATTTCTTTATATATGTGTATTGTAACAGATATTACAGACCAATTGTCTCAAACGCAAATTGCATGCTAGTTAAATACACGATTCAGCAACGGATAGGCCGGTTTTTTTCGTTTATTTTTATCAATATTAAAAATATTTTTTATAAGCCCAATTTTTAACTAAATTTAAAAATTTTATCAATACATACATAGACGGTAATAATAATGATAAAAAATCTGAAAGATTTCAGATTTTAAATTACGTTTAAAGGGGCGTTTTTTAACGTTTTGTGTGTTACCTTTATTTATTAAATATCATGTGCTACGTACACAAACCATTAAATTCAGTACAACAGCAATATCTCAAAGTAATTTTAAAATGAGCATATCTTTGGGATTTCCAATACGGAGTCTCGTGAGCTGGAGATTTTTTTTTTTTTTTCGTGCAGTGTTGCCATTGCTCGCTTTGAAATCGTCTGGTTTTTAATCAAAAATTCCTTGAAGTGTTATAAGATATGAAATCGGTAACAAAACAAATTTCAAATTCAAATTAGGGCTTCCACACGCCCATGTTCTTTGGAAGATTACGTTATTCAAATTTTAATAGCTCTAGGTACCGTTGTTTTATCACAATGCGAGAAACATACATACATTCATGCAGATTTTTCATTATTTAATTTCTTTAAATATAACACAGGGCAATAATATTTGGTGGCAACAATTTGAAAAGTGATTCGCCGTTTATTGTTTTCAAAATGCCAAAACGAAATTAATAGTCCTTCAGGGCAAATTGCCCCTTTGGACTAACAAACAGAAAATTTCCAATTGATATTTATTTTTTCGTAGAAATCTAATTGTGGTACTGACAAAAAATTTCTGTTGGTGATATTTTGTAATTCAAACATATTGATAGCTAAATATTAAATTTTCAGGCTGACGTTTAGTTCATATAATTCTAATACGTTGAATAAATCTCTAATTAATTAATAAACAAATGACGAAGATTTCCAGTGTTAAATTTTCTTTGATGAATACACACACACACACACACAAAAAAATTTATATGCATAATTCCTTATTTTTTACTGGAATGTTCGGCTAGAAACTTCATGGTGTTTCCATTTTAATAAATATTGTAGCATTATAGAAAAATTACTAAATACTATCTTATTCACGAGACGCTCATCTGCCAGTCTGATATCAATCTTCTTTGGCCCCAAAATGTGTTAGCCCAGAAGGGCTATTAGTCTCGAAAGTGCATTTTGCGTCGAATCACTGTAAACGGCTGTATTACTTTTCAAATTGTTGCCATCAAATACTATCTCTCTGTATTATATTTAGAGAAATTAAATAATGAGAAAGCTGCATGAATGTATGTATGTTTCTCGCATAGAGGGAAAACAGCAATACCTAGAACCATCAAATTTTGAATAACGTAGTCCTCCATCCGAAAATGGGCACCTGGAAGCCCGAATCTTGAATTTGGAATTTGTTTTATTATTTATTCTGTATTTTTCAAACTTTCACGAATTTTTGATTAATAGACTCAACAATTTCAAAGTGAGCAGTGGCAACACACTGTACAGAATAAAATATTTTTATCTCCAATGCACGAGACTATCTGTTGGAAATTCTAAGGACATGCTGTTTTTAAATGCTTTTGGCCCACCTTTGGGTGTAATATAAAATCTGAAAGCTTTCACATTTTTTAGACTTATTAATTTTTAACTACAGAGAGAAAGGTAATATAAATATGTATGTAAAGGTATTTAAATATGTTCCCAAGCAAAGTTATTATTCTTATTGCAAAAATCTGTAACTGTGGGCATTTATCTTTTGACGATTGCGAAGAAATATTAAACAAATTCGTATCTTTAAATCTTTGACTAAGATTTTTATCCCAGTATAAATTAATTAGCTCTATTTGTGGATTTTCTGGGGGGTTTCTCACGTTCTTCTTTTAATGGCTATGAAAGTGATGGAAAATTAGATTAAAAAATCGTTAAAATCTTAAACCTTTCTTCAAATTCTTGCCATAATAATCAGAGTCAAAATAATGCTAATTAATTTGTTCGCGGATCGGATAAAATTGCTTCGGTGGCCACATGCGACGTTTCGGCGTCCAGAGTACAGCTTATAGTGGCCAAACTTCATATATTAGGATGAGGATGTTCAAATATTAGAATTTAGTGAAATTGAAGAGACGCTAGTAAGTTTACCCAAAGTCATAAACAGACGTTTATGTCATTTCAAAAGCAGAATAGTTTTTGAATATAAAGAATATTGCCACTTCCCCCAAAATTCAAAGAGCAGGAACTCTTCCTCACAAAGAAACATTCATTGATATGTGAGTAATAATAGCTGTGTAGTTTAATCTCAGTTCCCTACAAAATCACATCTGCTTGATTGCCTTTCGATAACTTTGATTATTAATTTGCTTTACAAAATTTTAAACTTCTGTGTTACCCAAATATAAAATTCAGAAAAAAGTTTAGAATGTGTAAGTTTATATTATGCGCAAAGAATGACAAACAACTTTAAGAGTCAGGTACCTTTAAGTGTCAAAATATCCTATAAATATAAACCATTTTAAATATCAATATGTTTATAACTAAGTGGTTTATGAGAGTGAAATTTTACACATTTATTTCGATCGCCTTGATAGTGTATTTGCTACTTTTATTTTATGGTCTAAATATAAAGATAATTTCAATAAAATGCCCTTTTAGTCATCGACATAATATCGTAATATATACTGTGCGCAGCATTATGGAAAAAGCAAGTCATTATTTTTTACACGACTCTTCTCCCCAAATGAAAAGAATGATGCCCGGTTAAAATGACCTGTTTTAAAAATAACGTAATTATTCTGGGCTATTTATCAAAGCCCATCTTTCTTTTTCAGTGCTACACTGTCTAAGTCAAGGGTTAGGGTATGGGAAGTTCTAGTTTCAGGGGAAGAATGCGATCAGCCTTTTCTTTAGTTGTTGAGTATTTAGTTTTAGCATGAATAGTTATGTAGAATATATTAGTTTAGTAAGCATTATCAATATTTTATTTAATAACGTGTGTTCTTTCTAGGATAGCAATATCTTCGGCACCAGGCCAAATCCACGAATCTGCATATATCGTTGTTTTTAATGCTTCTAACTGCACTAAAAAATAAATCTAAATTTTATGAATTAAAGCATGTGAGAAAAATCAAATACATTTTAAACCTCTAACATGATTTTCATGAAACATCAATCTTGCAGATTCTTGGTTTCATTAACAAATTGCAGACGATGTAAAAAATTTTATTTTTTCGAAATTGTTTAAGTTCGTAGAGTTGGAAACTATTTTTACGAAATACTGGACCTTATTTCGAAAAACTTGGTTACTGAAAACACCCGTAAATATCACTATATAAAATAAATAAAGTAAGTAGCCATCTTTTTCGACAATGTTCAATACAGAAGTAGGTTAATAAGATTATAAAGTTTAATTGAGGCTAAAAGTGCTATTAGAAGCTCTGTCTTCGGCGAGTGTATTATTTAAAAAATGAACATAAAGTATAGAATGTTTTAAATAGATATACACCCAAATAGTTTAAAAAATCCCCCAAACATCACGAAGATATTGCTCAGGGCTCAGAGAACATTCTGCGATACCCCTACTCACTAAGCCCAGTGACTGTCCCTGTAATGAGAAGTTGCATGAGAACTTAAAAGTCTTCCTTACTACATCCTCGGGATATCTCAAATCTCCTAAATACGGATGCATTTAGGAGATCTCCTCAAGGTCTTAAGAGTCATATTTCAATAAGTCTCCGGGATATCCTTGCTAGGTATGGTAGTGTATGAGTAGTTGTAAGGATGTACACTCGGTAGTGTATGAGATGTTGTAAGGATTTACAGTCTTACACTATCCTAAGGGCATTCAGAAATGTCCTTGTAAATTCCCAAATACATCTTCTAAACCGCTGAATATCAAAGAGTATATTCCAAGGACATCCTCATTAAGTCCCATCGATAGAATCTATGAAAAGTTGTGAGGATTAAAAGTCTTACTTATTTTTAGGGCATTCTGGAATATGCCCCTAACCTCCTAAACGCATCCGCTAGAGTGCTTGAGTACTTTGAAGCACTACGGTATATCCCAGGACGCGCAATGGCAAACTGCATATCGAGTTCAATGTTAACGAATTTCGCTTACTGCGCATGCTGAATAGTGTACCGTTGGCGTGGGAGAAAATACTGGCGAATAAAAATAAACAACCTTACCCAAGCCTGTTCGTCATGTAGGCCTTAGCGACTCTTTACGATTGCAATACTATGGACACTTTTTTTGTGCTTATTGCACTTGCTTCTGTTTCATTTCATTTTGGTTTATTTTGTTCATAAACTTTACATTTAATATCAGTTATTTGTAATAATTTCTTTGGCTTTAATTCAGTAATTTAAACTAGATTCCGTAAGTTGTTAAAGTATTTATAAATGGAATACATGGTAAATAATCGATTGCTTTTATTCCTCAGAAGTACAATTAATAAACAATATCATGTAATGTTTCCTGTTTTGTAATCCTTCTTAAACGAAAATTTTGGGAGTTTACAATTGATATTTGCATCTAAGTAATGAAGCAACGTACAACCTAACAAGTTTTAAAACCCCGAACTGCTTACGTCCAGATAACAGAACATCAACCATATACCATATTTATCTTCGTTTCAAGTTACGCCAAAGTCGTAATTGCGCCAAATTCTCTTCTGGGCATGCGCAGTGTGCGTAATTCGTTTAACATTTTTCAGCTGAATGTGCGGTCTGCCATTACACTCACAGGACGTCCTTGCTAGGTTCTTTCGACAGTGTACAGGATGTTTTGTGGATTTACAGTCCTGTTGAAGATATCCTAAGGATATCCAGACGTATCCCCTAACTTCAGAAGCACATCTAAAGCGCTGACATGTCAGAATTCATTATGAAACCAGGACATCCTCACTATAAATCAAGTCCCACCGACGGCATATGAAAAGTTGTCAGAATTTAAAGTCTTACTTACCGTCCCTTCATTGTGTCACGGAATATTTCTCTAACCTCCTAAACACATCTCCGCGAGTGCTTAGTGGCATATTCCAGTATATCCCCAGAACATCCTCTCTAAGTCCTCTCAACTATGTATGGTATGTGTGAGATATAATTTTAGTTACCGCATCCTCTAAGCTTTTCATCAAAGCTCCAGCTTTCAGAAACTAGAGAAAAACTGAAAAAACATTAAAAAAAATTCACAATGCGAGCAAAGGCATCCACTATTTAGCAACATGCAATGTACATCACCATTTGAAAAAGACAGCTTACACAGCTACTAGCCAATGGTGATGAACTGCACTCTAAAATTATTGTAATCATTTTTGAAATTACTCTACGCTCTGCCGAGTGTGGTAGGAAGCTGATTTCGGAAGCTACATCGACTGCAAGTCGGCAAGTTGAATTTAAGTGTGATGTTGAAACTTCAAGTATATTCCGTGTTCGCAAGATAATAAAAATCGTTCATCTATGCGTTTGCGCATTACTTCCTACTGTTACGCGAAGTTGTTTGCATCCTTAAATTGTTTCTTGAGAGAAAAAGCACCAGCAACGAATGCCATTATAATAACTATTCTGAATTCGCTGTATACATACAATATTATGGGAAAGTTGAAAAAAAAGAACGAAGTGAACCAAGTTATAATGTCGCTTAGTGGAAAGTAAGAAAAGTTGAGCTATGTAAATGTGTATTGTCAGCAATTCTGTCATTATGTGACTATCCTGTGAATGATTATTAAACTACCCGAACCAGAACAAGACGCTGGATATTTCAAAAGAAAACTACGACGCTATGAAAATTCGAATAATGTGGCATCCATAGGTTTTGGGCATTCGATTGTCTGGCACCTCTATCACCTACATAGTGCTGAAAAATGACACTGCCATTTTCTTCGGCAATATTCGAAAAGTCTCTTTATTTGCTTAGAATGCTTTCAAAATTTGACAAAAATGCTGATAAAAGAAAAAAAAAAAAAACCCGAAACATATGAGTTTAGAAATTCATTCTTCAAGAATTCCATTGACCATGTCATGAATGCAAGGTTGTTGAATCCGCAGGTTATAAAAGAAATATTAGCCCAAAATACTGTAAAATATATTAAAAAATAATAAACATTCATGCTTAAAGGTATGATTCCCTCCCTCACCCAAAAGCGGTTTTTGCTATCAGCATCATAATCGTTAGCCAAATATTTGGTTTCGAGATTTTTTCATTACTTTTCTACTTTCTAATAAAGTTTACACTGTAAAAGATTTTTTTTTAATTCATCGATAAACTTGTAGAACCATTTAGAATTTTCTGGAGTCAGGAGAAGTAAGAAATACACAATGTCCTCTCCGGGATTCGATCGCCGGACCTCCCGATTGCTAGCCGAACGGGCTTTCAATTACACAACGAAGGGACGAGGTAAGGAGAAAGAATATGCCTTACAAACTTAATGTTATTTCTGCCCAGTATTCAATAATAGCTTATTTTGATGTTAAATTGTAGAGATATTAGGTATTTTTTGAAAGCAGTAGAGATGAAAAATGAGCAATGCCCTTCCCGGGACTCGAACCACGGACCTCTGGAATACGCGCCGAGCGTGCTAACCACTACATCACGAAGGCATGCTAAGAAGGCGAAAGAAATACCTGATATACTCCCCCTTCCTTTAAGGGCGACTGGGGGTTAGGGGGCCCAGTCGTCAAATTCTGGTGGTGAAGAATCATCATCCACCACCTTTTTTAGTTCGGGTACCACTGTTTTTTGAAAGCAGGAGAGATGAAAAATGAGCAATGGCCTCGCCGGGATTCGAACCACAGACCTCTCGAATACGCGCCAAGCGCGCAGACCACTACACCATGAAGGCATGCTAAGAAAGCGAGTAAAATATGCCTTATAACATCATTATTTGCTAACATTCCAGTTGAAGGATTGTAAATGGCTCTGAATCCAGATTTCAAGAGATTTCCATTTCGCACATATTGTAATTGAGGAGTTGATTTTATTCACTGAAGTTTCTTTGAAAGAGACTTTTCCCTTCTCACCAGCTTTACTTTCCAAATAATTACTACCGCCAAATTGAAGGATTAGATATAAGCAATTTTTTCACTCTAGTATTTGCTGACATCTGCATACGCTATTTTGAGGTCAAATTATTTGAAAGACTATCTCTTTGGCTTTGGATTCGCCCGAGGACGCGTTCGAACTGATGACGCATTCGAGTTTTTTTTTTGAAGCAGTAATGAAGATTTAACCCAGATTTATCTCTTATGAATTTAGTTGATCCAGCTAATCATTTTTGAAATTGAATTTGATAAGTTTTTTTCCTTCCTTGATATTCTAACTATCCACAATGACTTCGATTTAAGTACTATCGTACCCTTTTGTTCTTGTCCCCTTCCTTCTGTTTATTTACCTCTTTGCCTCCTCATACTAAATCATACCCCCTGCTATTTTTTCAAGAGACTTCTTTTTACTATTATCTATATCGTTCTCTGAAAGTTTATTCTTACGAATCTTTGCATTCTCAGGGAACAATTATTTGAAATCGGTTGCAGTTGACAAAGCCTTTTTTCCTTTTTTGACGGAGAACGTTTTCGTCCTGATCATCAAAAAAGACATCCCATTCCATCGCGGCATTCCATTTCATCGTTTTTATCCGTAACAAAATTACTAACCTTCTCCAGAAGTTCAACTTTCAGATCATTTCCTCACCTGTCAGACATACATTGGCCAAACTAATGGAGCGACAAAATTTCGCATCAAGGAACTCCAATCTTATGTTAGTAAAGAAGAAATAGCAATTCTTCGATAGTTAATCTAATTCAGCACATAATCACATTTCTGAATTTCTTTTGAGGAAATCACCAGCAAAATTGGTGTGTTCGATACAGAAAAAATCTTCTTTTGTTAATGGCATTCATTCCAGCGTAATTCTTTTTAACACTTTCGGAATTTTAATAGCATATTTTTTCACATTTCATCGTTATTTTCCTCAATAGATGGCACTATGTTGTTTTGGCTTTACTCCGCCCATTGCTTTCGATATGAAATGGCTGTCCTGTCACTGCTCCCATTTTTGTAATTAGATGTGCCTCTTAGGCTTCACGTTTTATCACTATTTTATGCCGTAGGGGCTAAAAAGACTATATATGGAAGTAAGACCCCCCCAAGGTGGTAAATTTCGCTACAAATGATGATTTCCGATCTCCCATTTTTTGCAAAAGTTTTTTTTTCTCCCCCCCCCCCTCCTGAAAAAGCGGAACTTGTGTCTGAGACATCTTCGAAATCCATAGATATTTATTCAAAATTTACACCAAAGTATGGCTGCATTATTGCCAAATTTTTAATTCGAAGTTTATTTGGAAAGAATTCTACATTGGCAATAACGATGACTTCCGAACATAAACTGATGAAATACAATTAATCTATTAAAATTCATTTTCCAGTATGAGATTTATTCTGTAAATCTTTGCAAAATTACTACAAGCATTTTATTTCTTTTTCATTTCTCATTACGTTCGATCATGTGAAAAAAAAATGAGTTGGTGGTATTATAAAATTTAGACTGGCATTTCTAACGTCTGAATGTGCCGCACGGTAAGAATTTTACTGTCCCATTTACATACAGCATTCCTTCTCCATAACACACTTTATAGCTCTTCTTTCAATACCATTTTGCTTATGTGCCCAACTCTTTGTTTTTCTTAATTCCGTGACTTATTTTACTTAGTTCTGGAAGTGCGAACATAAATGCTTCATGCGCCATAGTCATCAATCATCTCGGCACCTAGGCGAATAATGCTTTTTGGAATTCCATGATTAGAATACCATGACAAGAAAAGTCGAAATTAGAGTGATCACGCAAAATGGAAAATAAACGCGTTAATGTATGTTAAATAGAAGCGGGCTTTTAATTTTTCGTTTGAGTCCTAAAAGTATGAAATCGTAAAACATACATTACGGATTTACATTTAAGTGTTGCCAACAAATCAGTATGAATATTTAACATAGATTCTCAACATGTGGTCCTCGAAGCCTGCTCCTACGGGCCTCCTAGATCAAAGAACTTCTAGAAGCTCTTTGCCTAGATTTCCACAAAAGAAAAAATAAATAAAATTCAAAATGACTACGTATATATTATACTATAGCTAAAAAACCTTAGTTTGTAAATGATTCATGGCAATGAACTGTCATACTTTCTCCCAAGAGTAACATTTTATGTAATATAAATATCGGTTACCTTACCTAGGAACTTAGCAACTACTTAGCAACAAAAGAGGAATAATGATGAGGAATGAAGAACAAGTGAGAAAAGTTTAACTGCTAATGAAATGAGAATTTGGCTTGTTTCCCCCACTTGCATTTGGCGAGATTTTACAGTTTTTTTTTTTTTTTTTTCTGTTCCCTTTTTTCCGTTTCCTTTTTTTAACTTGATTGAGCATACATCCGAACATACAATACCTACGCTAGAACCGGTAGCCATCTCATTAACGTGAGTACTAAAGTTTATTTAATTTTTACTTCCTTGTGCGAAGTAAAGGAAGTATTGTAATCGTGAAATATTTCGGGTATCATAATTAAACGAAAACATGCATTTTGACCGTTCTCGAATCCATTTGAACGATGTTTTTTGCGTAACATCCATACGTACGTACAGAATAAAGGAATCTTTTCTCAAAAAAGGATTGTAAAATAGATTTAATATGGACATTTTCGAGAGGACTGTACGCCCCTACGTACATATGTATTTCGCATAACTCAAAAACTAGCAGCCTTAGAACATTGAAATTTTGTATATTGGACTGCTATAACATCTAGAAGTGCATCTCCATTTCTTATTGCAATTTTTTATTTTTTATTTTTATTTTTATTTCTTTATTAATTTTTTTTTTGTTGGACGCACCAGATGTATACGTGTTTTTAGTTAATGTATGCAATAGTTGTAGAATTATAAGCAATTTAAAAGTTTAAGTGGTGATAGACCTAACGAGGCAATCATTTGTTTACATCTGAGACTTTTAGTAGAATAGTGAGCTAAATCAGTTAATGCAGCAACTTCAGCGTCTTTTGTAAACCGAAAAATTTTGTACACGAAAAAATTTGTCTTCCTGTCGTTGACCGAATTGCTTGTTTTTGTGTACAAAATCTAATTTTAACTGTAAATTGTTTTAACTATTGCTATTTGATATTTTAGGTTAATACAGTTTTCAATAAAGATGTTTGAGTTTTTATGTATTTTTGCATTGCTGCGAAGTGAAAACTGAACTAATTGGATGAGAAATAGATGTCTAATGAAATTTGAGAAAATAAGTTTAAATGAAGTGCAGCAAAAAATATGTATAGTTTAATAGGCCGTACAAGTAAATCATGTGGTGTCTACATCAGATTTGTAGTTAATAAGATAAATATCCGAACTCTAATAAGCTTAAATATAAATTTTCTGTATATAAATTTCTTTCTATTTAAATATAAATATTTAAATTTATTAAATTTTTTATCTATCTGAATATAAATTAAAAACAAATATGTATTTTCTTCTGTTAACTTAATTACGTGAAAGCAATGAAAAATTTAAGGAATTTTAATTAAATGCATCTTAAAATACAAGTGGTAGTAATACATGCTAAAAAAAATTGCTTTCAAAGCGAGTAAGTTGATCTACAGAACAGTCTAATTTATAAAAATAGTCTCCACTTAAAAAAAGTTTGAGAAATGCTGTCTCTCATAGACTAAAGTTTTGGATATTATGCAGGGAATGCTCTCAGAAAAGCTTTATACCCAAATTCTTCACTCAGAATCTGAAAAATAAATACCTGTTTAGAAAGAAAGCGAAACATGCTAGTATAAAATTTTAAATGAGGCAAAAAAGCAACAAACTTGGCTGGACGTATATACTGAATAAAACTTTATCAATTTAGAAGGCGATCAGAAATAAGTCCCTCTCCTTCAGAAGCCCCCCCCCCCAAAAAAAGGCGAAATGGGAGGAGCGACAACCGAGACGGAGAGAAATGAGCATGGACATTAAAATGAAACCTCACCAACTTTTGAGAAAATAATTCAACGTGAACGCAAAAGGGTGATTCCCCCCCCCCTAAAAAATGGAATTGCGCATGGTGATAAACGATTAAATTGTAAGAACTTTCTCCCATATGCGGGTTGCTGGGGGGGGAAGAATTAAGAGAAGTGTACCAATGCAATGTTTGAACTATTAAGAAAAGGAGTAACTTATATTACAATTAATATAAAAAAATAATTTAGATTATTAGAGTTATCTGAGTTTAATGGCACTTGCACACACTAAACTTGTTCACAAAATGAAAAGCAGGAATACTTGCGCGCAAGAACCTTTGAATGCGTAGTTATAGTTTGGACAGTTTAATAGTACTTCCGCACAAAAAGCAAAACTTCTTGATTAACCTTCGGTAACTTGAAAACAGCGGCTTATATTATTAATTTGCTTTAGAAAACTTTAAGCTACTAGAATGCACAAATATAGATTTCGACAAAATGTTTACATTATATATGTGCTAACGTGTAAAAAAATTATGAATACCTTAGGGTCAGCTACCTTTAAAATATCAAAATATGCTCCGAAAGCAGCACATTTTAAAGCTCAATATCATTCATTATAACCGCTTAATGGCCATGAAATTTTGTACACCTGTTTCGGTATACGTAACAATGTATTTGCTATCTTCGTAAGGATTTATTTATTTTTATCTACCCAGTTATTTTACATTCAGTTCCTTTACTATCCTTCTTCATTTCCAAGTCCCAACCGCAGTGCTGATTTTTAGATCGCGCATTCAAATGAGGAGGAAAAAGATGGTATTTAAAAGAAGGTTTTGGACTGTTTAATCAGAGCTGTTTCGCTTGCTGAAGGCCATGTTGCTGGTAGAAATTCTAAGGCAGCAGTCTGTCTGCGGCGTTGTTTTGTGTTTGCCAATACTGCTTCTTACATCGGTGCAGATTTGAGCCAATTTGCAAGTTATTCATTTCTATGTAGCCTTTAGCTAGCTTACGACTTAGTTTAATTTGAATTTGAATTAATTAGGTTTTGAGTTACGGCATAAATGCTGGCCGGCTTTATACGCACAAGAAGTGCCTTTGAGTTCTTAATAAAAAAGGTCTTTTACACCCTTCTTATGATTCTCTGTTTTCGTACTGGGCATAACGGTAACTCGCTTAGATCCACGTAGAGTCTCAATTTAGTTTATGCTTTCTAAGGAGGTGACACTCTATACTTTTTTTTTTATATATTCAAAATATTCAAATATTTTAAATAAAAATTTCAGTTTTGTTGTTTACACAGCTCGACGTTTGAACTTTAAAATTTTCATTAACACGAAAGTGCCGATACCACTTGTGATTATAGACCGCGCATTTTTTGTCTTTAGGTATTTCAGTAAAAGTCAGATTCCTGTTACTTAAAAAGAACTCGAGAAAAGCCTAACAATGCACACGAAATACTCAGAACAATTGTCAGAGCAGGAACGGACATTACTTAAGAAAAATTATATTAAAGATCTATAAGGCTGATTGATTGCACGTGACAGGCTCTGCAGAAATCTCACTTCTTGTCTATAGCTGGCTGCACCTGCTGGAAGATTTCCTGTTCTCACAAGGAGGCTGTGCGCAAATGCCACTTGTGGGGAGCTGCTACGTGCTCAAGTGTTACATCACTGAATTTAAGAGTGGCAAAATTTTTAGGTGCCTCGGCAAAATTTAGGTATGTGAAAACCGTACTGGAATCAAAAAGCTTAGTTCCAGCCCTGAATACTATTAACAAGTTACCTATACTTTAAATAATTTGGAGAATAACTTCATTTGTAAATTAAAACAGCGGGGGGGGGAAGCCCTGAAGAAGAGGGATAGTGCTTCATCATCGCCCTGGAAATCGATAGATTTTCAGTCAAAATCTACACCAAACTATTTGGGGGGGGACTTCAATGTTAGAAACTATTTTTCTAACGTTGACAATGGTTTATAATATAAGGACAATATTTCATCAATTTTTTTTTTTTACTCATTCCCCATCTCGAAAACGGGATCCTTAAAAGCTTTTACAATTTCCATAACTTCATTGCTGGTTCTAAAATTAGATAAAATTGTAGCATTTAAGAAAACGGCTATCTTGGGGTCAGAGAAAGAGCCCCCTATATTCGAGAAATGGCCCTGAGGTCGCTGCCCCTTTGCCGAAGCAGTACTTTCCCCTCTTTTCCCCTCCTGAAATATGGGCTTCAGAAATTTCCGCTAAGGCATTTTATTCAGTAAATTACACTTGACGCAAAAGTAAGAGAGCCAGAACTAGGTGGGGTAGAAAAGAAAAAAAGAACAGAAAGAAAAACGTTTTCTGTTTGGTCCCCTCGAGGTAAACCGGTTCCTGGTTGGCTGCAAACGAGATTCTGGCCACAAAAGAATTGCCAGATTCACTCTCCACAGGTATAGTCTGAGGAAGAACCGACTAACTGGAAAAGGATGAAGATAAACGAAAATAACAAACGAAAGAAATCGTTCCGCCCGCCGTATGAAAGGGACAGGTAAGGGTCACGACCTTGGACAGGAAACCTGCTACAGCGGACCCTCTCGTCAAATACTCTAATTTCAGGGTTTCCAGAGAAATTATAGGTTTGGTAAAGTAGAATCTGCTTGAGGCCTACTTGTTTCTCGCTCCAAGGCCCGCCATCTTTGATTCCAATATGCAACGTCTTTTTAAAGCGAGTGAAATACTTAGCGCGGATGCAGATTAATTGGTTTTTTGTATGCGATCAATAATCTTTCCTCATAAATATCTATTAGGAAAGCTGTTTACGTTCTAAGGAAAATGCTAGTTGTATAATTTCGTCGTGACTCAAGCTGTCATCCGCACGCGTTTTCGTTGGCTGCCAAAAATGAATAAATTGGCAATTCGCCTTTAATTGCTACGTTTATAGTATAATCTTAAAGGATACTGTGATAGAAAAGTAGGTTAAACATTAAATTTTATACTCACTTTCAATAAGTTCTTTGAAACATTCTCATGGAGCCTGTCTTCGAAAATATTCTTACATTCTTCAGAATAAAAGTTTAATATGTTTATGTACACATATACATAATGTTTAATACCGTTTTATACATATGACACCCAGTAAGTTAAATGCATTTATATATCCAAAAATTTGCTTATTTTTTCGGAATTACGAAGCTGGTTTGTTATGAAGCGAAGTTAATGATGTCGGTCAGTGGAAGAATTAAATTTTTTTTTGCTAGGTTTTTCAATTTTTGCAGTATTTGGGAATTTATTTATAGCATATTTTGAACGTTCAGAAACTTATTCTTTTTATTAGCATTGCTTATTTTTTAATTATTATTCTTTACTCATTAAAATAAATCCTCTTTAAGGCAATCACGCAGGACTTCAGGATGGGATTGCTTTAGTATTTTGCTGTTTCTGTATGTTCCCATAAATACTGACTATTTCTAGAAGTGATCATCTTAGGAAAGACTCACTGCAGTTTAGTAATCTTTATATTACCGAAAACTAGTTCTTATACGTCTTGATAAAACTATTTCTTATTCAAGGGGTTACAGAAGAAAAAAATTGAACCGAATTTGAGTTAATGAGAATTTGACTGTTCTTCCATCTGCGTTTGGCGAGATTCTAAGATTCCTTTTGTTGTTGTTGTTGTTGCAGAGTGTACTTTTTAAATAAGTCAACTAAAATCGTACGTAGAACTTATTAGCATACATAATAAATGCATAAAAATGTTTTTTAGTAGGACGAGAGAGCAGTTATAAATAAAATTATATGTTTTTTTTAATATATAAGTATAAACTGAAGGATGAAACAGTTTTTGAATGCTTACAAGCAATTTATATAATGATTGCAGTAGTGAATAAATGAAAAAGACATTAAAACAAATTTAACTTTTTTGTAAATTTTTTTCGAAGTGACTTCATTTATCATATTATCATAAAACATTGCTTACACTAAGAATTTTACGGAGAATTCTTGTCTCATTTGCATGAATATCCCCCCATGAACGGATAACGACACGCGCCTATTTAATCAGCAGTCAGTTATATTCGTTCAATATTATGACTACAATTGACTGAAGCTGAAGTAAAAAAAAAATTTCTTCGTTGGCTGTCGAATTACGCAAAACGAATGATACTTTTAAAAGAGCGTAAATATTCAAGGAGACAGTTTTGTGATGTCACATATATAAACGAATTTCTTTCATTTCTTTTAAAATTTTTGCCTCTGTCTAAAACGTTTTGTCTCTCCCTTCTTTTCAGAAAGAGTAAGGACTTCATCGCCTTCCTTTTAAATATACCCACGATTTATACAACAACGAACCCTCTCTAAGGTGATCTTTCGAGGTTCCAGATCATTCTATGAAATGAACATCATTCTATGAACCAGATATTCTATGAAAGCACAGTCTTACCCTTTACACTTCCCACAAGAAATCCCGCTATAACCCTGCTGGTTGAATTAGAATTTGGCTGGTTTCCCTAACTCCGATTGGCGATATTATTTGACGAGAATTTAGAGTTCCTTTTTTTTTTCTGCTCCTTATTTTCCGGTGCCCTTCTTCCCGTTTCCCTTTTTTTCCGCCTACCCAGATATACTAGTCACTTTCAGGAGTGGTAAGAAGAGTTCATTGTATTAAAAAAATGTTCAAATATTGTAGTATAGCAATTTAAAATGTGAATAATTATTAATCACTAGCAACAGCATAATGACATTTTCAGACTTACAAGAACTCAGGTCATTTATTACGATGAAGTAATAACCAGTTCACTTGAACTCAGTTTTTTATGGCTTCGATTAGAATTAGCGTGCTTCGCCAAATACACTCAGAACAACAAATGGCAAAGTTACGTTTCCCAGAGTTCAGCTCATTTTTTTTTTTTTTTAAATTGTTTCTTGTTAAAGTTTTTCATCCGTGATTTTGTTATTCAGAATTATTTATTTGTAAAGTCAAAATAAACCGAAGGCCGTTAAAGCTGACCTTTTTCTTTCCCCCTCTCATTTATTTATTACACTTTTCTTAGAAAAGTATTATGTGGCCGTTATATGCCGTTCCACTTTTCGTTATTTCAATGGAGTTTTACCAAGAAGCTTTTGGAAACAAAGAATTGTTGGAAAGATTTACTGGACAAAAATACTAAAAGCAATCTTAAATAATATTAAATGAATCATGAAAAGAAAAAGGAATCCATTGCCCGAAACTTTGAATGAAAACAATTTTTGCGGAAGCGGACCAAGTATTTCGAATTTTCCTTGCTCAGACTTTCACTGAAACCTTGACCTCAATTCCCGCCTTTTGTTTTTGCTTGGTCTCTGGGCATGCGTTCCTGATCTAGGATCCCCTCCCCCTCCCATCAAGACGAATGTTCTGTGGGTCGCGATTGTCTCCGCCGTTTTGGGCGCGAAATTTATGTCAGCCATTATTCCTCGAGAGAATGAAATAAGTCTTTCATAATAATAAAAACTTCTCTTTTATAAATAGCGATTGCCGAGTCTGCTTTATATTGTTCAAGAGCTTGCGGAATGCGTCATACGATGCGAAATTTAAAAGCTATATTTTTACATGGTTATTTTTTTTAACTTAGAATTTAATGAAAAAATTAACAATATCTTAAGCTTAAATTTTAGGCAGATTTCATTAATTGTGTTTTATTAAAATTTTAGAGTATTACTGAAATTTGCGTTTTTATTATAACATGAAGTTTAGTGCTGTTGTAATCAGTAGTGGGATTCAACTGGTTCTAATCGGAGTCGTAGAGTAATTTCCTAAACTACTTTTAATCTCACTAGCCGATTATTTGAACTGAACTATAAAGTTTATACAAACATCTTATCTGAATAGTCTGTATTAAATAAAACTGCCTAAATTTTGACTGCTAAATGTGTAAGAATTTATGTTTATTAACCTATTTCCTCATTATTTTTGTCTTTGCTATCATTCTCCTTTCTTCGGGGTGCAATTTACGTAACGTGTATAAGAATAAAGTTCTCTTTAAGTTGTGAGGTTTTTACTTTATCTGGAACTGGTACTTAGTCCAATAACACCGACAGATGCAACGCGAATTATCGCTATGTTTGAAGCAACCGCAAAGTCGTGAGAAAGTTTAAATAATTGTTTTTATTTAAAACAAACTTTATAACATAAACGCAGTCTCTTGAGCTAATAATCGGTCACAGCTAATGGTGATGTATCTAAAAGTACAGTTAAATTCAAGTTAAGAATGGAACAGTAGTCAAAGATTTCACAATTTAAATATTACTCGAAATTGGTTCAGTAATTCTACCACAGCCTCAAAATAAAAGATTTCAGCAGCGATGCAACGCAAAGCTGGATAATTACAACTATCAGAACAGGCAAGAAACTAACATGCAGCACACACGCGAAGGCAAAACGCGTTGTCTTAAGACTCCAAAAATCTCAGATTAAGTACTGGCTATCTCACAGCATTCTGTTGAAGAAAACGAAAAGAAAAATTACAGTAAAGGCTGAAATTATAAATAACTAGTTGATTTAAATTACAACCTTATAAACTTAAGAGCGCTCTTACATTTGCCAGATACGGCTATAGCCTTTTGTTAGTCGTGTTCAGTGTTGATCGTATGTGGTAGTGGACTGTATATAAATTTATAAAAGTCAAGTTGAAAAACTTAACAACATTTATGTTCCTTCATGCACAATAATGCTGCTTAAGAGAGGAAGTGAGTAAGGATTACAAATAACAATTGACTGCCGCTTTGATCGCGCAGAGGAAAAGAGACTCGGTGTGGACCGAGTGTATCCCTGCCGCTTACTGATTAGTACTGGGCTCTCGCCACTGACAAAACGTGGCGCTGCAAACGTTAAGCCAGTACAGATAGACAGAAATATTCTAACCGAGACGAAACATTCGGTTCACGAGATTAATGGACTTAAACCAAAGCTTACTACTGAGCTTTTTAGCGTGAATTGCATGCTTTAATTGCTTAAGTTTTAATATGACTCTTTATGTTCTGTTAATTCTCGTAAGAAATGGGATTTTCGTTGGACTGCTCGAAATGTTAGTTTATAAAATTTTAATAAGTAAGTTTATTTATTTGAGTCAACAGATTATCATAATAAACACTTAATAGCATTTTATTATGTAACATATAATCCATAGGTACTAGTTCATCTTCATTCAAAAATCTACCGGGCAAAAGGGACAGATAGATGTGCTGTTTCCAGATCATACTTCGTAGTTTCGTGTCTATGTCATATGATGAAACCATGACTCATCCCAATCCTTAGTCATTAATAAAAATTCTTATCAGCATTACAACAAGGAATAGCTCTCAGAAACATTTATTTGATAACTCTTAATTTGTGGCGTCAAAATTCTTGATGCTTATCTAGCGCAGACCTTCAGCAAAGGACTTTTGCACTGTTCACATTGATACTCATTTTCGTAGCAATATGAGGGAAACTATCACTGTTCCCTTTGTCACTCATTTTCTGTCTCATCGACTTAAGAAATTTTATACGTTTAATGGTCACATCAGCACTGTGACCCGGGCTGAGTTATTCATTGAGTGAAGTTTATAGTTTTTTTAATGACGGTAGTCAACTTTTTGAGGGTAGCACAAGAAATAACTATGTTACCGCTGACTGCAACCATACTTTCATGAATCATCTACCGTTCGTCACGAAATCATGCATTGATCGATGTGATATTTCTTCAGCCCCTTAGAACAATTTTATAAAAAGTGAAGGAATATATTCAAATCCAAAGGGCCTAAAAGCCCTAATTCATGATCGCAGTGTCTATAAAAATGAAAGTAAGTAGTGGATCTGCTGATTAGTATTTGTAATGTAAATATTCCCATAAGTCTAGAGTACATTGATTTTATCTTTTTCATTTCTGAAATTCGATAAAAATGCAAGCTGCCTTAGGTATGAGATAAGGGAACATATTAATATCGGGATCAGTTGGAAGAAAATTAATTGAATACCTCCCTATGAAGCTGTGCTGGAATAAAATTGTCAAGTCTGAAAAGGAATTGAGAAAGTACTAAGCAGTATTAAGCCGAACTCAGAGCACGAGTTGTATTAATAAAGGCTGTTGAGACTATTGAGATGTATAAATATAGGAATCAGGCATTTGTGTAGTGTCGTCAGTGAATTAATATTTCTCATATGCAATAGAGTCTGCATTTCATCGACTTCAAAAGGAACCATAAACCAACTACAGAGTGGGAAAGGGGATGAATTACCAGAGTTTCGCCCTGCAACATTGCTGCTTGTATGGGAATCCCTTGGCAGTGATACGAGTGTAGAAGCAATAGATTTTGGGGAGGAGAACATGAATCCAGTTACCGGCAGTGGACCACGAAATATGACATCACGAGACGATAAACATGTGCATGGACGTAACGAACCACGCAACTTTGTCTCTAATGTTTGCAATAGTATTAGATTTCAACTACAAGTATGGCATTATCTATTTCGATGTTTCAACTGCATCTGTTGCGAAGAACACTTGCGAAGCCCGTGAACCATCAATGTTTCAGATGAATATTGAGACATGAACATTGATAATGGAGCTGTCTTCAAATTGGATACTCAACAGGCCATAGTGCTTAAACTGGACTACTGCTGTGATTGCATACGCATTTGTGGCGCGTGCCATCTTCCAGTATGCAATTTAGAGCATAGTACTGGATGAGTGACAGACATAATAAAGCGAAGCTTCAGTTGGTTATGAAACGCGATTCTGTCTGCTAAGAAATATGAGGTTTTTCTCAACAGCAACCAATATGTAAATGAAGTCAGTCGCAGAAGTTGATGTCATACTCTATCTTCATCACACTCATGGCGCTATATTCTTACAGGATGACGTTCGACCATAAGCTACCAAGAATGTCCGGGTCAACTTCGTGTTGCAATTGATACTGTTTCTTCATGGTGTACTCATATGCTAAAAAAGAAGGCGTTAAAGAGGGTCGCAACCTCAATGAAATAAATAATAAAAATGACATACATATATATATATATAATGGCAAAATGGTCTACTCATTCTGGAGAGATATTACATATTGAACACATAATCCCCAAATGATAGGTCCATATCATGCACATCCAACGATACATATCATTGAATTATGTACTTAAATCGAACAAAATATCTGGCAGAAAATACCCTAAGAACAACGAGATCCACTATGGTTTGATACCACAACATACAGAAGTTTTTATTCCAGCTGGAGGTGGGTGCACAAAATAACGCTTTTGTATCAGTAATACGTAGTTATATTCACCTCTGAAACTTTAACTGGTAGTGTTTTTATTAGAAGCAAATGGCACAAACTTTCTTCTAGTATGAAGGTTTCTTCAAGTCGTTGCAATTTTCACAAATGTGACTGTATGCATGGGTGTATTATGAAGTGTTACATATTCATATTTGATGCGCATTTTATTTTATTTAGAAAGAAATCATAGACAATGCACTCGGAAAACTTAAACATATACTAATTGTGAGGTTAATTTTCTTGTCTCCTAAATGCTATATAATGTATTTCTTCCGCCTTCTTAGCATGCCTTCGTGGTGTAGTGGTCAGCACGCTCTGCGCGTATTCGAGAGGTCCGCGGTTCGGGTCCCATCGAGGGCATTGCTCATTTTTCATCTCTTCTGCTTTCAAAAAATACCTAATGTCGCCACAGTGGCGCCCGAATTAAAAGGGTGGTGGATGATAATTCTTCACTACCAGGATTTGGCGATTGGGTCCCCTAATCTCCAGTCGCTCTTTAAAAGGGGAAGTATATAAGGTATTTCTACAGCCTTCTTAGCATGCCTTCGTGGTGTAGTGCTCAACACGCTCGGCGCCTATTCGAGAGGTCCTTGGTTCGAGGCCTATTCGAGAGGTCCGTGGCTCGCCGCCGAGAGGCCCGGGAAGGGCATTGCTCATTCTTCATCTCTCTTGCTTTCAAAAAATACCTAATGTTTCTACAGGGAAAAATCATTCAACTAGTTATTTAAATACAAACTTAGTATTTAGAAGATAAATTATCACTAAAGGCTTATTATCTATTTTTGAAATACATATCATTTATTTTTGAAGTAAAAATTTAAAAGTAGCATATTTACTTGGAATAAAATGACAATTTTTTTTTTTACTGTATACTAAATAATAGAAATAATCAAAATACCTTCTACTCTAATAGAATAAATTTGTTCCATTATTAGAGTTCTACCCTCTCCTGTTTAATTTATTTTTTAACTCTGTACTTACTTACGTTATTTGAATTAAACTGGCACATATGGCTTTTTTTTTTTTTTTTTTTTTTTTTTGTAGTCTAAAGTATTTTACTAAATCAGATAAATTCTCGCATGTCCCTTTTCAAATTTACAGGTGTTTTTGAAATTGAAATAATTCCATAATTCCATCTCAGTTTCAGTATTAGTTCCGTTAGGATGCTTTGAATGCTACACGACTCAGGCAGTACCAAAAGGATTTCAAATGAATAATTAAAAATGTTAAGAGTTTGCATAAGTGTTTGGATTTTATATTTATTCATGTTGATTTGATTGTTATGCAAATTTTTCTTTTCTGTTAATTCAAGTCAACAAGATTACATGACATTTTCTATAATCTCTGTTTATTATCTCTTGAAAAAGGTGGATATGCTCAGACTTAATTTTCAAAGAGTTCAAAAAGAAAAAGAGAAAAAAAGGGTTTTTGCTCTGAAAAGAGCAAAAAACAAAGAAAGGGAGTTAATTATTCAGTTTTTAATTAGTGAAAAGAGTGTGAGACATTTGATCCCTGCAGTACAAGTGGCGCTATGTTCTTGAGATCTTAAGAACGCTAAATGAACAAGAGGAATTTCCTTTTCCATTTTTTATTTATTTTTTTTTCTTTTCTTTTTTTCAAGCTTTTCAGTTTTAATAAAGCAAGAAAATATACTTCGGAAGATGATTAGATTTTTCTTTGCAAGAAAAAATGCTTTTGAAATGTATTTGGGTTTCCACTGACGTTCAATATTTTTTGCACCATTTCTTTTTCTTTTTTTCCTTCAATTTATTCATTTCTTTATTTCGAACTCTTTAATATGATGCAGTTATTTATCAGGAATAGTTTAAAAAATACTTGCACTTATTGCTTTCTTTTTTCCTTTCTAAAATAGTGAATGCAGAAAATGAAGAAATAAGCTATATTTAAGTTGCAATATTTATTGAAAGGTATTACTGGTAGCTTCTTCATTGCTAAGGTAATTTTAATAATGTACTAGAGTATGCCAGTTAGAATACTCAGAATTAATTTTTTAAATTTTGCTTTTATTTATCGAATTGTCTATACTCCTCTTCGAGGAGGGGGAAAGACTCTAAGGCTGATTTTTAAAGGTGCTGTGCAAGAAAGCTAACAAAATAATCTGATTATCATACATTAAATTAATACTAGGGGGCAGACTCGACAGATGTACTGGTTGCTGCCAAAATAAAATTTGCAAATTCTATGCCTACTTGAAAAGAAAATGTATAGAAATATTCCATTATGAATAAAATCAGTTCATTCTTTCCAAGCAACAACCAATTAATGAATAATTTTTTGTTGCCAAACTAGGAAACAAAAACTTCAAACAGTTCAGGTTAATATGTATGACGTCATGATTTAAATTTAATGTAATCTAACAACTTTTTTTAATATCAATAAAAGAATTAACTTGGCAATAACATCTGTGTCAGTTATCATAACCTGAAACAAGAAAGTTGCCAACTGCAGCTAGTTATTTAAAAAGCTGACATCAAAGAAAAGTTTTCGACATACACTACAATCGCGTGCTTTCTTCAGTGTCAGCATATGATCTTATATAATAAAAAAAATTTAAATCTGAACGGTTTCAGATTTTAAATTTCGTCCAAAGGGGCGTTTTTTAACGTTTTGTGTGTTACCTTTATTTATTAAATATCATGTTCTTCCCTCTAAAATTCAGTTCAAGAGCAATATCGCAAAATAATTTTAAAATGAGCATATCTTTAGAATTTCAGATACACAATTCCGCGCGCTGAAGATAAAAAGTTTTTAGTCCAAAGGGATTTACTCCCGAAGGACTATTACTTTCGTTTTGCGATTTTGTGTCGGAAACACAAAAACGGCGTATCACTTTTCAAATTGTTGCCACTAAATGTTATCGCTCTGCATTAAATTTTAAAAAATGAAAAATCTGCATAAATGTATGCATGTTTCTCGCATTGTGATAAAACCTAGAGCCATCGAATTT
>KK115251.1:1104544-1115464 GCA_000611955.2 Stegodyphus mimosarum | reverse complement strand
AAGAACAGATAGAAAAAGGCAAATTAAAATGAAACTTTGTTAGTTTAAACTAAAACCTTACAATATCTTTAGAATTTCCTATACACAGTCTCACGCGCTGAAGGTTTTCAGTACAACGCTGCCATTGCTCGCTTTGAAATCCTTGAGGTTGTTAATCGAAAATTCGTTAAGGAATCATGTAAGTTGAATAAAAGAGATATTAATAAGTACATATCGAATTCAAATAACATTGAGTAGCTAATGTTTTGAGAGCTAATTTTTTAAGAGCTACAAGTGCGATATTTACGAAACTTGGCAGTTGGGCATAATTTGAGTCGTAGAATCGAAATATGGAAACATGCTGGTATGTTACTTCAGAAAAAATCCGATTTTGTGTCAAAATAACTATGTTAGGACAATGCTGTATATAAATCTAACATATATCTTAAGTCGAGCTTTCGAGGCATGAAAAATAAAAAAACACAAGCTGAATTTCGGCAATCAGCCCAGTAGAACGTGAGACATAGAAACTGTCTCCCTCCTTTTTTTTCTTTTTGGCACAGTGCAAAATCATTTTGCAAAATCATTTGAAAAATATTTAGATGAAAAGAGAGAAATTTCTCGAAATAAACCTAGCACTTACATTTTATCAAACATCAGACACGCACAATTAATATAGATTTTATTTTATAACTTTCATTTTAGTCTATGAAATTCCTCATATCTTAATAAATATAAGTGACAAAAATAAAAGGAAAATCTTGATAAATATTTTATTCATTCAGTAATTCTGAAATTTAACACGTTTTTAATTTTAACCCAAAATGTAAAAAAAGATCAAAAATTAGATTTTCATAATACGGTTATTACCTTCTTCTATCATTTTAAGTGATTACCCTGCTAAATAATACCAATAATAGATTTATTTATACTATTTTCCAATATTTCGATGTTGAACGTAGTTCAATATCTGCTTCGCGATTGTGAAAAGCGTTTGTAATCGTGTTAAGAGTAAAAGAAAGAGTACATCTTGAATGAATTCCAATATGGTTGCCTGGACTAATGTTATTATTCTTCCTGAGAAGTGCAAATACTTCTTTTACTTATCAGATATATTAGGATAAGATGATATACGAGGGATTATAGTTTGTAACGACGTTAGGAACGAAAATCTAGAACATTAAATGAGATCGCACAGAATAAAAGGAATTAGCAATCGCCTTGTAAATTTGCTTTACTGAAAATCTAATAAGCAGTTCTGCTTTCGATCGTCGAACATAAGCAAATGCCAATAAAGTATGAAACAGACTTTGCAGAAAATCCCATTTGAGTACTTAGGAAATTATTCATTTCATTGCAATCTATATATATAAAGAAGAATGTCTGTGTGTTTGTTTGTTCGTTAATAACTCAATCACTACTATAGCTATTGTCACCAAACTTTCCACAGTTCTTTTCTGGATCCTGGAAAAGGTCGATGTCCATTTTGTTTCCAAATAAAGTAGCTAAATTCAGACCTATTAATTAAAAACTTGGAAAATTGATAATTTTCGCTCTCATTTCTCTGAGTGGCAACAGTTTGTCAGACTGGAGACGAAAATCTGCTTTATTTGTTGCCACTGCTCGCTTTCAAATCGCAGAGTTTGTTCATAAAAAAGTCTACGTTTTGAAAAATATGAAATAAAAATAGCATTGCCAAATATTATATACATTATTCCCGATTCCAAAAATTCGTGGGGAGCCATTTCGACAGCGTCCGTATTTAGACAGCCGAGATATTCATTTAAAATATCTGAAAATTTTAAGATTTTACATTACGCACAAAGGGCAGTTTCTTAACGTTTTGTGTGTTACCTTTATTTATTAAATATCATGTTCTTCGCACCTAAGCCATAAAATTCACTTCAACAGCAGTATCGCAAAATAATTTTAAAATAAGCATAGCTTTAGAATTTCCGATACACAGTCTCGCGTGCTGGAGATATAAATACACTCACTTCCAAAAGTTAAGCACGGACAGGAAAATGCTTATTTCCGGAAGCTAATCAGAATTGAAAAGGGTGCAATTCGCTGCAGAGGTAGATGGAAGTATGCAAATATGTTAGGTAACAGCCAACCGCGCTTTCATGTCAAGAAATATGCAAAAAAGGCAGTCTTATAAGAAGCCAGCTTTATGAAGGGTTGCAGAAGTTGATTGTAAGTGCTGATAGAAAGTGCTTAAAACTTTCCTACAATTTGTTTTCAAGACATACGTGTGTTTCTATGACTTCCAGAAGACGAATGGAAGATTCTGAGCCTTGGCGTGCTGTGAGTCGCATTGAAGCGGAACAGGCGATCACAGATGTTGCTCTTCTCTTCAGCGTTCATCATTCTGTAATTTCACGTTTATGGAAACAATTGCAAATCACACAGACAGTTGCCCAAAGGCCCGTAGCCGGTCGCCAGAGTGTTACAACCCCCGCGGAAGATATCGATATATTGCTATTGTAGTCAAGCGGAATCGTGTGACATCTATGGTTACAGCGTTCATTGGCAAAGCGATATCTGCAGCTACTGTAAGCCGAAGATTACATATGAGTGGACTGTACGCCCGGGTACCTCGAGTTTGCGTTCCGCTCTCCGTCCAATCAAGATGGGCATAATTACAGTGGTGCCGGGAACATGTCTATTGGAATGTGTCCGACTGTGGACTGTTTACTGATGAGTCAAGATTTGCTCTGGAACCAGATGACAAACGTATAAGGATATGGGCGTGAACAACAAACACGCAATCGGTCCCAAAACATCACCGAACATCACGCATTCCGAGGCGGAAACATTATGGTGTGGGCAAGGATTTCATTAAGATACCGCACCGACCTGCACATCTTTAAACGGGGTTCTTTGACGGCTGTCCGGTATCGAGATGAAGTCCAAAAACCCATTGTGAGATTATACGCTGCAGCAGTTTGACCTACTTTTGTTTTAATGGACGACAACGCACGTCCCTATAGAGCTGACATCGTCCATGACTATCTGGAGAGTGAAGGGATTGCGCGTATGGCGTAGCAGGCATATTCGCCCGACCTTAATCCCATTGAAAATCTTTGGGATGCTCTCGGCCATGCTGTATCTTTACGTTTCCCACCTCCAGCCACTCTTATTCAGCTGGAAACTGCTCTACAAGATGAATGGCGATTGCTTAATTCTGCAGTGGTGGACCACCTAATTGAAAGCATGGACACAAGGTTTAAACTTTGTATACAGATGAGGAGGGATCACATACCCTATTAATGTGCTTTTTTGCATTTTATGCTGTTTATTTTCACTTTATACATAATTTTGTTTCAGTCTCCAGTATGTCATTATCTGATAACTTACAAAAATTTAATATTGTTTTCATTTCTGTATATAATTCTTGATTTTGTTTTATGCATAAATACATGAGATACTTTCCTGCCGAATTTTGTGTCAATCAAAGCAGTATTTGTTGATTGTTTTGCATTTTACATCTGCGTGCTTAACTTTTGGAAGTGAGTGTACTTTTTTCTATACAACACTGCCATTGCTCTCTTTGAAATCCTTGCGTTCGTTAATCACAAATTTGTTAACGTTTTAGAAAATATGAAATCGATAATAAAACAAATTCGAAATTTCAAATTTGGGGTGTCCTTTTATCACAACGCGAGAAGCATGCATACATTTATGCACATTCTTCATTATTTAATTTCTTTAAATATAATACAGGGCTCAATATTTGGTGGCAACAGTTTTAAAAGTGAACCGACATTTAATATTTCCGACGCAAAATCCCGAAACGAAAACAATGGTCCTTCAGAGACAAAGCACCTTTGGACTAAAAACTTCGAAAACATTAATTTTCTTCTTCATTTTTCCGAGTATCAATAGGGTCGCGCGTTGGAGATAAAAATGCTTTATTTCAAAATGTGTATCTGCTCGCTTTCAAATCGTGTAGAGTTCGTTAATCAAAAATTTGTAAGTTTCAAAAAATCTATACATATAAAGAACATCTGTTTATGTGTTTGATTGTTCGCGCTATTGATTTCTGATTAATTATTAGCATTTTTTACCACATTGAATCGACTAAAATTGAATATAGGCAAAATATTGGAATGAACTTGAGCTTTTACGACCATGTGATTAGAAAGACGAAAATCGTTAAACACTGCGCGCCATTGTTGCTAATATAATAAGAGAGAATTAGTTTATTTTTCTATAGAAAATTTTTATGTGGGTTCCATATTGCATCAGACGGAAAACTTGATGACTATGAATCTTATTTTTTGCATCGTTATTACAGAAGAATTACAGTTATCTCCGTTGTTAGATACATTACTCTCAATCTAACTTAATTGGCATCGGGTGCTTCCGCGATTAAATACTTAATACTAACAATCAATACTCCACCGCAATAGATTACATGCCTCTATAAGTACCTCTCCTCTCTATCTCTATTTTCTGTTTTTCGCATGCCTTCATACTGTAACTGAAAAACACAGTCGACCCGCATTCGGGAGGTACGTAACTGAAGACGTGGCGACAGCATTGCACGTTTTTCACATCTCCAGCATCAAAGAAAGTATGACCCGACAGCTCTAAGTTCCAAAGATTTTGAACACATTTTTCAATGCTTTGCTTTGAAATGTAGTATAAAACTAGTGCAAATTATTTGAGCACTTTTCTTTACAGATAAAATTACAAAGACTAATTATTAAGTCAGGAAGTTATCGGATGTTGAAATCTAAACTTCTTAACCATTATTCGAATTCAATATGAAAGAATCTCGTTAACAGTAAGTTAAACTAAACACCATTTTCACATTCTTTTTTTCATTCAAGCCAAAAATAAATTCTTCTAGAATGATGAACTTCAAGCATAGTTAATAAAACCTTAATAGCAGATTTGCCTGCATTTTAATAGGTTTTTGAAGCAGTTTAGAAATGTTTTGTTGGAAGACGACAATTTAGAAAATGCTTTGTAACGGTTCATTATTACTCAAAGATAAAAACGTGAAACGTAAATATACTATAAATAAAATAATAAATGGCCGTTTAAGAGAGCCACGTCGGAGCATAAATAAACTGTAAGTTAAACCGGTATTATACTTCTTTATATCTAGCTGTTACACGGAGCAAACTTTAATAATATCCTTCCTTTCAATGAACCCTTTGAAGGCGAATGGTGAAGACGTTATATTATTATGAATACAAAACAACCATTTTATTAGGTATTTTATGAGGTCACGTTTACTATTTTTACTAAGCTCGCCTTTTGTTGCTCTTTCAAAAGGATAATGTAAAAGAAATTCTATATATTTTTCTGGGACACTAACTGGAAGATCGCACCATTTATGAAAGGCCTTATAATGTATAAGAGATCTCAGATAAGTTCGATTTAGAAACTTCTTTGTGTAGGAGTAATATAATGTATTGCTAATTATATATTAAATATTTTAAAAATACGTATCAATATTCTCATATAGAAATGCTGCTTAATTTATGTACACTGCGTAAAAAAAAGCCACAGTTCAATATCTCCCGTTCTACTGGGTCGATTGACGAAATTCAACTTGCGTTTATCATGTCTCAAAAGCCTGACTTAGCACTTGTATTACATTTACATTCATGTCCATAAATTAAGGATAAAGCAAAAACAGGCAAAGGAAGAGTTAGAAGCAAAACAAATTTGACTTATTTGTAAAGCTTATTTATTAAACAAAAGGTAAAGAGCAAAAAAACGATGGTATATGTTTGATATCATTAAAACAATTAGCGATTTTTTCTCCCTGCACCAAATTGCAAAAAAAACCTATTTACAAAAAACCAATATTACATGGTTGGTATGATTGTTAATACATTGTATGGCTCCCAGACGATGCAATACAGTCCGTACAACGCGTAGGCATGCTGAATATCAAATTATCGATCTGATCTTGAGGGATATTACACCACTCAAAACGCAATGCTCTCAGAAGTTCCGGTACACATGTAGGAGGAGGTTGAGGGGCTGCAACTCGTCGGCCAAGCATGTCCCACACGTGCTCTACTGGATTCCAGTCCGGCGAGAATGCTGGCCAGTCCATACGGGTGATATCCTCAGATTGAAGGCATTCGCTTACGATGTTTGCACGGTGAGGACGGGCGTTGTCATCCATAAACACAAATTGTGCGCCCGTGGCGCCCGAAACAAACGTACATGTTGTTCCAGAATGACGTCCCGATAGATTTGGCTTGTCATGGTTCCAATTTGAACATGCAGGTAAGTTCTGGAACCCAGAATAATTCCACCTCAGACGAGCAGTCCTGCACCACCGTAACGGTGTCGTTCAATGATGATTTCTTGGTGGTAACGGGTACCTGGAACTCTCCATATGAAAGTCCGGCGAGAATCAGACTGCAAGCTAAACCTGGACTCGTCGGAAAACATCACACCAGCCCACTGCTGCGGTATCCACAATGCATGCTCTCTACTCCAGGCTAACCGCAGGTGACAGTGAGTTGCAGTAAGTGGAACGCATCTGGCAGGTCTACGAGCATATAGACCAATCTGCCTTGAATTTGCCGTACCAGTGGCTGAAGAGAGCTGACGAGACAGGTCTGAGGCGAGACAGGTCAATAAGTAAAACGCATCTGACATGTCTACGAGCACATAGACCAATCTGCCCTAAGCGTCTGTACACGGTCTGTCTCGAAATTGTCGTACCAGTGGCCGAAGAGAGCTGACGAGACAGGTCTGAGGCTGTGCTCCGCCTGTTTCTTTTGGCAGTAACTGCCAAATAACGGTCCTTATTCGGCGTTGTAACTCTGCGGCGACCTGTGCTGTAACGTCTACTCACATTACCATCATCTTGGAATTGTTGCCAAAGCCTGGAGATGACACTCTCGGCAATTCCAAGTTCGTCTGATACTTCCAGCTGTTTACGCCCACATTCCAGACGGCCGATCATTCTACCACGTAAAAAATCATCCAAATGCGTCTTTTGTGTCATAACTATTCGGTTATTGCACTGAAACGCTTATAAAGCGCCTGCGAACAATTTTACTTCTTTGCCTGTATTCCTTATATATCACTCTCTTACACTCTCGTCATTGTGACGTACCATCGGTGTCATCTGGTTACTTCCTGAAATTTGCATCTGATTCTTGAAGATGTGTGTAGTTATTTTACAGGTGATATATTTATTTTAGAGTTCGATTTCCGCGTGACTCCGAATTATCCTTAATTTATGGACATGAGTGTATATATAGCAGTGTTATATAGGTATTTTGACACAAAATCGAATTTTTTTCTGAAATGACATGCCAAGTTTTTTCCGTATTTCGATTCTACGACTTAAGTTATGCCAAATTGCCAAGTTTTCTAAAAGTCGCACTAGTAGTTTGACAAAAATTAGCTCACGAAATTTTAGCTTCTGAATGTTAATTGAATTTAATATATATTTATTAATATCTCTTTTTTTATTCAACTTACATAATTCCTTCTTCCAGAATTCAAAATTTGTGCTTAATCCAAATATAATTCGTACATTTTATATGATTTATTTTTAAAATTTGTATTTTTAAATAATTCTTATAAATTTTTCGAAATTTTTTTATTATAACCTATAAAATTTTTAACATTATCTTCAATTAGATGTATTCCTAGGCCCACTTGCAAAAATTAAGAGTTTTATTCTCCAGATTTCCTAAGATATACGTGAATATACATACTGGCGGGTTTTGAAATTTGGCATAGTCGTTTCAAGCGATAATAACGCCAAATGTGGTTTACGCAATTTATTAATATTATTTCAAAGTAATAAACGTGAGCTTTTTTCCGGTCGTGTACAATAAAAAAAGGAAAAAAATAGGCTGCTATAAATTAAGAATTTCGCCAACTGAATTAAACTTTAAAAAACGCGCCAAGATAGATTTTTAGATTTCTCCGTAAATTCGCACCAAATTTTCCAAAATTTATTATTTAGGCATAATTTCAGTCGTATAATCGTAATGTGGAAAAAACAAAATTGGCATGTCATTTCAGAAAACGCCGATTTTGTGTCAGAATACCTATATTAAAACAATGCTATAATGTAAATCTAACATATAACCTAATTCGCGCTTTCGAGACATGAAAAACACAATTTGAATTTCGTCAATTAGCCCAAGAGAGCGGGAGATATAGAACTGTACCATTTTTCATTTTGCGCTGTGTACATTTACCATTGTGCTTAGGAATTATTTTACTTTGATAAAATTAAAGGTGTTTTAAATAATAATTGAATATTCCTTTTTAAAAAGGCGCTTATTTGGTATCCCCTAATAGTAGTGAAATTCAACAATTTAAAATGTCTGGTACATTTAACTAGAAATATTATATCTGATGTATATGTTACTGTCAAAAACCGAAACTGGAGAATGTCGACTTTCACCGCAGAATGTCAACATTCACCAAATACGTCGGTGAAAGATCGAATATAACATTGCATTCTTGTACATTCGGACCCTCACGGGTGTATGTCGACAATCACAGATATGCTCTGGTGCAGGTCGAAAAGAGAGGCGACTGGCTGTTTCCCATAAATGCAGTCATAAAAGCAAGGGCCTCTTGGGCAATTCAAAGTCTCATAATAGTTTAAGTTGTTGCAATGAATCAGATTTGAATCACATAATTTAGTAAGTTTTTTATTACTATTATTTTATTTTCTCACTTACTACGTACTGTATAATTAAGTAAGTTTTTTAACTTCTATTATTTTCCTTTCTCATTTTGAATGCATTGTGTGTTTTAAGTACTTGTGTGTTTTTTCGCGACTGAATGACGGAGAAGAAAATATAATATTCTCATGTATTCAACATTCACCATTAGTACATGATGAATGTCGACATTCACCGGTGTAAGTCAGAAATAAGAGTATTTGGAAAATATTTCGGACATATACCAAGCGACTATGTGAATGTTGACATTCACCGGTTAAAGTCGACATTCTCCAGATTTCGGTGTTTCATATATATCTGATGTATCCCATCAGATATAATATTTCTAGTTAAATGTGTATTAATATATGTTAATAACAGCAGCCCACAATTAAACAGATAATTTAGCAACTCTTCAATAAACGCTCTCCAAAAGTTTCGCGTTACTACGAGTTCAGCAAAAAATATGTATAATTTAAATGCCTTCAAAAATTTCGCGAAATTCAGAGATACGAGTTTACAAAATCTGATGTGGATGCAATGTCTTCTTTATATGACCTATTAAATTATACATATTTTTTGCTGTATTTCATTTTAACTTATTTCCTCGAATTTTATTAGAGATCCATTTCTCATTAAATTAATTCAGATGTCACTTCGAGGCAAGGCGAAACTCAAGAACTCAAATTTAATTAATACATAAAAATTCAAAATTTCTTCGTTAAAATTTGTAAAATTTAAAGAACACCACCAAATGTAGATTAAAAATAGATGGAAAAAATTTTATAGTTTCTACGGAAATCAAGCAATTCGGCCAGCGGGCAGGAAGACAGGTTTTTCGGAGCACAAAACTGAACGTTTACTTTTAGTCACACTCGTCAAAAACACATTACAGTTGGTGCACGAAATGACTTAATTCACTATTATACTAAGCGTTTCCATTGTAAACAAAGAGTGCTCTCGTTAGGCTTAGTAACACTTAACTTTTAAACAACTTAGTAACACTTAAGTTAATAATTCTACAACTATTGCATGCAGATTAACTAAAGCCATAAAAACCTTAACCGGGACATAAGATCAACATGCTTTAATCAACTTTTGAGCAAAAAAATGCACAATTTACCAATATATAAGAAAAAAAGCCCTGAGCTCGCGTAGCCGGCTAACAAAGTGAGTGTGTGCATATATATATACGTATATATATATATATACATGTGTGTGTAATGGAAACAAGAAAACGACGGAGCAGTGTTGATGCGTAATCCATATTGAGGAGGAAGAATTCTGATTGCGTAGTATGCTAATATGTTGAGTTCGCAATATCTAAGAAACTTGGCAGTCAAGGTGGTTTTAATTCCATTTTCATTTAAACTCACATTTATAGACACAACTTACTTGGCACTCTAATCATGCCTTTCCAGAACATTTACATTTTTTAATAGTGCTGCATTAGGAAGAGAGCGAGGGATATAGCGTCCAAACAGCGCAAAAGTTAAAGCTAAAGGTAGCGCATTTATACAGTATGGAAGCTTGCCAAGAGGACGGTTTTGGTTTAGTTTAGAAAAGTTTCAGTTTTCAAAATTGTGAGTTTAGATTCCGAATTAGTTACATCATAGCGTTATGCAACCCATGGCACATAGACTGATGTAGAAATGACGCAATCCGGAGACGTTATTACGATTTTTAGAACAGCGAGGAGGATTTGAATGATTAGTTTAAATTATAATTTGGATTTACATATTTTTATCTTACATATACATATATATACATATATATATGTAAGAAAAATAAAGAATATGTCTAAGATTAAATTAACAACGTAAATTTCCCTTCTCAATTCTAAACATAGTAACCTCTCTCTGCACTGCGTCATTTCTAGATCAATCCCTGTCATAGGACTCTTACAGAATTCTGATGATGTAAATGAAACTAAAAGTCAAGTAACCAATAATAATGTTACAGAAGTATGAACTATCCAATCAAAATACATTGTAAACCAAAACTAACTCAGTCTGAATTGGGATTTCACCTTGAACATAACGCACTTACTCTTTACTCTTCGGTCTAGTTGGACTGCTGTCTGCTGCTTTCTTCTTTCTTACTAAAATGATCTAAAATGTGAGCTATTTTGGAATAGGCACATTTCATGTGCCAAGTTGATTGTGGCCACAACAAGCGGAAATAAAAAATGAAGATTTAATCTGCCTTCGCCTCCAATTTCTTATTCGTTATAGATCAACACTTCTACGATGTTAAAATTCCTGCT
>KK115251.1:1049291-1102536 GCA_000611955.2 Stegodyphus mimosarum | reverse complement strand
TCCTGCTGGTCATTACTTCAGACTTTTTTTTATTATTACATATATATATATATATATACATATATATATTATACATATACAATCATAAGAAAGAAAACTTTTTTGCCAGGACTATGAGAACAAAGTTAAAAAACAAGTCGAAATGCGCTTAAGCTGCAGGTTCGGAAATGTTTAAGAAGATATTTTAAAAAAGAGGAGGTAGTTAAGATGGCTCGTTTACGGAAAATTAATAGGGAAGGTCCTAATCATTTAGAGTCTCGAAAAGAGAGTCGCCCTAAGATAGCCCTAGTAAATATTTCACTAACCTAAGTCTTGAATGAAACAAAGTCAAAACATTTTGATAGTAAACAAAGATCTTCCGAGTAAAATATTAGAAAGTAAATAATGATCTCCCGAGTTCAACGCTTCAAATAGGGAAGGATCAAGGGAAACAGGGAAAAATCAAGGGAAAAGTGATTTGAAACCTTGTACCTAGTTGATCATTGAGTTTCAAAACTGGAGGCAAAACTGGAGAGAAATGGCCAGCAAACCTCTCGGAGGGAAGCCATGGAGAGGAAAAACGCATGATACTAAAAATTATTCGTTCTAATTTCTTTTATTTTTGTTTTTACAGAATTTTTACCACTGCCGGGGAAAAATGTGTTCCCCTCAAGGAAGCATAACACGTGTCCATAATTGAAAATTAATCTTACTGTGGGCCCACCCCCTAATGTATTAACTTAAGAAAGTTTGAGATATGTGAATTCAGTTTTTGTTTTAGTTTCTACAGACTATGTGCCACCACCTGAACATGTAACTTCGTTAAACAAATATTGTTGTCGGGTACGCTATATCCCTATTTATCAAGCTAACCATTGATTGTTTTCTGCTTTAGTCACCAGATTACTTCATCTGTTAAATTCCCATAAAAATGTTGTAGAAATTTATTGTTAAATTCCTAATAAATGTTGAGCTTTAATTTTTCTAAACTTGTTTGTTTCACTCATAATTTAGAACACTGAACCCAATAAATTTAATTAAAACTTGAACGGGTTGTTACACAACGCGTAGGTATATTATATTACACTTGTTGTATTATTGATATGCTATTGACAACTGTACTTGTTTGATACTCATTTAACTTACTGATAATTTGATTTCAATGCATGTCACACAATTTCACCCTTTGCAGTATCTTAGTGCTGATATGGTTAGGTTAAGTTATTTAATTATGGCAAAGCACACGAGGGCTATCAGCCTAAGGGGAGGGCTTTCTAAGGGAAACTGGCTCGTATACCCGTTACACATGTGGAAAACCACGAAAACGCCCATGCAGCCAGCCCGTTCGCGGGATTCGAACCTCGGACCGAACTACAAGTGTTCAGCGTCTTTGCCGCTGGGCCGCTGGTGGGCTAGTGCTGATATGATTTAAAAGTTAGTTTACACGATCATGGCACTCATGAGAAAATGAATCAATAATGTTAAATTTTAAAAATACCATAACAAGTCTGACAAAAGAGAGTTTAGTGTGCAAAACCTTTCACCATTTCCGCAAGCATTAAAATCACATTTAAATAGAAACCTTCTAGAATTTACAAAGAATAAACTCTGACATTAACTTTGAAAGTTCAAACAAAAAAAAAATAAAAAGTCCCCCCCCCCGTAGAGTGTTGCCATTGCTCCCTTTTAAATCGTTGAGTTTGTTTATCAAAAATTCGTTAACGTTTTACAAAATATGAAATAGATAATAAAACATATTCCAAATTTGGGATTCCAGATGCCCGTATTCGGGCGAAAACGTACGTTATTCAAAATTGGATGGCTCTAGGTTGTTTTATCACAATGCGAGAAACATATATATACATACATTTATGCAGATTCTTCTTTATTTAATTTATTAAAATATAATACAGGGCGATAATGTTTGGTGGCAACAATTTGAAAAGTAAATCGGGCATTTATAGTGAAACAACATAAAATGCCAAAACGAAAATAATACTACTTCAGGAAGAAAGCCCCTTTGGACAAAAAAAAATCTGAAAGGTTTCAGATTTTAAATTACGTCCAAAGGGGAGTTTTTTAAACATTTCGTATGTTACTTTTATTTATTGAATATCATGTTCTTCGCATTTAAACCATAAAATTCAGTTAAAGAACAATATCGCAAAATAATTTTAAACTGAGCCTATCTTTAGAATTTCCTACACACAGTCTCACGCGCTGCAGATAAAAATGTTTTTTTCTGTACAACGTTGCCATGGCCTGCTTCGAAATCCTCGAGTTTGTCAGTGAAAAATTCGTTAAAGTTTTACAAAATATGAAATCGTTCATAAAAGAAATTCCAATTTTCAAATTTGGGCTTCGGGATGCCTATATTCGCAGCAGGATGACGGCATTTAATATTCGATGGCTTCGAGTACTGTCGTTTTACCACAATGCGAGAATCATACATACATTTATGCACATTCTTCATTATTTAATTTCTTTAAATATAATACAGAGCTGCAATATTTTGTGGCAACAGTTTGAAAAGTGATACAGACTTAATGGTTCCGACGCAAAATCGCAAAACGAAAACAATATTTCTTCAGGGACAAAGCCCCTTTGGACTAAAAAAAAAAACCTAAATTGCATTGACTTCAAAGTAGCATTATTTAAACTCCGTCCAAAAAATGTCATTTCTCGGTCTTTTAAAAGTCAATTCAATTTTAATTGAAACAGACACCTACAACTTTTGCTTGCACTTTTCATATCAATAATTACTTTAAACTCCCTATTATAAAAGTCATAGTAGCTGAAAATGTAGAAAAAGAATTTTCAAACATTTTCCAATTCAGTAAAATTAATTATTGTAGATCTAAATTTAATTATTCATGAAACTGCATTTTACTTTTTGAAGACTAATTTAATTTAGATTTCGTCTCCATTTTGTTTATTTTAGCACCCATTTATTTCGACGAATGTACGCTTGCGATCCCCTTCTAATTCGTCTTTGAAGAAACAATTGGATTACACTGAAATTATACACGTTTATTTTACTTATTATATTTGAATCTTATCGTCGTTAAGGAGCTTAAAATGCAAATATTATGAATTTTATATCGAAAGTATTGTTTGAGTTCTAGACAAATATCAACATTTCTAATCATTTATGTTATGAAACAAAATGGGTGTATAAAAATATGAGAAGTGCTCTGATGATCAGATCTAAATAGACAGAACACATGTTAAGAAATAAATCAGTACAAGTTTCTGACTCAGAATTTTTAACATAGCAAGTTCATTTCAGTTCCTTTGTTTTTTATTAGCCGCAACGCGGCCAGCCTTCGTCTGGCTTTTAAATGTACCGTAAAAATGCCTAAAGCGAACACCAAACATTTAATTTAAAAACTGCACAGACTGCTACTCTGCAGATCAAAATAAATAAAACAAAAAAAGTTTAAAAGTTTTAAGATTTTAAATTACGTCCAAATGGGCGTTTTTTTAACACTTTATGTGTTACCTTTATTATTAAATTTCATGTTGTTCTCCCTTAAACCGTAAAATTCAGTTCAACAGCAATATCACAAAATAATTTCAAAATGAGCCTATCTTTATAATTTCCGAAACACAGTCTCTCCGATGGAGATAAAAATGCTTTTGTACAGTGTTGCCATTGCTCGCTTTGAAATCCTTGAGCTTGTTAATCATAACTTCTTTAATGTTTGACAAAATATGAAATATATCAGTGTTTTCAAACCTTTTATCACCGCGGACCGGTCACCGTTTGATACTTTTACCGCGCCCCCTGGGGGGACGTTGACTGTTTATATTTTAGATTATTTTGATTTATTAATTTTAATTTAATTGCTTTTATACATGCCTTCAAAATAAAATACAGTTACACCAAAAAATAAATATAAAGTGATTTAACATTTTAACTTACTAGAAAGTTAAATCAATGCGAACACTGAGCTTGTTTCTTTCCAATGAGACGGTTCCACCTGGGGGGTTATCGGAGTCAATGACACCCGAAGTGTGTTGCTTATGTCTAGTTTAATTTTAATGAAACACGGATGTTTTTAATTTGGGATATAAACCTAAGAATTTAAATCCAGTTTCAATGAAATGGGCGGCCCGGTTCCATTTGATTCGCTGACTGGTCGGGGGTTGGGGACTATTGAAATAGATAATAAAATAAATTCCAAATTTGGGCTTCAAGATGCCCATATTCGTGTGGAAACGTACGTTATTCAAAATTGGATGGCAGTAGGTAACCGTTGTTTTACCACAATGCGAGAAACATACATACATTTATGCGGATTCTTCATTATTTAATTTCTTTATGTATAATACAGGGCGATAATATTTGATGGCAACAATCTGAAAAGTGAAACAACGCAAAATGCCAAAACGAAATTAATAGTCCTTCTTGGCAAATTGCCGCTTTGGACTAAAAAAATCAATAAAAATGTATCACATAATACAAAATATACAATGAAATAAGGAATATCTCTTAATAGAGATATTAATTATCCTAACAAATAAATTAACCTCCTTCCCGTTGCTTTGTCTCGACGAACGTCCATCATCCAAAAGGAACATTAAATTTAGTGCATTAGTAGAATGGTACATTACCGGAGTACCTAAGTACAATGAACTTACCTCCAACGAAAAATAATTTAGAATATATCAACATAAATACAAAATTAAAAGTTCTAAGGTTTAAGCAAAATTCCATAAAGTAGAGAAAATTTCATAAAAACTACAAGTCCACAAAGTAAGCATGCAAAGCAGTAGGTAAAAATCTGATGACACATGATGAACATGAAAAAAATCCGAGCACTGGCAATTACGAAAATATAGGGCACATAATATATAATTTTAACGCAATAAACACAAAATGACATCATAACCTGACATCCGAAAGTAGTCAAAGTTCTAGCACAAATTTAAATTATAAACATGTCGAAAAATGGTTGAAAACAAGTCGAAAATGCAAAAACGTCTAGTTTCCATTTATACTAGATAAATTTCCACTAAAAATCTAATATATTAAAGAAGACAAAAATGTTATCTCTGGTAGTACGTGCAGCATGAATTTCATCCAGTATTAAATTTTAAAACTGCACAGACTTTGTAGAGACATTAGGTTTATTTCGAAGCAGGAGTCATGAAAAATGTGCAACGCCTTCGCCGGGAATCGAACCACGGACCTCTCGGTTACGCGTCGAGCATGCAGACCACTACACCACGAAGGCATGCGAAGAAGGCGGGAGAAATACCTTATAACTTATCGCCCTCGTTTTTCCGGGTGTCAACAGTGCTGATATCAGCAACAATCACTGCGTGCCATTGTTGTTGATATAATGAGAGAATTATGGATTTGATGTAATTTCATCAGAAAACATAAAATAAAAAAAAATTCATTCGAATTTTTGAAAAAATTCGCTTTGAAGTGCAATGTCACTTGATGCACCTGTATACCAAATTTTGTAGCCCTGGGCCAATTAGCTTACGCGCATTACGAACGAAAGACACACACACAGACAGATAGACGCTTCCTTTTATATAATAGACTGTTAACCAATAGTCTGAAAACATAACTTCAATGGCGGTTCTGATTTTCAAAGTACTCCGTATTCGCTTCCGAATTATATAAGTGGGAAATGGGAACCAGGCATTGGTTTGTCATCGACAGTGAATGAATGTAATATAACTCAAATGCGATAGCTTGTAACAGAAAGCCAACGTGATCTGGTTAATTTAAAGGCCTAGAATCTGCCAGGAAAATCTGTCGAAGAAGCTACAGAATATAAGCGCTCATCCATTTAGCTGAAAAGAATCTGGAAGAAAACTAGTGTATTAGATTCTTCTTTCCCGAGAATATGCAGTAAGTTTCAATATCTGGGTATATTTCTTGTAGCTAAATAAATGTAACTTCATTATATTTTACATATTGTTGCGTATATATTGCTCATTATATTGTATATATTGTATATTGTTGCGAAAAATTCGGCGGTTGCGCCTGTATGTAAGCTTTCCGGCATAGCACTAGGGTTGCCATAAAATAGTGTATGGTAGAGTTGCCAGATTGTCAACTTTATCGCCCATTTGGCGACCAAATCGGCGATATCCCATGGTCCAATCGGGAAGCTTCTAGAATAACTTTCTGTCGAGATATTTCTCGAAACGTGTGAAACCTAAGGAAAAGCAATATAAACCCCTGCGTTTCTGACAGCCGGCATCGTGAGAATAGCTGCTTACTGTGAGTGCTAAGCTACGCGAGAGTTTTGCGAACGGAAAGCGATCGAGATAGTGCTTTGCCGTGAAGCTACCTTTACAGTATAGCTTGACAGTGTATTGCTGATTGTTCCACGGTGTTTATTATAAGTTTAGTGTTGCCGTGAAGCTACCTTTAGAGTTACAGCCTGAAGCTGTGTTGCTGATTGTTTCAGCGTATTTATTGTAGATTTTCGACGCTTTTAAAGGTAATTTTGGAACTGTGCTGTAAATAGTGATTCTTGTAAATAAATTGTGCTTTTTATTGTTCTGCATCGTGTTTTCATCGGATACTCTCAAATCCACGAACCCGTATAACGCAATAATATATTGTTACATATATTGGATTCCTAATGGATTGAATGCACAAGTAGTTAAAAAGTTAGTAAAATTTATTCTTTTAAAAGAATAAATTTTAATAAAATAAAACAATATACTCAAATATTTCTTCAGAAATATTCGTACAGTATCACAATATCTCAAACGTTAAACAGTACTCAATTCAAAACAGAAAGTTAATCCAATCTTACAGCGAATTCGCTGCAATCAGTAACAGCATTAAGTAAACAAACAGTTCGCTTAAAACATCAGCAACTGAGCTAAGGTGTTTTAATTCGTCTTTTATAAGCTTTTTAATTATTCACTAGAATACTCTGGTAAAACCTATTTTCTCGATTTTTGTGGACAGCTACAGCAATTACCAGATATTTATTTATTAAATATTTAAATGAGCGCGCTCTTTTATTTTTACTTTTCCGACGTAGCTTTCTTATCAGAAATCGTTTGCGTTGCACGGGAAAATAATACAATTTTAATTGCAATTCTAAATAAATACGAAATCCGTAACAATATTACACAGCAACATTATACTCGGAGTTGAATACTAAAAGTCGTAGTTATCAATAAATAATTATCTGTTTCATCAATTTTTACCAATGTACAAGGCTGCTGTTGTTGTTATTTATGATGACTTCTCTGAAAGTAACATCAGCCCAAGTCCACGAAATTCCTCATGGCAAAAAGAGCAAGATACGCCTGTTGTTGGCAACAGGTTTGAGCACCTTACAGGTGAGACAATGCGATTTAGCTCTTCAGCTCCCAATTTTGATGGAGAATCTTCCCCCGGTGGGACGGGTTCGAAGGGCTCCCACCCCTCTCTCCTTCCACCAAAACACACCAGAGGACTTTCGGCTGAACGCATATTTGTATGCCGCGATGCCCCAGCCACATTATACATTTACAAACATTCAAAATCCCTGAAACAACCTTGTATTTAGCGTACATTTATTAGTAACTGCCCTCGAAATCGATTGAGTGTTTTAATAAATGTACGCCAAGTACAAGGTTGTTTCAGCGATTTTGATTGTCACATTGACGTGTGTCTCTTCTATTCTAATTTACAAACATCCGCGCCTTCTCCGGGATTCGAACCCGGACCCTTCGACACGGCAGTCAGCGACGCTAACCACTATACCGGTTGGGTAGCCATGTTCAAGAGTGATTAGTGGTAACTTGTGAATTCATAAACTCTATCTAGCTGACAGTCAGAAAGGTTTGTGAGAAGAAAGACCTAAGTACTTTTAAACTATAACTTTAGTCATAGTTGGAAGTGAAGACGTTTATCCTTGCATCAAGTTGATGTGGTCAGAAGTGAAAACATGGTAGGAGAAAAGATATGCGAAACCTCAATACAATTTTCTCCGTGATTATGAGAATTTACTTGATGACTGAATTTAAAAAATCAATCAATTTATAAATCATAATTTGAGTATCAAGCTCTAAAAAGATTTATTTTATTCGAAGCCTAGTTCCTTTGGTTCCTACAAGGAGTGCTGTTGATTATTGCGAAGGAATACTGTCGAAAATATGCATGAAACGTCAACAATATTTAAGACGAGATATTTATAGAATTCCACAAACTAGCAAACAATAGCTAATAGAATTTATTACTATGATATCAATTTTCCGTTCCTAAAACAGCGTCTACGTAAAGACAGGAATTTGAATGCACTTATTTGCTTCAGTTGATCCGGTGATCCCCAATTATCATGGATTTGAAAGCTGCACAAAGAATAAAAATACAGTTGTAGGGACATTAGGTATTTTTTGAAAGCAGGAGACATAAAAAAATGAGCAATGCTGTCGCCGGGATTCGAACCACGGAACTCTCGAATACACGCCGAGGGTGCTGACCACTACACCACGAAGGCATGCTAAGAAGGCGGGAGAAATACAATATATTCTTCCCCCTTTTAAAGGGCGACTGGGGGTTAGGGGACCCAATCGCCAAATCCCGGTGGTGGAGAATCATCATCCACCCTCTTTTTTAGTTCGGGCGCCAGTGGAGGACGTTAGGTATTTTTTGAAAGCAGGAGACATGAAAAATTAGCAATGTTGTCGGCGGAATTCGAACCATGGACCTCTCGAATACGCGTCGAACGTGCCGACAACTACACCACGAAGAAATGCTAAGACATACCTTGTACAGGTTTTTAGAAAAGTATGGATTAATCTTGATTTATTCAAACAAGCTGACTGAAGATAGAACATAATGTTTTGTTTATGATCAGGAAGAAAACACGGGAATCATATGTCTCGTTTGCAAAAGGTTTGGTTTCAACGCAGCTACAGAAAGTTTAGTTTCAAAATTGAGCTAAAGCCTTATTTGATACATTTTGGATTGGAAACGAATCATTCACAAAGAGTTTATTGCTGAAAGGCAGGCAGTTAATTCCATATTTTATAAAGACAAAAGCGCAAATATCTGAAGAGTGTTAATCATATTAGGTCTCAAAATGCTCAATCTGAAATCTGGTCTCTGTTGAACGACAAAAATGAGATGTCATACAATTCTAGTCTAGTGAAGCAGTTCTCAGCAAAACGAATCACAGTTCTCAGCCATTTTTTCCTCTTTCTCAAATCGTCCCAAATTGTCGCTTGCAGACTATTTTCTTTTCGCTAAAATGAAACTCCACCTCTCAGTTCATTATCTGAATAGCAGTGAATAGGATACGATTTAGGAAACAGTAAAGAAATACTTAAAATGCATTTCTAAAGAAGAATTCCAAAAACGAACCAAACAGCTAAGAGCTAGACGTTTATTGTATAAAGTGTTTCTCCCGCCTTCTTGACATGTTTTCGTGGGGTAATGGTCAGCACGCTCGGCGCGTATTCGAGAGCTCCGTGGTTCAAATCCCGGAGAGAAAATTGCTCATTTTTCACATCTCCTGCTTTCAAAAAAATGTCTTATGTCACTCTGTAAGGTTTTAGTTTAAACTAACAAAGTTTTATGTTAATTTCTCTTTCCTGTGACCTCTTATTTCAACTTCCCGTTAGAATGAGCGCGTGTTTCAGCTTTACGCCAATTTGAAGTGGAGGCAAGTGTTGTATTTAAAGATTAGCGAGGAACTTCTCGGTGTGACAAAGCTTTTGATCTCAGATCACTGCGGCTCTGTTCGACGTCCACCTGACTAGCTAGTATTTAAATTCTAAGCCTTAGCGCTGTTACTCTAATACTTATTGAAGTAATCTAAGCGCGTTAGTATTAGCTAAATGTTGCTACGCACCACTGATCGTTTAGCATAGAGGCCAACCTCGCGTTTATAGCTCTGAGAGCAACGACGTCTTAATTTTCTACTTAACTTTCTTTTAAATTATTTGATTGTTCAGTTTAGACCCAAGTGCGGTCATTATTTTCTGTTATCCCTTCCGAGTTGGCTGTAAATAGCAGTTTAATAAAAGGGTCATTTTAAACCCTCCTTATGTGCAGTTATTCTACCACTTAACCACAGTTATTCTACCACAGAACATAGCTGCATTCAGCTCCCTGTTGGAGATGAAGACTTTGTTATTGTTACGAAAATGTTCGCCAAAAGTATGCACAGAACACTCAGTCCTGACAACTCCATTGGCCCTCAAACTAACAAAGGTGGTGGATAATAATTCTCCACCACCAGGATTTGGCGATTAGGTCCCCTGATCCACAGTCGCCCTTTAAAGCGGGAACTATATAAAGTATTTTTCCAGCTTTCTTCGCATGACTTCGTAGTAGGTATAATGGAACACGCTCGGCGCGCATTCGAGAAGTCCTGGTTCGAATCCCGGCGAGGGCATTGCTCATTTTTCACATCTCTTGCTTCAAAATAACCTAATGACTCTATAAGTGGAATTACAAGAATTGCACACTGAAGGCCAGAAAGTAAATATTTTATTCTTAAATTTTTAATTTTGCAAGAATCTAATTATGAACCTAGTTTTTGGTAGAGCACTAATTACTGTCTTTACTCTAATAGTCGCACCCCCGTTTTGAAGCAGAAAATATCGTCAAAAGTGTCGCCATCTTAGCATGCTTTCGTGGTGTAATGGTTAAGTACACTCGAAGTGTATTCGAGAGGTCCTTGGTTCGAGTCCCGTCGAGGGCACTGCACATTTGTCATCTCTTCTGCATTCAAAAAATACCTAATATCTCTACAGTGGCGCCCGAACTAAAAACGGTGGTGAATGATGATTATCCACCACCAGGATTTGGCGATTGGGTCTCCTAAACCCCAGTCGCCCTTTAAAAGGGGGAGCATATGAGGTATTTCTTCCGCTATCTTAGCATGCCTTTGTGGTGTTGTGGTCAGCACGTTCGGCGCGCATTCGAGAGGTCCGTGTATCGAGTCGCGGAGAAGGCATTGCTCGATTTTCATCTCTCCTGCTTTAAAAAAATACCTAATGTCTCTACAATGTTATCAAATGATTTCACAAAAGTTTTATTTTCAACTTTTAAGGAAAAGAATGCTGCGTAATTCTAGAAGTCCCTAACATTCCAAGTCACTTTCTTAGCTTAGTCGTCTACCTGATGAACTATGTGTGCAGTATATTCATTGGGTGCACGGTGTTCAACATAATTGTTTTAATGTTAATTTTCCAAACACATACATTTAAATAACAAAATTATACCTCAAATATTCGATTTAAGAGCATTTAATGAAATTATGTACCTTTTCATTTAAATGTAATATTTATAAATCATAAAATTTTAAAAAAACTAGACCAAAAACATTTAATTAAATTTCCTCTCATCTGATAGCTTTTTGTCTTTCAGCCAGAGCTAATTCGATTTATTTTAACTCTTCAATTTTTCACAAGACACTCGGTTTATATATATTTCATACATATTTTATTTAAAAGCATTAAATAGGAGAAATAAATTACTTCCAGTAAAAACTTTCTAATCTCGCAACACAGATCCATTTGATTACAAATGGCATACAATTTTTATTTAGAAAGCTTTTAGCATTAACATCGTTTTGTTGTTGTCAAGAAAACTAAAACTAAAAGAGATTACTCAGAATTCGCTTTAAGCTTCTAAGCAGATTGTGTCAAACATTCACTTGACGTAGTTTCTTGGTTTTTTTTTCCCCACTATTATTTAGATGAATTTTAGAGAAGCTTTTAATTCTCTTGCACAATCCGTTTCATTTAAAACTGGAGTGAGCTTAAAGCATTTGACATTTTCAATTCCCAAAATGTGATTTCAGGTTCCAAGAATGTACCGAAATGTTACGTGGCCGTTGGTTTGAGTAAACACATGCTTCCAAAATATAAAAATATTGATTCAGAAAAATGTAGCTGCAATATTTGTGTTATATATGTTACCTTGAAAGACTTAAATGTGGAGAATGTCACTTGGTGTATGTTCGAAATGTTTCCTAATTATCCTTACTTCTCACTTGCACCGATAAATGTCGCCCTTTCCGATGCAGTGTTCGTTAAATACTTCTGTTACGTTTTTAAATCCTACTTCACTATTAAAACATTATGATATATGTCAAAATAGGAGAACGTTTAACTAACATCCCATGCAAATAAACTATTGAAATTATACAGTATTTCTCCCACCTTCTTCGCATGCCTTTGTGGTGTAGTGGTCAGCACGCTCGACACGTAACCAAAAGGTCCGTGGTTCGATTCCCGGCGAAGGCGTTGCTCATTTTTCATGTCTCCTGCTTCGAATTAACCTAATGTTCCTTTACTGGAGCCCGAACTAAAAAGGTGGTGGATGATGATTCTCCACCACCGGGATTTGGCGATTAGGTCCCCTGGCCCTCACTCGCCCTTTAAAAGGGGGAGTATATAAGGTATTTCTCCAGCCTTGTTATCATGCCTTCGTGGTGTAATAGTCAGCAAACTCGGCGCGCATTCGAAAGGTCCATGGTTCGATTGCCGGCGAAGGCGTTGCTCATTTTTTATGTCTCCTGCTTTGAATAAACCTAATGTCTCTACAAATTTATATTTTAAATGAAAAAATGAAAAAGTCTGATGTGTACACCACATGACTTTCTTGTACAACATATTACATTATACGCATTTTTTGCTAATTTGCATTTAAACTTCTTTCCTCGACTTTCATTAGAGACACATTTCTCATTCATTTCACTTCGCGGCAAGGAAAAAGTACATAAAACTTCAAAATATCTTTTTTAAAATATGTAAAAATATAGAAAATTATAAAACACAAAATATAGTTAAAACAATTTAAAAAAAAAAATTTTACAAGTAAAATTAAGGTTTCTACACAAAAGCCAGCAAATCGGCCAGGGAGCAGGAAGGCAGATTTTTCGGTACACAAAATTGAAAGTTTACTTTTGGTCCTATTCCGCAAAATGATGCTGAAGGTGAAGAAACTGACTTAATTCAATATTCTGCTACGTTTCAAATGCAAACAAATATGGCAGCTATGATAAAAAAAATCTGATGCGTACACCACATGACGTCCTTCTACGGAATATTAAATTATACGCATTTTTCCTGCATTTCGTTTACATTTACTTCCTCGAATTTCATTAGAGATATATTTCTCATTCAATTAATCCAGTTCCCGCTTCGCGACAAGGCAAAAAAAAATACATGACACCTCAAAATATCTTTATTACAAACTGAAACATTTAAAGAAATACGAAACATAAACACAGTTAAAACAATTTAAATGTTAATTTTTACAACTAAAATTAGAATTTCTACGCAAAAACAAGCCATTCGGCCAGCGGGCAAAAAGGCATACATTTCGGTGCAAACAACTGCAAGTTTACTTCTGGTCTCACTGGGCAAAAAGACACTAGGCGTAGAAACTGAGTTAATTTATTGTGGACACTATGTTGAGTCAATATACGGGATAATTTAATAACTTAAATGGTATTCCAGATTTGACCTAATTATTAATAAATCATTTAATTCATCGTGAAGATTATAATGTTCTAGATAAATTTGCAGGCCTTGGAAGCTAGAATACTTACGAACTTTGCAGCTAATTATCGCTGAGTTCGCGTGGAAAGTGTCCGCGTGGAAAGTGTTCGCGTGGAAAGTCCAAAGAAGTGTTAAATTACCCTTTTATTCAACTCAATATTGATTCACAGATGGCCCCTCTCGGGCTTACAGGAATCCTTCACTTGAGCTTAAGATATAAAATAATAATAATAATAATAATAATAACAATAATAATAAAAAGAAAGAAAAGAAAATCTGAAAGGTTTCAGATTTTTAAATTAAGATTTTAAATTACGTCCAAAGGGGCGTTTTTTAAACATTTTGTATGTTACTTTTATTTATTGAATATCATGTTCTTCGCGTTTAACCATAAAATTCAGTTAAAAAACAATATCGCAAAATAATTTTAAACTGAGCCTATCTTTAGAATTTCCTACACGCAGTCTCACGCGCTGCAGATAAAAATATTTTTTTTTCTGTACGACGTTGTCATGGCTCGCTTCGAAATCCTCGAGTTCGTTCATCAAAAATTCGTTAAAGTTTCACAAAATATGAAATCCTTAATAAAACAAATTCCAAATTTCAAATTTGGGCTTCCAGATGCCTATATTCGCAGCGGGATTACGACATTCAAAATTCGATGTCTTTAGGTACCGTCATTATATCACAATGCGAGAAACATACATACATTTATGTAGATTCTTCATTATTTAATTTCTTTTAATATAATACAGGGCTGCAATATTTTGTGGCAACAGTTTGAAAAGTGATACAGACTTTGAATGTTTCCAAGCAAAATCGCAAAACGAAAACAATAGTCCTTCAGGGACAAAGCTCCTTTGGACTAATAAAAATCTAATCTAATGGTAGCTAAACTAAAACCGGCCGAAGTTACACAAAAATAACTAACAGAGTTGGCACTTCATAGCTCACCGGAAATACTAGTAAAAGTACGTTAACAATACGGTCGAACGTACTAAGAATAGGCTTAAAGCGACGTGGCCAGTAGGCAGAACACGTCGTACAAAAACTTCTAAGCTCTTCTACTGAAGTGACCGAGACTTACCAGTTCTTCCTCATTTACATAAAACGCGATCCTGAAAACTCATTCTGGTAGGGAATCGCAAGTGAATTAAAGCAAAGCGTGTTTAAAAGCAAAAATAACTGTTAGGAAATCAAAATAAACCCCTACATGTTCCTCCATTAAAAATGATTCAATTCATTACGAGCAAAAATCTAACTTAAAGTTCTTTCAAACGCAGTTTAGCATTTGAACAACAATAATAAAAATAAATATAAATACAGTGTATTTATAAAGTCTCGGACCCATTTTGATGTTTAATAATTCATAAAATAAAAAAGACAGATTAAAATTAATAACATAAATGGTTAGATAGACTCAAAACGTTTCATGACCCTTGTCAATGAACTTCCACGTGTGCCCTCTTCGTCGCACGGAGAATATCAAGTCGATATTCAATTTCACGCCAGGTACCGGAAAGCATGTCGCCATCCACGGAGGCTATTGCGCCTGTAATTCTGGCTTTTAGGTCATCCATGTTCGACACTCTCCTCCTGTAAAAGTTGTCCTTTACAAATCCCCAAAGGAAAACGGGTGATCTGGGTGGCCAAGGAATTGGACCTCCTCGTCCAAACCATCTTCCTGTAAAATGGTCATTCAAAGAACTACGAACGATGGTACCCCGATGAGGTGGTGCACCATCTTGCTGCAAAAAGACATGTAGCTGAAGCTCTTCTAGTTGTGGAAATACGAAGTTTTCCAACATGTCTAAGTATGAGACTAATGAGACCGCCTTTTCTTTAAAGAAGAAAAGCCCAATGACTCGGTCATGCGTTTAGTCCACACCCCACATTAACCTTTGGGGAATCCCTTTGTGCCTCACGGTATTCATGGGGGTTTTCAGATCCCCATATGCGCACATAACATTGCAATAGTTGCTAAATACAAAAGAGAGAAAATGCAATTAACAAGCAGACGATATTTAGAAAAGTACAGATATTTAGACTGGAAAATGAAATTATCTGAAATTAACCACAAGCGCAGACGATATTTACAAAAGTATATTCAAACCTGAAAAGGAAAATATATAAGTTATTCCATCAATAAATGCCGTCAGTTTGTGTACATCTTCATTATTCTATTAGTTATTAAACATTAAAATGGGTCCGGGACTTTATAAACACCCTGTAGTTTAATAAATACTTCCATAAAATCTACGTATGGTCCTTTAACATGAGTACTTTACAAGCGGTATTCTTAATGAAATAATAAATCACTTAAGCGCATGCGTCTGCATTGAAAACTAGCTAATTACTGCAGCCAGAAAAAATACTTTTTGCAAAGTAAATAATCTAATAATGAAACAAAAATATCAGTATTGGGTGAAATTTAGAAAAGAATGAAAAAATAGTGTAACAAAATTCGATTTCACATTGTACTCGTAAATTACATTTTCTCCAATAATTAGAAATCCGAAAAAGCTGTCAAAGAAAATAACTTAATATACTGATTACATTTTCCTTCATTTTATTTAGGCTGTGTGTTGCATGTTTGTTTTCTAAATACCTTTTACGATATCTGATAGTATATTTTGTAGTTTTTCCTTGTAAAATTTCCTTGGTTCATTCTTTCGCCAAGTATTTACTGCTTCTGACTTACTCAGAACTTAGTTATAAGGACTTCGATTTCCTATTGTGTGTTTCCTATTCATAAAGCAAAAGCTGTAAGGTTCCATTTTAAATAAACAGATACCCTATCATTTTGCCTGTAATTTAATTTTCGTCAACTCCCATCAGGATACAAATTAGTTCTCTGTATTATTAAATAATGAAGAACCTGTACGTATCTACACTGCAAAAAAAGGGGGCACAGTTCTATATCTTCGTTCTACTGGGTCGTTTGACAAAATTTAAATTGCGTTTTCACGTCTCGAAAGCGCAACTTCAGATATAAATTAGATTTTATATATAGCGTTGTTCTAATATAGGTTATTTCGACACAGGCTTAAGGACTTTCAACCACCTCCCAAAAGTTTCCACCGACCGACTCTTTGCCGTAGCACCACTCACCTACTTCACCACGGGTCACGACCCGTTTCCAAGTTACTATAATCGCTATGGCATCTCAAATACCGATGTCTGTGTCTGCGGATCAGATGGGTAACCAGATCATTACGTATTTGAATGTCCTTTAATGGCTGCACACCATCTCCCGCTACCTACATATAATAGGTACGCCTATCACCGGTTCCTAATAACACATAAAGGAGCGGTTAATTCAATCTCCACCATCAATCATACCATCGCGACATTGGGCACGGACCTTTGCCAACCGTGTTAAAATGACGCGGTCAGCAGGCTTCGGACTCCACGCTCTGGTGTACTGACGATAAGCTCCACCACTAGTCCAATGGACTAGTATTTACAACATCTGCTCATCATAACAACTTTGTGTCTTTAAGCTCCCATGCCCACCAATTTAAAGGGTGCAATACTAATAATTTGCAAGTACTGTTCTTTTCGCACCTCTGTTTACCAGTGCAATCCCTTCTATATTCATGTGTGCGCTTTAAGTGATTATGTGTATGTACCTGTTTTATGTGTTGTTGTTTATGTATTTTGCGCTTTGTGTCTTGTGTATTTGTCTATGTGTATTTATGTGCTTTTATGTGTATATCTTTTTGCATTTTTACTTTAAGTACCTACCATCTGTAATACCACAGCTTACCTCTTCAATCTGTAATACAGAGGCTGTTCGCACATTTTTAGACGATTTTAGTAAGCGGTAATAAAACCTCGTTTGCTGCAAAAGAAGTAATTGCAATTGCACTACGTTTTTAAAAGTCAACATTGTCTTCCGTGGCTTGAAAGTTGTGTTTTTATTCAAAATGGCGAATTTAACAAAGCGGTGGTTCGAAGGCTACATTTACGCTCTTTCCGAAGAGAAATATACAAACTTCGCTATCCAGAAACGATGTGAGAGTCATGGTTTTGTGATATCTAAAGCGTCGATAGGTAATATCATCAACAAGAAAGGAAAAAAAGTCCAATTGGAGCCTCAAGTGGGACAAAAATTCCAAACAAGTATCCGAGGAAAAAAACGGACATCTTCGACTATTGCAAAGGTACGTTGTTTAATGTTAAAAGAGAATCCCCCTAGTCGAAGGACAGTTGCAAAATCATTAAAATGCTCGGTGTCCACTGTAAACAAAATGATAAACGTAGATTTAAATCTTAAGAAAGCGAAAAAACGCAATGTGCATCGTCTTCTTCCAAAGCATATCGCTCGACGCAGGACACGCTGCAGAATTCTATATGAGAAACGCTTATCCAAAGAAAAATGGAAAACAATTGTCACAATAGATGAAGCATGGATGTATTTAAATGATTGTAACAAAAAAAGAACCATTTATTATCATAAAAGGGGAGAAAAAAATTTAATTACATGGTTCAAAGAATCGAAAGAAAGTTTTTCTAAGGATTCATGATTGTTGCTGGTTTTTCTTATAACGGCGAGTTAAAAATAAAGAGAGTGCAAACAAATGTCAAGCTTAACTCCAAATACTATCAGGAACATATTTTATGGCCCATTTTTCTGAATGAAATACCATCGCTTTACCCACAGTGCCATCAAACTGTGAGACTCCATCGGGACAAAGCTAGCAGTCACACATCAAAATCCACTGTAAGTTTGCTAAAAGAAATGGAACAAAAGACTGGTATCAAGGCCATACCCTTCACTGATATCCCTACTAAATCTCCCGATGTGTCACCTATGGATGTTTGTGCTTTCGGACTTTTAAAAACTGCATTATCCAAACGTTGTCCCAAAACCCTAACAGGACTCTGGAAAGCTGTTCAAGAGGAATGGGACGGAATACCTCTTCTGACACTTCAAAAGGCATTATTATCCTGGAAATTGCGGTATCGAAAGATAGTTCAGAATAAGGGATGTCAAATAGGACATTTAAAACACAAGAATTTTATGTAATTTAGTTTTGTGAATACAATATACATCGTCTAAAAAATGTTCGAACAGCCTGTACAAGCCTACTAACGCCGTTGTAAGGCCATGTACTTGCCCTTTGACAACTTCAATAAACTCCCGGTGCAGCCTTGTGGGGCTCCAGGGACCCATTGCTCTAGTTAGAGGAGGGCATGGGACACATGCCTGTTTACCTCTGTTAGACACCAGGTGTCCCCGTCCTCCGTAACCTACCTAAAACCGCCTCAAAGTCTCTTGGCAGCAAGGTAATAGCAGTTACGCCATTTTTAACCAGCAATAAATGCAGAAACAGAAGCTCACACTACAAAGGTATGGTGCTTGGCCACTTTTTATTTACTTTCTTCGAGAACTTAGTATTTAAACCTTTACTCCAAATGGTAGAATTTGCATTCCTTCACGCGCGCTAACGAACTTAAATATTCTGGCATTGACAAATAGGAGAATGACGGCTTGTAGGAAAGAAGGCATAAACTTAGTAACTGGTTAGTGAAAATAAATACAAATTCCTACAAATTTATTAAAACAAAACTAATAACTAAATATGACATAAAACAGTCGTAAAATTATTAGACTTTATTTTTATGTTTACCTTTAAAGACTTTGTAGAAGATGAAAGGATTTTAAAGTGTGCTGGAAATTGAATTCTTTAATTAAATGCTTCGATTGAGTATTGTGCTTAAATCTAAACCTTTTCCACTCCAAGCGGAGTTCTGATCCCAAACTTAATGCTAAATTAATATTTTAACGAAAATATGGATTTCTGCGATTCCACGGTATAGCTACTTTTACGATTTATTTGAAATAGCTGAATTTGGAGAAGCGTAGCGCAAATTTTAATTAACTCTGATCTTTGGAGCCGTGAGAAGGATCTATAAGATTGCCTTAAGACATACTTTCTAAATATAAATATCCTGTACATCTTGTTCAGATGTATCATCATCTCTAATTCAGCATTTCCCCACACAAAGTACCTTCGGCTTTTTACACATGAATGACTCGTTTATGATGTGGTAAAAGCATCATTAGACGCCGTTACTTAGGACATTTCAAAGTGCTCAAACGACTGCATGCGTTTGATCTCTAATTTCATCTTCGCTGTGACGACTCAGCACTTAAGTTCAAAATTTCCTATTGACTTCGACCGACGAATTATTTTATTCATTTAGAAAATTTAGGAGAAAAATTAAAATCCAATGAAGGTAGAATTAAAGCATGGCCAAAGCAAAACTTAAACTGCGTAAATTAATGTTTTAAGCAAATATCTTGTCAAAATTCATTGCTAGATTTTATAAATAGACATATCTCTAAAGACTGCAAGCAATTCCTAAAGATTTACTGGAAATATAAAAGGTCCATGTTCGAATCCCAGAAAAGTTATAAATATTTTGAAGTGTATAATGACTTTGGGACGGCGGGAACTTAAAATCTGTCAAAACGCAAGTACTTTTCAGTAGTTGCTGGTAGGAAAGGACACATACAGATCCTTTCTCAGGTTTTCATCAAAACTGGGAGGAAGCTAGATTATAAAGTATTGTCTCATTCTCTCGTTCAGCATGCCTTCGTAGTGTAATTGGAAGCATAATCGAAGCGTATTCGAGAAGTCCAGGGATTGAGTCTCGGCGAGGGCAGTGCACATTTTCCAGTCTCCTGCCTAAAAAAACCAGATGTCTCTACAAGTGGCGCCCGAACTAAAAGGTGATGGATGATAATCCTTTAGCACCAGGATTTGGTGATTAGATCCCCTAATCCCAGTCGTCTTTTAAAAGGGGGAGTATATAAGGTATTTCTCCTGTCTTCCTAGCATGCCTTCGTGGTGTAATGGCCAGCACACTAGGCGTGTTTTCGACAGCTCCGAGGTTCGAGCCCGGCGAGGGCATTACTCATTTTTCGCGGCCCCATTCAGAGCGTCACTCGCTTATTACATACAATCAATTCAAATTCTTTAGGAATTTTATTCAATTTGCGACCCAGCTACAAATTTTCGGTACCCCATCTGGCTATGACCTACACCAGTGCTCCGCAACCGGTGTGCCGCGGCACACTGGTGTGCCATGAGTAGGATATAGGTGTGCCGCAATCAAATACATGTATTTGACATTTTGCAATTTTTATCATGTATTTAATACACAATGACAATTTTTTTCCTTAATAATGTCTATTTTAAATGTTTTTTTTTATATTTCACTGTTGTGTGGTTGTGTGTGTGATTGTAAGTGTGTCAGCATTTGAATTTTTTCGGGACTTCCTTGATAACTCGGAACTCAAAAATATATAACTTTTTTTTAAACATAAATTTAAACGAAATATATTGGTTTCGGACCATTTTAATTAAAAATAATAGCTCTAAAACTGTTTTTTTAAAAATTTGAAATAAACCAATCAAATTAAAGAATTTTTGTTTTTTAATTTTTTTTTAAAAATTTCGATTATTATGATAATTATTATGATTGCATATAAATAAATATGTTTTGGTTTTATAATTGTATATTTTTCAAATTAAAAACAAAAATTTATTGTAAATTTTGTGTATAAATCAATACATATATACATTAGCTTTTCTTGTGCCACGAAATTCCAGAAAGATTTTTTGTGCGTCGCAGGTGAGAAAAGGTTGCGGAGCACTGACCTACTATCTATTAAAAAAAATCGACGCACCAAGAAGGAATCATCAGATTGCTTTCAAATTTCGTATGCATAAATGTTTTAACCAAATACGCAAATTATTAAAATTTGGTGTCCAATGACTGAATAGTGCTATCTCCAGCGCATCGGAACAGCGCATTCACCAGATGTATATAAGGAGCTGTTTTTGAACTGTTGTTAATACTTTATATTCATTGCGATTTAGGATACATTGCAACACCTGAAACAGTGCCTCGCCGCAGGATTCGAGCTCACTACGAGCAACTGTCAAAGTTTGAAAGAAGTCGTTCATTGGATTGAAAGAGGCATGTTGGGCAAATCGGAGAATAGCTCGTCATATAAGTCGAAGAGATGCGGCAATTAGAAGATGCGGACAAGAATGGGTGGACAATGACAGATTTGAGCGTCATGATGGTAGCGGCCGACATAAGGCCACAACAGATCGGGAGGACAGAGTGACTGTCAGATCAGCTGTCACAGCGCTTGAGTGTCATCGCCATCAACCATCAGACGCCTGACGGTCATCGCTATCAACCATCAAACGTGCGACCCGCACACGAGTGTTCACCATAACCATTCACAGACGGCTGACAGAGAGAAATTTAAGCTCGTACCGACCGTTACGCCACCTGCCACTTACGCCCGCACACTGCCGAGCCAGATTACAGTGGTGCTTGGCTCGGTCAGGTTGGAATGATGCTGATTGGGGACGTATAGTCTTTAGCGACGAGTCCCGTTGCAACTGTACCGTGACGATCATCGATAGAGTGTCTGGAGACCCCCAGAACAACGTACCGATCCAGCTTCACTAATGCACGCCACACAGGCCCTCAACCAGGAGTCATGGGTCTGGGATGCCATATCCCTTGAGGAAAGAACCCCTTTGGTCGTCATTAGGGACACACTTATAGCACAGCGGTACGTTGACGACATTTTAAGACCTGTTTTGCTACCGTTTTGCAGTAACCTGGCCTTATTTTTAAGCAAGATAATGCCAGACCATATATGACACGTGTTGCTATGTCTGCTATGAGCTTGTCAAACACTTCCTTGGTCTGCCAGATCGCCAAAGCATCGAACATGTCTGGGAAGGCGACTTAACTGGTTACCTTAACTGGTTAGTTTGATGACCTAGCTCGACAATTGGAGCAAATGTGGCAAGAAATACCGCAGGAGACCATCCGGGAGCTTTATCAGTCTATGCCACGCCGTGTGACAGCTTGCATCCAGGCTAGAGGTGAGTATAGTCTTATCGAGCTCGTTACTTTTGTAACTCTGAAATTCGTTTTAGAATTTAACAGCTTGCTGCTAATTCATTAGGCTGACTTCGGATGAAGGGAAAAAGTAAACAAGCTCCTGGCTCCCGATTTTGTCCTGGAAGACTGCCAGACAGATGAAAGCCAAGGAAGTAGGAAATGGAATTCCTCATTTCATTAGTAACGCTGCACAGTGACAATCCTATCACAAAGAACCTAATCAACGATTCATTTGATAAATAGTTCCCAATACCATTTACTTATTTATCGGACTTTAAACCTCTACAATATTTCAGCAAGTTCTTTTTTCGGCATATGATTTCTATTCTATGTTTCCTTTAAAATTAGGAAAAACGAACTTCAGACCAAAATATTTTCTGGCATTTAACCTTCTACGGTCAGGAACCAACAGCCCATGAAAGACTGTACCTTTTGGAGTACTCGTCGTAGCATATGGTCATGTGGCCTATAGCTGCTGGACTAGCAGTATTAGTACTACTAGTACTACTCTACTAGAACTAGTGGTACTACTACTTACTACAACTAGTCGTAATAGTTGTAGTAGCAGCAGTAGTATAAGGTTTATCCTACTTTTTATAACAGTTATTTTAAGTTTATGCACCTTTCCTATCTCTTCTAGCTTCAGCTTACAATTTCTAACCAAAATGTATTTTCAGAAACGCGTTTAATGCAAATGAGTAAGAGTAGTATTTAAGTCGATGTTTAACCGACTTCGCTAGAGAGCCAGAGTTTCTGACCAGCGCGCGTTTGTCTTTGGGTCACGTCTCTCTCTAAGCTGTTACTACGCTCGGCCGTACATCAGGCCCTTGATAGCTTCGCCTACTTAATAAAGATTTAGGGGACAACTACTTAGAATCCTGATAGCTTCGGCTGTATCTTTTAGTTAAGTTTTAATTCTTATTAATTTGAGTTCAAGCCCAAGTGGAGGCTTTGCTGTACGCCCTGAGATAGGAGCCGACTGTGTTCATTCTGCTTTTAAGAAATAAAGGGTAATTAACCCTTCTTGAGTCTTACGTCTCTGTTCACATCCTCAAGCGATTATTCGCTTAGCGGTGAAGAAGGGTTCCTGTATCTATCTTGAGATATAAAAGGGTGGACCCCCACAGTAGTAAGGTTCAAACGAGATTACTCATGTGCAATGTGTATACAAGGAAATTCTCTTAAAAAGTCCTCTACGAAGGCATCTCTTTCCTTAGACAGATAGCTCTCGATTGCTTTGCCATAACTAAAATAAACTAAATCAAACCAGTCTGCTCCTTCGGACTTCTAATCATATTATATCTTTCACCAGCACCTTTTCAGATATATGATGAAAGCAAAAATTAATAGTAATTCTAATTTAAAATGACATAAGCTGTTAATATGGCCACTATTGGCTGGGAGGCTAGAGCCTATGAGCAGTGGTAGTTCTTACCGGGTTCTTTGATGGCATACAGCACTTAGATGGCATAGTAATAAAGGTAATCGGTCGCCATATTGTACAGTGTTGCATAACATAATGCTTGTGACAAGATTCTCAAATAAATTATTAAAGTTCTATGCGATGTTACATACATTTCTATAAAAAAACCTCATACAAAAGGAATTAACTTTTGTAATACTCTAAAATTTTCCACTTACGTATAAAATTCCTCATTGTTTGTTTGTTATTTCTAATTTTGAAGTGCTATATACGTATGCTTTGTAGAGTCATTAGGTTATTTAGAAACCGGAGAGGTGAAAAATGAGCAACGCCTTCACCGGGAATCGAACCACGGACGCCCACCAGCGGCCGAGCGGTAAAGACGCTGAACACTGGTAGTTCGGTCCGAGGTTGGAATCCCGCGAACGGGCTGGCTGCATGCGCGTTTTCGTGGTTTTCCCCATGTGTAACGTGTATACGAGCCAGTTCCCCTTATAAAGTCCTCCACGAAGGCATCCCTCCCTTTAGGCAGATAGCCCTCGTGTGCTTTGCCATAATTGAATAACCCAACCCAACCCGAACCACGGACCTCTCGGTTACTCGTCGAGCAGGCTGATCACTACACCGCGAATGCATGCAAAGAAGGCAGGACAAAATATCTTATATATTCCCTTTCTTAAAGGTCGACTGGGGTTTGGGGGACCCAATCGCCAAATCCTGGTGGTGGAGATTCTTCATCCACCACCTTTTTAGTTCGAGCGCCACTTGAAGAGACGTTAGGATTTTTGAAAGCAGGATAGATGCCCTCGCCGGGAATCGAACCACGGACCTCTCGAATACGCGTCGAGCTTGCTGACCACTACACCATGAAGGCATGTGAAGAAGGCGGGAGAAATAACTTATAGCTATTTTGAATAACGACAAAAAATATTTTTTCAAAGTTGCGTTATCCCAGATAGGCTATTAGTCTCGAAACCAAATTTTGCGTCAAATCACTAAAAGCGTTGAATCACTATTTAAATTGTTGCCACCAATATTTTCGCCCTGTATTACATTTAAAGAAATTAAAGAATAATATTGCATCTTTCTTGCGTTGTGAAAAACCAACGGTACCTAGAAAAATCCAATTTCGAATAACGAAGTCCTCCACCCGAACATGGGCACCTGGAAACACGAATTTAGAGTTTGTCTTATTAGCTATTTCGTTGTCAGACATCAAAGAATTTTTGATTAACAAACTCAACGATTTCAACGCGAGGAATGGCAGCCCTGTGCGAAAAAAAAAACATTTTTATCTCCAGCGCGCGAAAATGTGATCAGAAATTCTAAAGATATGCTCATTTTAAAATTATTTTGTGATATTGCTGATGAATTACGTAAATTTTATGGTTTAAATGCGAAGTACATGATATTTAATAAATAACGGTAACAAGCATAATGTTAAGAAAAAGCTCCTTTGGGCTTAATGTAAAATCTGAAAGCTTTGAGATTATTTTTATTTATTTTTGAAACGTTTTCTTTACTACTGATGCTTTGGTTTGATAATCTGTTTTTTAAATATTATGTTTAAAAATGAGAAAACAAGGCTTTGCTCACAACGCTAAGAATATGGCAAATACGACTTCATTTCAGATAGAAAAGTAACCGTTATGCCAGTTGATGTAGGGCAGTTAAGTCTAGGGCATCCATAGAAAATCCAAAACCATTAAGTAAACGTCCATATTTTTTTAACTGGATAAATAATTATTGGTGACATGAAAATTGGTATCAATTTATTCAGAAAAATTCAGCGCAGTATTATATGCGCAATGAATTTCTAACTTCTGGCCTATTCAAAGTTTGAATAAAGAAATAAATAATTTAAGTTTCCCAGGTGCACAATCTGACGCTAATAATGAGAGTGGATTTTTTAGATACTTATAAACAGCTTATGAGTCAAAATTGCAATGCATTAGGAAAAATCTTCTTTTGGTTTCTGGATCACATGATTTTAAAGTTGCGCTTTACCTCCATTCAGTATGTCTCTCAAAAACCGGCGTTCTACTCACAAGGTATTTCTCCCGCCTTCGTGGTGTAGTGGTCAACACGCTCAGCGCGTATTCGAGAGGTTTGTGGTTCGAGTCCCGGCGAGGGCATCGCTTATTTCTTAGATTTCCTTGCTTCAAAAAATACCTACTATATTATTTTGAGGTTATATGCAGTATTTTGAGGTAAAATTATTTAATAAACTATATTTTCGTCTCTGCATTCGTTATGTAGATGACACTTTCGCACTTTTTGATGGTAATAAAGACGAATTATCCGAGATTTTTTCTATTATAAATTCAATTGATCCAGCCATCCAATTCACTCTTGAAATTGAATCCAACAATTCCTTCCCCTTTCTTTGATATTCTTATAATCCGCAATGAAATTGATTTTAGCACTACTGTAACCGTAAACCCTTTGCAGCTTGTTTGCCACCTCATGCTAAGTCATGCCACCCTGTTAAGCAAAAAATGACTTCTTTATACTATTACGTATTTCGCGCGCTCAAAGTTTGCTCCACAGAATCCTCGCTTACCAATGAACTAAATTATTTAAAAGCAGTTGTTATTGACCGAGGATTTTTTCCCGTGATCTTTGATAAAGCTGCTAAAATGTTTTCAGATTCATAGAAGACATTCCACTGTTAGAAATAATATTAATGACTTTGTCGTGCTTCCATTTTATCCTTCTGTTAGTTATAAGGTTGCGCGGATTCTCCACAAATTCAATTTTCAGGTCAGTTTCTCCCCTATCAATAAAATTCACGGTTTGACTCTAAAAGATTCTGTTTCTGACTTTAATTCGTGGGGAATTTATAGTATATCGTGTCAGTGTGGCTCGAGATATATTGGTCAAACAAAAAGAGCGTTAAAGTTTAGTATCGAGGAACATGAATCTTATGTCCGAAAGGGGGAAATTAACGAGTCTTCAGTAGCGTATCATAGTTGGAAATTGAGTCATAATTTTGACTTTGGATCTGCAGAAATTATCCAAAAAGATTCTTTTGTTGGTGAGTTGGATTTTCTTGAGGCTTTAATTATTCACAAAGATTTAGCATGTTTAGTGAACGATTTTAAGTCTAATCCAGTCCTTCCTAGTGCTTTTAAAATTCTATTAACATAATTCTGATTATTATTTTTGCCGATAGATAGCATTGCCTCCTCGCGCGTGGTTCTACCCGAGGGTATAAAAAGCCGTTACTGAGGTTTCCTTCCCTTTCTAGATATTTTGTTCTCCTGATGAGGAGGGACCTGTAGCTGCCCTTGATATCGATTGAGTGTGTTTAGTAAATGTACGCCAAATACAAGGTTGTTTCAGCGAATTTGAATACCTAATGTCTCTACAGTGGCGCTCGAACTAAAAAACGGGGGTGGATGATGATTCTTCACCACCAGGATTTGGCGACTGGGACCCTTAATCCCCAGTTGCCCTTTAAGAGGGAAGTGCATAAGGTACTTCTCCCGCCTTCTTAGCGTGCCTTCGTGGTACGAAGAGATAGTGCAAATAGGCAACTTGCCCCAGCCATCTCTTTGCGAATTTCATTATGATATCTTAAATCAAGACCTTATGTCAATGTGGAAAACTAACCGGAAACAAGAGCTAACAGGCAGGTGACAGGTGAAAGCGGGTCCGGACACCCGGGCGGTTTACATAGACGAATTGGGTATTGTCCAGATCCCGCAACTGTTTAGTACGACACCCTCGGCGCCTTACAAGGAACGCATGGGGAGTTTATTACGATGTCACATATGCTGAAGGAGACCTTGAGCTATCATTTTATATATTGCTGCACAGACAATAACTAAACTATAGATACTAATTAAGTTAAATTTCACAGATACTTGCGATTGCTGAAACAGATATTAAATACTAATGCAGATATTATACAGATACATAGATGCTAAATACACTGTTACATACTACACAGATATTACGCAGATAGATATACAGATACTAAATACATTATTACACATGTATTAAATACGAATACACTAATGCAAGTCTTTACACAAATTCGCAAATACTAAATAGGCAACTCCATACTACACTGGTACTAAATATTGAAACAGGTACATAGACACTATATTATACTGATAAACACTACTTTGCTTTACAGATATCAAATGTGAATGCGGATTCCGATTCTAATTATTAATGCGAGACATTACGCGGCTATACAGATACACAGATACGATAAATGAAGAAAGAAAGCAAATTTACAAATACAATAAATGAGGACATTTAACTTCCTCCCGGTGTACTCAAGGGAATTCACCACTACAGGCAGAGCAATGACATATTTCCTGACGGAGCATGGCCCTTTTTCAGCCTGTTTCGCTTCGGATTGCACCGCACAGACTCATGCATATGTGGCTCAACAGTAATCATCGATCACTGGATGTTCGAGTGGACAGCTGAAAATGCCCAGGTCTGGCTGAAACAACTCCAAAAGAGTAAGCTACTACGAAACAAACTTAAAGCTTGGGTAGGCTACATGGCAACAAACAGCGAAAATCAAAAAGCAATCTTTAAAAAAAATCACTCAGCACATTCAAAGTCTTGACAGAGTCTCGTTAATAATCACAGGTCACAAGCATATTCACAAAGCCTACAGACCTTTTTCCTTCGGTCTGCTCTCATTGGACGAAACATCTGCTTGGCGGTCATATTTGGAATAGTGAGTTATCGCCTTGCAGTCTTCGTAATTAACGCCAAACATACCTTGTGGGCTTTCCAGTAAAGCGAGGAGAAACAGCGTTTATTTCATTCGATAATTTTTTTATTTTATGAATGAAAGCTAAGGGGAAATGTGTGGAATATATTATAAATAACCTACTGATCTTATTAATAGTTTATTTGTATTTGGTTAAAGAATGAATTTAAACTGTTAAAAGTACCATCATTGTTTTGCAAGAAAAAGTATTTACATGGAAATGGGATATGTGCTTTTTTCGTCATTTCTGTTAGAGAGAGTCTGTTATGTAAATTTACATAGCGCATTTATTATACAAATAAAAGAATATTAAAAAAATAAACCAAATGAAAACATTCTATAAACATTTAAGGGCGTCGGATACCTATTCTTTTTACTTAAATTATGAATAAGTATAACTAAAATTATATTTTATTCCATTATGCGCTATTTCTATTGTAACGCTTTTCGGGATCTTGGATCGTAATCTTGCAACTAGTATCTACTACAAAGAGTACAAACCAGTAAACAAAAATAAAAAAAAATTACCCTTAACAAAAACAGAGAAAATAAAAGTGTTAAATTTTTAACTCTGCACCCGAAGGCGAAAAAACCAATAATAACAAAGCCATAAGGTGAGGATAAAAACAAAAATAAGTCCGTGCAGTGAGTTTGCAAAAGATACGAACGAGATTAGAAACCCCGATCTAGAAATCCAAGAATTTTTTTCTTTTCGTGTTCTGTACCGTTGAGCTGCGGTTCCTTCTACGACTTTCACACGCTTTTCGGTACACCACGCTGATATACAAATAGCAAAGGCGATGAAACAAAAGTCGCCAAGCACAAGATTCTGTAACCATACTTTTCCTGTTTCAACCAATCAGAGCAAACAATAGCAGAAACGGTCTGTAGGCTTTGTGAATATGCAGGTCACAAGGTCACAAGATGGATAATCTTCCGAAGTAACTTTATAAATTCCGCTACAAATTTTAATATTCTATAGAGATTTTTTAGCTAGGCTTAGCGATAATAGAATCATATTTGCCAACCTACTACACTCAGAACTCGGCAGAATGTTTTAGAAATCAGGAGATTTATTTTCAACGACAAAATATTTTTAAATGATAAAAATATATTTTTTAATAATGAATGAACTTCAAATCGTTACTAATTAATATCTGAAAGTTAAGTTACTAATTTTTGAATTCAAACATTACATTCTGCATTAATAACGTTTTCGTCCTTTCTTTCTATAGGATAAAGTAACTTTTCGTTTTTCAATAGGACTCATGTTGTCTTTGTGTTTTTGTGTACGAACATGTTTGAGAACACCGGCCCTTCCACCGTGCTAAATCGAAAAATCGCAGTGACAAACGGTACACATCGCCAATGCATTATATTTCCTTGAGAAAACATTAGACGAAACGTCATCTGTGTACGATTTTTGAAAGGTACCTGAGTCTTTTACCTTTTCCGCAGACATAACTAATACGAAATATCTTAATTTCTTAAACTATTTCTCGAACGCAGGTACGTTCACACGGGTCAGAGACAAGATGAGCGAAATAACAACCTCCATTTGGTTTTTGCTCATTGGCTAATATTTGACAGATGACACGCAGTGGCATTCGATGCTCATTGGAGAAATAGAACATGATGTTTTCGGACACGTGTTCTCACTCACAAAACAGAAAGGCGCCATAATTTCCCACTGATGAAACTACTTTGGTTTTCTATGTAGTCTAGAGAAAAACCAGGTGCTTTCATACACCACAAATCACTTTGTTGGGGGATGCAAATAACGAAGTATTAAGCCAAGCTACATAAAAATCGTAAGAAATTTTAATAATAAGAGAAAGTCGGGAGAAATATATTGTAAATCGAGTTGGTGGGAGAACGATCAGAAATCTGGAGTCTCCCGCTTAAATCGGGAGCTGGCAACTCTGTAGAATGCTCCACCAACTGAGAGAGAGATAACCTGGGACGTGGGCAATATCCCTTTATCAAACGGTTAATCAGTATAGCAACACCTCCACCACTATTTATAGCACCCCTTCAAAATACATAATGACACTTGAAAGGTGTTCAACGTGCACAACAAGAGACATACGAAATGACATGTTACAAAGTTACAAATTAATACTCAAGATACATTACTGGTACATGACTGATGCAAATATGACTGATACAGAACTGATACAAGACTGATGTAATACTGATATTTGTACTAATTACTACTGATTAATACTGCTACAGTACTGATCCATTGATATAACACTGATTATTAATACTTATTAAATGGGAATGATTTTGTACAAGTCGGTAAACAAATCCACGAAATAATACGTTACAGAGACTCAAGATATTGCGAATTAAAATATCACAGATCAATGTACTGCTGTTACATTACTGGTACATTACTGATGCAAATATAACTGATACACTAATGATACAAGGCTGTTATAATACTGATACAATACTTTACTGATGTAAGACTGTTGTATTGCTCATACAGTATGCACATACAATACTTTACTGATATTAATACTCATTCAATAATTTACTGATATTAATACTCATACAATACTTTACTGATATTAATACTTATACAATACTTTACTCATATTAATACTCATACAATACTTTACTAATATTAATACTCATTCAATACTTTACTGATATTAATACTCATTCAATACTTTACTGATATTAATACTCATTCAATACTTTACTGATATTAATACTCATTCAATACTTTACTGATATTAATACTCATTCAATACTTTACTGATATTAATATTCATTCAATACTTTACTGATATTAATACTCATTCAATACTTTACTGATATTAATACTCATTCAATATTTTACTGATATCAATACTCATTCAATACTTTACGGATATTAATACTCATACAATACTTTACTGATATTAATACCCATACAATACTTAACTAATATTAATACTCATACAATACTGATTAATTGTAAACGGGAATGATTTTGTACAAGTCGGTAAATAAATCCACAAAGCAATACGTTACAGAGACTCAAGATATTGCGAATTAAAATGTCCCAAATCAATGTACTACTGTTATATTACTGGTACATTACTGATGCAAATATAACTGATACACTACTGATACAAGGCTATTATAAAACTGATACAATACTTTACTGATATTAATACTCATACAATACTTTACTGATATTAATACTCATACAGTACTTTACTGATATTAATACCCATACAATACTTTACTGATATTAATACTCATACAATATTGATTAATACTGATTAATAGTAAATGGGAATGATTTTGTACAAGTCGGTAAATAAAACCCCGAAATAATACGTTACAGAGACTCAAGATATTGCGAATTAAAATATCACAGATCAATGTTCTACCAACTGAGTACAAATGTTGATACCTCCACCAACTGAGTACAAATGCTGATAGTCATATAATAGGCGGTACCGAAACTATAATAGGCGGTGGTGGTAAGTAAGTGAGTATGTAGTGGTGAGTATGCTCGGCGTATATTTGAGAGGGCCGTGGTTCGACTCTCGGTGAGGGATTCGAACCACGGCCTTATTGCTCATTTTTCATGTACTCTTGCCTCAAAATACTTGATGTCTTTACATACTTTACATACAAACAAACAAAAAGAAACAGTTTTTCAACCGATTGGGTATTTCTCATTCAATTAATTACAGCGCACCTTCGTGCTGACCAATACATCAATTTGTGGCCTCAAGAAAATTGTGTATATTTCACGGAGACAGGAATAAAAGAAGAATTCCACTGTTGAGGAGTAGTCTTAAGGGATGTGACCCTTTTCATTGCGTATTAGGCAATAAAATATACCACTTTATGCTATTTTCCTTTACATTTCCTCGTTTACAATAATAATTGGCAGTTAAAATTATTTCTGAGAAAAATATATAATTTTATTGCACATATCTTGCTAAAATTCCTTTCGTATTTTCACATTACATCTTAGTCATCCCTTCGTTTAATAAGATAAGTCTACCAGTGCCGATTAGATAAGAACACTGAACAAATATAATTTTTCTGCCAGTAGGTAACCTTAATTCACGGGGGGAAAAACTTCAGCCGTACGGTTTCCAGAACTGATCTTAAGTTTCGGTAAGACTTGACCCACTCCATTACATTTTGTTATATGATCTTATCGAAACTGATGTTCGAGCTCTCTACAGCTAGAACAGTTATTTTCAAAGTAAACACCTGCCGATCTCCTTCATAAATATTCCACGGCGATTCCCTTGAAGTGCTTCCTACTTATTAGTTTAAGCTGAGTTACATAAATCTTATGCACAGAAGATCAATATTTGTTAAGGAAATTTTATTTCTCAGAACATACTGCTTTGCAGAGGCAATATAAATAGACTAAGTGAGAACAGGAATTCACAGAACATTCCAGGATGAATTAATTACAAGAAATTTTACAGACTAATAGAACAGGAATTTACTTTTAAAAGCTATAAGTTTAATTATGTAAGAATTTTTAAAGAATGTATTATTTTTAACACAAATGGGGTTATTAGTCTCTAACTGGGATTTTGCGTCGCTTCACTATAAAAACGTATCACTTTTCAAATTGTTGCCCACAAATATTTATCGCCCTATACTCTTTTGAAAAAATTCTGATGTGTACAGCACATGACTTCCTTGTACGGAATATTAAATTATGCGCATTTTTCTTGCATTTCATCTAAACTTATTGGATTGAATTAAATCTACTTCGTCTATACCGCATGAGCCACGATAGAATAAACGCACTCTTTGAAATTCAGTGTATTTGTATACCATAGAGACACTTTGGCGCTAGGCCCATTTAACAGCGTTACATCTCATTCATTTTATAACTCAGAATGCACGAAAATTATATCATAGGAAGAATTATCTAATCGTTGCCACATGTTCTAATCAAATACCATAATAAATGTAAAACGATGTGTAAAGAAAATTAAACAAACAAACAAAAAAAAGTTTTACAAACGATTCCGTATTTCTCATTCAATTAATTCAGTTCTCACTTCGCGACAATAACCTTGATTAAGAATGATTTAATTCGCAATAATAAAAGAAGGCGTTTTTTTGTTGTTGCGAAGCTTACTTACGCTAGATTGGCAACAAATCCATTATTCCGCTAGTTTTCAAATATAAACAAATATGGCCGCTAAGGTAAAAAAAAATTAGATTTAGCCGCACTTTTAAATTGTTGATAATCTACAACTATAACATACAGGTTAACTAAAAGCATGAAAACCTTAATCGGAAGATAAGAACAACATCATTCAATCATTTTTAAAGCAAAAAATGCGCAATTTACAAACATATAAGAATAAAGAAACTGAGCTCACTGAGCCGAGTAACAGAATGTATATATATATACATATATTCATATATTTTTGGTGCGGCCGGTAGCAACTAAAACAAGAGGTGCACATTTACATTTTGTATATAACAGTCCCATGTACAAAATTTCAATGTTCTGAGGCTACTCGTTTTTGAGTTATACGAGATACATATACTCAGGTAAATATGTACGCAGAGACGCCGCGAAAAATCTCTTCACAATCCATTTTAAATCAGTTTTATAATATTTTTTTGGGGGGGCAGATTCCTTTATTCTGTCCTTACGCACAAATGACACGCAAAAACATCGTTAAATTACATTCAGTAGCGGTCATGTTGGATACTTTCGTTGATATATGGTACCCGAAGTTTATCGCGATTACAATACTTCCTTTTTACTTTTGTACAAGGAAGTAAAACGAAACACAGCATATTTAGATTACGCAAAGAAAAAACTATTTATAAAAGGGAAGTAAGGAGCCAAATTAAAGAGTTGAAGATAATTCTGCAGCAACACTACTAACCCTACGGAGTTCTTCAAGAAATCGTAACAGGAACAAGTTTTTAAACCAACTCAAATCACATTACAAACGAATAATCCAACCCTTGTGCTATGAAAAACATCCATGAATAAAGAAGCCTAGTTTACCTCGCCTAAAAAAATCGAAGGAAAAAACAGTGTAAATTTTTTAATGTATACAAATATTTGTTTTTGTTTCTTACCACAAATATTTTGTTTACTGGTATTTCAATTTTCGTATGAAAGGATGCGTAGCATTTAATTTACACTTTAATGAGATTTTTTATTTCTTCTTAGAGATTTATATTTCATCCATATTAGTGGCTCCATAAACACGTATCATATTTTCTCCATGTTTATAAAACTTATAAAAAATGCTTCTTCAGCTCAGTGAATAAACAGGGATCTTAAGAAAAATTTCATGAATTTATTTTATAATTTTATAACAAAGAAATTTCCAATATTAAAATGTATTATTAAGTACTAGTTATTCTAACCTGAAAATTTCATTGTTCCTGAAGTCAGTAACATTATTATTGACTTCAGGAACAAAGTAATAAAGTGTAAATACATGACATTAGTAATGCTCCCGAATTTGGTTCAGTACAAATTTTAAAAATGCATACTGGAATATAACACCATAATTTATGAAATACACGATTACAAATGTTAACTGCAAATCTTTGGTACATAAAATATCCGAAATATTAGGGTTGAGAGGTACACATTAATATCGCAGAATAGAATCCGCAGATAATACAATCACTAAAGAAATCTGATACAAACTAAAATGCAAAAATCTGACTTAATAAGCAAAAATACACTTATAGTGTACAGCACCCATTGATGTCATCCTCCAAAAATGTTAATGTATGATCTGGCATAGAATCTGTTGGATTCGCGAATTGCATTTATCAAACGTTTAACTTCAAACTGACTAATTTTAGACAACCTTCATCTACTTTCTGAAATAGTCAGACAGAGTACTGGCCTGACTTCGAAAGGACTGAATATCAGTTTGTAAGGTATATTTTAATTTGATAACAGTTATTTTAATTTAGTTAACCTTTCCTGTCTTGCTTCGTTTCAACTTACAACTTCCTACCAGAATGAGTTTTTAGCATCGCGTTGAATGTAAATGAGGAAGAAATAGTATTAAAGGAAAGTTCAACTTATTTCCAGAGAGAGGGCTAAGAATCCTGAGTAGCGCAATGAAGTGCAGCAAAAATGGGCATAATTTAACAGGCCATACGAGGAAGAAAAATGACGTCCACATCAAGTATTTTGATTTTCTATTTTACTCTCGGTGTACTCGACTTATCCTCCGTTTGACATGCGTAATTCGTCAGACCTAAGAAATAATAGGCCGAACACTATACGGGCAAGCAAATAGTTATTTAATAGTATACGCTTTCATGTCTTGAAATATTTTTTGAAAAATAATATAGAATAAGCTGCTTGTTTGCGAATGACAGTAAGGATGAGTTGTTGTTGTTGTTGTTTCTAATCCCCTTGATGCAGGAAAGCCTACTCCAAGTCCAAGAGACCTTGCCGCACAAGAAAATCGCTGACGTCAGTAAGGATGTTCTGCCATAATCACTGCTTACAGAAAAGCAGATCTGACAAGATCCGAAGGTTGCGTGTTCACATCACGTCCGGGTCACCAATTTGGGATGACAGAGATAAGTATTCAAATTATGACTCAATTAGTATTTAAATATTTATTTACTAGTTAATGATAGGTATCTTAGTGACGCTAAGCTCATAAGCTCGGAACAATAATTATTATATTTTTGGCTTTGTATCATCATGATAAGTTTCTTTCCTCTAGTACTTATATATATTTAACTGGCAAATAAATATATATTTAAATATTAATTCAGTCATAAAATGAATGCTTACTCTGTCATCCCAAATATATACTATATAAGACAAGCAAATATTTTTAGTGAAATGAACTAAATGTTCCAAAGAAGAACCACTTCAAATGTGTAAGTTTAAAGTATCAAAAACGCATAATTTCATTTGAAGAATTTTAACGTCATTGTAAGGAAACAGTTTTAACGCCATTGCTAGAAAATAAATCCCGCAAATGTAGTTTTCCCTTTTGCAGAAACGCTATTCAAGACTTCAGCAGCGCCGTCCAATCACCAGTCTCGCCAAACCAATTTCCCCTACAGAATAGAATTTTCTTCCGTTGTCGTTCCAGAAATGTTTGTTTTGTCCTTGAATTTTATTGAGTTACTGTTTTCTTAGACTGCTTTTAGTCCCGAAAAGACAGTTTAGAGTGTTTGTGATATTAATTTTGTTACAGATCCGCTCTAAGGCGTACAGAGCCGCAATTCAAAGGTAATAAATAAACTTAGAAATTTACTTTTCTCTTGCTCGTAAAACTTTAAAGCAATCAATTTATACAAATTCCTTTTAAATATTTAACGCGATTTATAATACGACTTATGTAATGATGTAGTTGCTCTTATTTTAGTTTGTAGTCTTTAAAACGACAAAATTTTCTTGTATGAGCATCCATGCATTTTTTACTTCCTTGAAGGAAGTGAAAAGGAAGGATTATATGCGTGAAAAATTTCCGGTACCATATTTCAACGAAAATAGCCATTTTCACCGCTATCGAATGCAATTTAACGATGTTTTTGCATGACATCCGTACGTAAGGACAGAATAAAGGACTCTTTTCTCCCAAACGAATTATAAAACTAATTTAAAATTGATTCTGAAGAGATTTTTTCGTGGCGTCTGTGCATACGTACATATGTATCTCGCATAACTCAAAAACGAGTAGCCTCAGACCATTGAAATTTTGTTTATAGGGCTGGTATAATGTATAGCTGCGCATCTCCTGTTTTAATTGCAATCGACCGCACCAAAAGTATATAACTATATGTAAATGTACACTCATGGACAAAAAAATTAGCGCACCAAGAAGGAGTCGTCAAAATGAAACGAAATTTTACATATGTAATGACTACTTTGATATAAGTAAATAAGGAAATCAAAGAACAAGGATAATTTATTTCAGAGAATAAGTTAAAAGAACGGAGGAGTTAATACTCCGTTGGACACCCTCTAGCGCGAATGCACGATGCGATATGATCGGGCATTGAGTCATACAAGTTCTGTATGATGTCTTGAGACATTTCGTTCCATATTTGCTGTAACCTTGCCTCGAGTTCGTTCAAACTCGTGGGATGCCCAACTCGTCGTCCCAAATGATCCAAGATATGCTCGATTGGAGACAAATCTGGGGATCGGGCAGGCCAAGGAAGAGTAGTAACAGTGCGGAGACAGTCTTGTGACACCCTTGCCGTATGAGGACGAGCATTGTCTTGTTGAAAAATGGATCCTGGGAGCCGTTGCATGAGTGGCAACACATGTGGTTGCAGGATTTCATGAACATATCGCTGGGCTGTCATGGTGCCACGGAACAATACTAGGGGTGACCGTGTATTGTAAGCAATAGCACCCCATACCATCACACCAGCTGTGGGAGCGATTTGTCTCTGTACAGCAAAGGCAGGATTTAGGCGTTCACCACGGGCTCTCCACACACGAACACGATTGTCATCACTGCCGAGATTGAATCTGGATTCGTCTCTAAAGACGACCTGGTTCCATTCCGCTGCAGTCCAGTTTCCTCGTGCTCGACACCACTCCAAACGAAGGCATCGATGAGTGGGCATCAAGGATAGCACACGTTATGGATGCTGCGATACCAATTTTCCTTCAGCCAGGTGCCTTCGTATGGATCGAGAAGACACAGGGGCCCCTAGTGAAGGTGCTACCTGTGCCTGGATGGCGGCCGATGAAGCAGTTGGCTGTACGCGTGCATTTCTTACGATGTGGCGGTTTTCTCCACGACGGGTCTGTCGAGGGCGTCCTGAGGCTGGTCTTCGTGTACTTCGTGTATTTCGTGGTCTTCGTGTCCTGAGGCTGGTCTTCGTGTTCATCCCATCTCTCGGGTCCACTGGTCCCAACACCTCCTCACAACACAATCAGAGCAGCCTAATTGACGAGCTACTCGCCTAGCTGACCACCCAGCTTCCATCATCCCGACGATTCTCCCCTTCTCAAACTGCGACAACTGCTCATATTGTCTTCAAACATGGCGTAATGACATGTCTACCTCAGCTCTTCCTTTGTAAATGATTCAGCACACTCAAACAAAGCGTTGGTTACCTGTTTTATACTCCACAGAGTACGACATTCAACGCCTTCTACCGGCTATACGTAATGCGCAATCACGCTGCATTTCTAATCATTTGCATATCTCCCCGGCATGTATCTTCATTGCAAATTTCGTTACGATCCCGCAATTATTTCTTGGTGCGCTAATTTTTTTGTCCATGAGTGTATATCCACTCTGTTACTCGCCTCAGTGAGCTCAGTTTTTTTACTCTTACATGTCTGTAAATTGTTCATTTTTGTTTTAAAAATGATTGAATTATGTTTTTCTTATCTTCCGGTTAAGGGTTTTGTGCATTAGTTAAACTGCATGTTATAGATGTAGAATTATGAACAATTTCAGGCTTGTTTGAGAACAGCTAAGTTTTTTACCATAGCAACCATATTTGTTTACATTTTAAGCTTAGCAAAATAGTGGATTTGTTGCCAGTCTAGAGAAACTAAGCTTCGTAACAACAAAGTAACGTCTTTTATTATTGCGAATTAAATTATGTTTAATCCATTCTGGAATTTATTCCAGGAATTAAGTGTTTAAGATTTACTTTGTGATTTTTAATATAGATATTTTGAGTTTTTATGTATTTTTGCCTCGTCTTGAAGTGAGAACTGAATTAATTAAATGAGAAATATTGAATCGTCTGTGAAGAATTTTTTTTTGTTGTTTGTTTGTTTCTTTCTTTTCTACATCGTTTTAGATTTATCACAGTATTTGAATACAACATGTGGCAACGATTATATAGATCTTCAAATGATATACATAAATTTTTTGCATTCTTAGTTATGAAATAAATGAGATGTAACGCTGTTAAGTGAACCTAGCGCCAGAGTGTGACTATGGTAAACAAACTGACTGAATTTTAAAAGTATCGTGTAGTATTTAACTATATCTGTGCTCAAATTATATGAATGTCATATGTATTTAGTCATCGCAATGGTACATAGCTCATAAGTTCTGATTGCAAAGTGTAACTATAATTGTATATACGCTGCTCGAATTGAAAATGCAACACCAAGAAGTAGTGGTCAGAAATTTATGCAAATTTTACAGTAGACGCACGTCACTGAGTTATGAGAGTGATGTGAAATGCCCAACTCTCCGACGCACGTGAAGTAAGATATAAGGGAAGGAACGTGCAGAATGGGCAATATTCGTCTTGTTATTTCTGCCAGACGAATTATCGAAGAAAGCTGGTTTTTGTTTCGGAGGATATGCGTATTAGGAGAGAATGCCAGGCCGCCGTCAACGAAGGCACTTCCAGCAGATAGACGATTTTACGAGGGGTATGGTGATCAGACTGAGAAGGGCGGGTTGGTCCTTGCGTCAAATCGCAGCTGATACCAACATGGATGAAAGCACGGTGCATCGGCTATGGCGAACATGGTTGGAACAAGGAAATGTGGGAAGAAGGAGGGGTACAGGTGCAGCCAGAGTGACGTCAGCACGCGTGGATCGACGCATCCGCCGACAACCTGTGGCGGTCTCGCAAGTCACTTGTACCGCAATTCTGCAGGATGTGCAAGATACCCTGGATGTTCCCGTGTCGTCTAGAACCATTTCCCGTCAATTGGTTGAACATGGCTTGCACTCACGGCGTCCGTTAAGAAAACTGCCATTGGCCCCACAGCATAGACGCCAACGTTTAGAATGGTGCCGGACCGGCGCGATGTGGATGACAGAATGGAGAAACGTCGTGTTCTCAGATGAGTCACGCTTCTGTTTATCCAGATACAGTCGTCGCATATTTCGACTATATGGCTCAAATTATGCCAAAGTGCCAAATTCTGTAAAAATCGCGAGGACAGTTTTTTAAAAATTAGCTCCTCAGTGTTAACTGAAGTCGGTTTATTTATTTATTAATACCTCTTTTTTTATAAAACTTACTTAAATCCTTCTTTTACAGTTAAAAAGTTTAGTTTCAATCCAAATAAAATTCGCGGATATTTTATGATTATTTTTAAAATTTCCATTTTTTAGTTATTATAAAATTTTCAAAGACGTTCTTGAATTATAAACTGTAAAAGTTTCACCATAAGTTTAAAGTAGATGTACTTCTTAAGCACAGATTCAAAAAATTACACTTTTATTTATTCAAAATTTTCAAAAATGTACGTGAATTTATATATTGGTGCATTCTGAAATTTGGCACATTGGCTGTAAGCGATAATAACGCCAAATGCACTTTATTGAAATTATTTGAAAGAATGAACGATGGACCTTTTTTCTGCTCGCGCGCAATGAAAAAAGGGAAAGGAAAGTAAGTTACCATAAATAAAGAATTTCACCAAGTGACACTATTCTAGAGGCAAACTGAAAAACCAGCCTGAGGATAAATTTCTGAATTTCTCGTTAAGTTTCTCACCAAATTTCACAAAATTTAAAATTTAAGGATAATTCAAGACGTAAAATAGAAATATGGAAAAAAATAAGGGTGTTATTTCAGAAAAACTACGATTTTCTCTGTCAAATTACTCCCGTTAGAAAAATGCTGTGCATAAATCTAAAACATATACTAAGTCAAGCTTTTGACACATGAAAAACGAAAGTTAAATTTTATCAATCGGTCCAGTAGAACGGCAGAAATAGAACTTTCCACATTTTTATCCGGCGAATTGTACACAATTGAACAACAAACTGCTTTTTTTTTTCAGTCAGTGGATCTGCGATCGAACCTAAAAGCTTCTCACCACGAGAATGCTATTGTTGTCTTGTCCATTATCGCTCGGAACACAGCTTTCTCCGAAGAGAAGTTGGACTTCTATTTACCACCCACAATTTCGACGGACAGCATGCCGGCGGGGGAGCCGGATTCTCCCTCAAACTACTCTCCTCTCCCACCAATCCACCCGAGAGGACTTTCGGTTCGCCATGCCGCACCAACACTATACATTTACATGTCTTCTCCCGGATTTGAGCCCTCGCCCTTGCGTACCGTAGTAAGCTCCCCTAACCAGTATATCGTTCTGGGCGACAACGCCAGCATATACGCTTACCAAATGAGCTACTAAAAGCAGTGATTCTTAACCAATGTGCCGCGGCACTTTTGTCTGCCGCCAAATTTTTAAAATGTGTCGCCAAATTTTAGAAATATATATAGTAAAAATTATAATGGGTTTAATCCTAGGATACGGTACACATGAGAAATTGACGAAATTCGGTTTTTAAGACATTAATAAGCGCGCCAGTTGTGGTACCCAAGCCGATTTGACGGCTCTGGAGGAGAGGGCAATTCGGAGCATTTTCTCGCATGTTCACTATATAATTTAAATTGAGAAGTTCTGATTTGAATTGACTTTGAATGAAGAGGAAGAACTAATTTCGCTTTCTGATAATCAAGATTTAATTTTAAAATATTCGCAAGAATCATATAATTTATTTTCGATTAACATTAGATGCGATTATCCCATAATGGCCAAAAAACCTTTAAAAATATTATTACAGTTTTCTACATCTTATTTGTGTGAATTCGGATTTTCTGTATTAAGCGACATAAAAGCGAATAAAAGATCGAGACTGTTTAAATGTAGAATACGATATGAGAATAGCATTGTCAATTTTTACGACCCGATATGAATGAAATTATCAAAAATCATCAAGCTCAAATTTCTCATTAAAAGTATTATTATTAGCTTGTAATTAATCCCTATTATTAAATTAGTTCTTAATAAACGTGTTTCTGTTTTTGTAGTAGATATTATTTTATTTCACATTCAAAATTATTATCATAAACTATTTTACACAGTGTGTTATAGGTAAGTAAACAACTTACCTTTTTCTTTGTGTGCCGCCAAATTTTGAAATCGTTAAAAGTGTGCCGCGACAGAAAAAAGGTTGAGAATTACTTTACTAAGGTAACTGCAGTTCAAATTCGTTTTATTCGACATAATGTAACTCATGCGGACGACTCTACCCGCTGCAACAGTTTTAAAAGCATTATTAATCTGGTATATAATTTTGGTTCATTGAACGTAGACGTAAAACATGAAACCTAATATTTTTTATAAAATTCGAATAGACCTCACATCTCCACTGCAATGCAACAAATTAAAGACGTTCAAATATTTCAGTGACGGAAAGCATCAATACATTGCTAGGATTTATATCCACGGATGAATAAGCGCCACGCCCAAATCTTTGCTTTTTATGGTTGACCTTCTTCCCTGTCTACTAGATCAGTTATTTAATTCATTTCCATTGGGCGGTAGTGAACTAACTCCACACGCAAAAGGAGGAGGGGGAGCTTTTGCTCCCAATATTCCACTCACGCACAAAACCCAGTGCTTTGTGCAAAGACAAATACTCCGAATCCCAATATTTGCATTATGTTGAGTATTATTAAAGGAGTTGCGTACATCTAATGAAGCTTGAAATTTAATCATCTATATATGAGAATGGATAATAAACTGCCAAGAAAGTGATCGATAACCAAATAAATGTACCTAATTTTTTTGCTTTTTAGTAGATCTATTTAACAGAGAAACAACTGTGACTGAAGCGTGTACTATATAGCATTTTGAAACTTTTTACTTCCCTGTACGAAGTAAAAAGGAAGTATTGTAATCGCGAAATATTTCGGATATCATGTTTCAACGAAAATGAATTTTGACAGCTATCGAATGCAATTTAAGGATGTTTTTTGCTGGCATTCGAACGTAAGGCCAGAATAAAGGACACTTTTTTCCCCAGCAAACTATAGGACGGATTTAAAATGGATTCTGAACAGATTTTTTTCTTGGCGTACGCACGTATCTATGTATGTGTCTTGCATAACTCAAAACCACGTACGCTCAGAACGTTGAAATTTTGTATATGACTGCTATAACATGCCTTTGCTGTAACATGCTTATAATTGCTTTTGGTATGTCCCGTCATTTGCTTTTACTTTTGATTTTGAACTTTACACTTGCCTACATAAATGAGGAAACACGAATTGAATAATTGAAGAGTTAGGTTTGAGGGCAACTTCCCCTTGATAAGTCGGTCTTCTGCCCAGCTCAGCAACTATTCACTTATGCATATTTTTTATTTTTAGGATTTAAAAAAAATTATTACAGTTTTATATTTGTTAATAGATTTTGATACTTGCACTTGATTTACTTATGTTCTCAGAATTTAAATGATATTGTAGATTAGTTCGCAGCGATATAAATTATTTATAATTTCTTTTAAACCTATTTCTATTTTTTAAACTTATTTCTATAATTAATTTTTACTTTAAATTGCTTTTTACGAATAGAAATTTTGTTAAGTTCAAATATATATATATATATATATATACTATAAATTATAAAAAGAAAACTCTCCATACATCTCCAAGCAAGGAAATTTAATTTAAAAACATCATTGAAAAGATACATTTCACAATTTAAAACATTTTTATAGAATTTTCAGTCCTTCTTGCTTTGAACACAGTAAAGGAAAAACTAAATGGCAAAAATGCCAAAATCAAAAGTAAACTTTTAAGTATTAAAAAACCAGTTACTGTTATTGATAGCAGATTAATCGACTTATCAAAGTGATAAACCAATACAATCAATTAACAGTAACTAAAATAAGAGAGAGTGTTTCATCTTACTTCCAAGTAAGCGTCAAATTATTTGCTAGATTCAAATCACTAACTAATATTCAATCATAATAAAGATATTAGTCACAAAAGCAAAAGAATCCTGTTAAAAAGCAAATAATCTTTAAGGTTAAAATTTTTCACTAACACAATTAATCTGAACGAGATGCTTACTTTAGAAGGCATATCCCCTACACTCTCTTTTCATTTCAAAAACAAAAGTAAAAACAAAAGTAGATTCAAGAACAAATTTTAAAAACTCATAAGAAGATTAAAAGAAATAATCCATAAAATCAAAATTAAAGTTAAAAACTGTAGTAAAAAAAATTTAAAAATCAAACTAGTAAGCAAAAATTAACCAACTTGCCTTCGAAATTTTAAGAACCAAGTGGCTGGAATGCAAGTACGTATTAAGATGGAAGCAAAAGAGTTGTCGTAATAAGTAGTTTTCTATTGAAGAAAGTTTAGCCTAAATTGGCGACAAAATTACAAAGTTTCGGAGTTATAATACACAGAGAGCAGACTGTTATTAAAATAGCGCTAAAGCTGCTATTTGTTTGAATTTATATTCATAATGAAAGTAATTAAAAGTAAATTAATAAGCCCAATATATATATAATATTTCTATTGAGAAATTGAAAAATAATCATTGTAAAATGTAGCGGTGATACTAAAGTTTTTCAATTTTTGTTTACATTGTACAGGTTAGGCAAAAGGTTGAGAAGTGCTGTTGTATAGCAGTAACAATGCAGACAGAAGTTACTCATTTGCGTCATGGATTTACTCTGTTCTAACTCCTTGCCGAGCAGTAAAATCGTTCAGTACTAATATTTCGATATAGTTCCAAATTTCCTTGGGATTTGAGTTCAAGATGAACTATCAGCGTCTGGAGCAGACTGGTTGCACGATAATTATCGTGGTATACGTCACGTGAAATGTGAATACTATCATTTTTCTCACACTGTTCTCCTTAAATGTACCTTTTCATTAGACTAATGGCCTTCGTGTGCATTGCCATAATCTAAACAACTGAACTTAATATCCTATTGAAGATTTTTGGAGTCTCATACAGAACCACATTAAACTGAAGAACATCAAAACTTTATCGATTTCCTGTTATTATAATATTAATTAAAGTACAAAATAATTACAGAGGTAAGAATAGAAAACGTACTAAAAGTAGATAATATTTACCTTAATTTTCTTAAATACCATATGCGAATAATTTTTAAAAATACAGAAGATCTTACGCATGCATTATTAGATACCAAGTTAGGAGACGAAAAGGTTAGTGTCAACAATTTAGGAGAGTAATCTAAACTTACACGATATACTATCATACTTGCCAACCTACGACGTTCAAAAATCGGAAGAATTTTTTCAGAAATCCGGAGATTTATTTTCAACGACAAAAAGACACCATGGAACTCTCCCATCTTTGACTAAATGATAAAAATATGTTTTTTAATAATGAATTAACTTCAAATCGTTACTAATTAATATCTGAAAGTTCAGTTACTAATTCTTAAATACAAACAGTACATTCTGCATTAATAACTTTTTGGTCCTTTGTTTCCATAGAACAAATTAACTTTACGTTTTTTTTTCAATGGAACTCATGTTGTCCTTGTCTGTGTGTACGAACATGTTTGAGAACATCGGCCCTTCCACCGTGCAAAATCGAAAAATCGCAATAACCAACGGCACACATCACAAATGCATTACATTTTTTTGAGGAATTATTAGAAAGAAAGTCATCTGTGTACGGAATTATTAGAAAGAATGTCATTTGTGTACGAATTTTGAAAAGTACCTGAGTATTTTACCTTTTTCGCAGACCTTGTCAGGACTGAGTGTTCTAGGCATACTTTTGGCAAACATATTCGCGAAGCAGTTAAAGTCCTGATCTTGAACAGTGAGCTGAATGCAGCTATGTTCTGTGGTAGAATAACTGCACGTAAGAAGGATTTAAAATCCTCTTCTATTAAACCACTATTTACAACCACTTCCTAACTCGGAAGGGATAACAGAAAATAATGACCGCACTTGGGTCTAAACTGAACAATCAAATACTTTAAAATAAAGTGAATAGAAATTAAGTAGTCGTTGCTCACAGAGCTATGAACGCGAGGTTGGCCTCTATGCTAAACTATCAAGGGTGCGTAGCAAGATTTAGCTAATACTAACGCACTTAGATTACTTCAATAAGTATTAGAGTAACAGCGCTAAGGCTTAGAACTTAAATACTAGCTAGTCAGGCGAACGTCGAACAGAGCCGAAGCGATCTGAGACTAAAAGCTCTCTCACACTGAAACGTTCCTCGCTAACCTTTAAATACAAAACTGGACTCCACTTCAAATTAGCATAAAGCTGAATCGCGTGCTCATTCTAACGGGAAGTTGAAATAAGAGTTCAAAGGAAAGAGAAATTAACATAAAACTTTGTTAGTTTAAACTAAAACCTTACACATTCTGCATTAATAACTTTTTGGTCCTTTGTTTCCATAGAACAAAATAACTTTTCATTTCTTCAATGGAACTCATGTTGTCCTTGTTTACGTGTACGAACATGTTTGAGAACATCGGCCCTTCTACCGTGCAAAATCGAAAAATCGCGATGACCAACGGCACACATCACAAATGCATTACATTTCTTTGAGGAAATATTAGAAAGAAAGTCATCTGTATACGATTTTTGAAAAGTACCTGAGTATTTTATCTTTTTCGCAGACATAACTAATACGAAACATCGTAATTTCTTAAACTATTTCTTGAAAGCACGTACGTTCACACAGGTTAGCGACAAGAATGGAACATGACGTTTTCGGACATGTGCTTTCACTCATAAATCAGGAGCATGCCATAATTTTTCACTGATAAAACTATTTTTTTCTATGCTGTCTAGAGAAAAACCAGGTGATTTCAGAGACCCCAAATGACTTTTTAGGGGATGCAGATAACGAAGTATTAAGCCAAGCTGCATAAACATCGTGAGAAATTTTAAGAATAAGAGAAAGTCGGGAGAAATATATTATAAATCGGGTTGGCGGGAGAAAGGTCGAAAATCGGGAGAGTTGACAACTCTGCACTATAAAACAACAAATTTGATGATTCTTAAATGATTAACTATTGTCTTCTTCAAAAATAAGTTTGCTGTCACGCGATAAGAAAGGAAGTTAAAAATTCTTGTTTAGGTTATCAAGTAAAATAGTCTAGTTTAACGGTGAAATTAAACTTTTCGTGATTGTCATTTGATGTAAGGTCAGCTTAGGCGTGTTTGTTTAAAAAATTTATTTTGTGACCTATAAGTATAGATGTTTATTTATGTTTTCAAAAATGTATGTGTCTTTCAAAGGTTTCTTCTTACGAAGATGGTGGGGATAAACCCCTTGTTACTCACTTTCGTATGTAATTTTAAAAAAATTCCTATATTTGCATTTAATGCGAATTCTTTGTAGCATATTAAATTTTAAAAAGTAAAAGAAACGAAAATCTGAAAGGTTTCAGATTTTGAATTACGTCCAAAGAGGCGTTTTTTTCAACATTTTGCGCGTTACCTTTATTTATTAAATATCATGTTCTTGACACTTAAAACCATAAAATTCAGTTCAAGAACAATATCGAAAAATAATTTTAAACTGAGCAAATCTTTAGAATTTCCTACACACAGTCTCACGCGCTGGAGATAAAAATGTTTTTTTTCTCTATATCGTTGCCATCGCTCGCTTTGAAATCCTCGAGTTTGTTAATCAGAAATTGCTCAAAATTTTACAAAATATGAAATCGATAATAAAACACATTCCAAATTTGGGCTTCCGGATGCTTAGATTCCCAGCAGGATTACGTCATTCAAACATCGATGGCTCTAGGTACCGAATTTTATCACAATGCGAGAAATATACATACATTTATGCACATTCTTCATTATTTGATTTCTTTAAATATGTTACAGGGCTGCTATATTTGGTGGCAACAGTTTGAAAGGTGAACCGACGTTTAATGTTTACGACGCAAAATCACAAAACAAAAACAGTAGCCCTTCAGGAACAAACCCCCTTTGGACTAATAATCAATAAATAAAAGCAAGACAGCAGTATAAATAAGATAAAAAATTAAATTAGTAATATAAAATACACTGAATGCACGTAGTTATCAATGATAGCTTGACAAAATTTATTTTACCAAAACAAACATTTCAAAGTTCTGAATACTTCCATAAAAATACTCCTACAACTCTTTACAGTTACACAGAGCACAGTCAGTAATTGTAAAGAAGTTTTACGAAAACAAAAATGCATTGCAACGTCGCAAATGAAATTTCGAAATGCTACAAACTCTCAGAGAGGAAAGTTTACGATTTTCCTACAGCAATCATATTTCACAACCAGAAATTATCCAAAACATCTTGATATGCACAAAGCAAAGCATAAGATATGTATATATCCTTTTAAATTTCAAGTATATATTTTTCTGCCGATGCGTAATAACTGCAAGAAATAACATTCGAATTAGTTAACCTTAATAATTAGATGGATTGTGCATATTAGAAATACAGTTAAGGTGCGTTTAGGCTATGCTTCTTGCAAGGATTAACGAAACCACGTTCGGATAAATGGAAAGATACGAAAACCAATTAACGAAACGCGTAAATTTATAACTGATAAATAATTAGATTTTCAGTTATTACAACATCACTATTATAATACTGGAAAAAAAGGCTATTTTTCGTTTTCAGGATAAAAATCCTTCAACATATTTTTTTTCATTTTGCTTACTGATTAAATGTAACTTTTAATCAGTTTGCTTGTGTGTCATAATAAATAATAACGTCATTTAAAATGGAGACACTGCCAAAGAGTATGCATAAAAAGCAATTTACAGTTAATATCAGATTTTATCGTATCTCTGAAGTAAATTTCTCCCGTACTCAAAGAAATAGCCTTCCGAGAATCTTGTCACTGAAAAGGAGATGGCCATTTCCAAGATATATCATCTATTTTGGCCTCCTTAATGGACAAGACAGAGAAGTATATCAAATTCAGACAGCTTCTTTAGATATACTGGACGAGTGCTAGAAGGCTTTGCTCGCAGAGCAATTTATATAGGTTTTTCTTTACCACTCGACGATGGACGAATACGATGAACAATGCTTATAATGTGAAAATTCATTATGTGAAAATTTTAAGAAGTAATAAAATGTTCAATTGAAAACAAACATAAGTTTCCCTCGCGAATTGCATTTTTGTGACAGGAGAGAGGATTAAAATGCTCAAATTTGCAAGTAATTTTCTTCGCCTGGGATACTGAATTAAGAAATCTCATCATGCACAACTGTCAAGCGATAAGATAATGTGTTGTTACGTTCTACGGGTTCGAGGACTTAGAGTGACTGATGGCAACACTTGATGAAAAATTAAAACGCAATTTATTCGTCGGTATTAAACAGGACAGTTCCAAAGGAGCGTTACAGTCGTCGAAAAAATACGACGAACCCGCTGAAACAATCAGCAACACAGCCTTCAGGGTGTAATAGTGAAGACAGCTTCACGGCAAAGCACTAAAGCACAGCTCCCGACTCGGTTTGGTCGTTCTCTAGCTAATCTCTGAGCTTAAAACACTACTATTGCACTCAACGTACTTCAAGATACTCTCAGGATGAATTCAAGATACACTACTGCTCCGCGTACAGGCAGGACTTTTGACCTATCTTGGTGAACATTCTGGGGGAAACCGGTAAGAATTCATTCTAAAATGTTTTCGCTCTGTCTACGGCATATTGCCAATTTTGTCGCCAAATGGGCGATTTCATTTCAAATATGCGAACCCTGCCTTTCCTTGCCACTTCCTGGGAACCCTAAACAAACTTTGCGGGGAAGCTATCTTACCGCAGTTGGTCCTTTCGTAACAGTCTCATAGCGTGATCTTGTGCTATTCCAGTTTGAGTTTAATACAATTAAGATTTTATGTTGCATTTAGCTGTAAGAAAAGCAATTTTGGTGTTCTCGTATTCGCATCAACCCCGCTAGACGTATTCAAGTGCATTATTTTCTCTCAAAAATCGAACATTTGTTTGAAGGCAATTTGTACAGAATCGCCCACCCCACAGAGAGTTTAGCCGTAATACGCAATGTGACCCTAGTGCCTGTGACAATGTGACCGTCACATTGCCACGGGGCGCAACTGTTTCCGGGCTGCCAATTAGACTTTGCTAACCACTACATCATCCAAAGCGACGATTTAATAAGGTTGTGGAGGCATTAGATTATTCTCAAGCAAGAGATGTGAAATATGTGCAATGCCCTCTCGGAGACTCGAACCTTGGACCTCTCGAATAGATGTCGAGTATGCTTCCAATTAGACCACGAAGCCATGCGAAAAGAAGGGACAAAATACCTTACAAAGTAAAGAATATGGTATCATATTATTGAGATTTTGCGTGTAAAATAGAGTGGACGTTCATAATAAACATGCTCCATAATTGATGTCTGAATGAAGGTATTTTTCTCACATTAAGAAACAAAGGCGAATAGAGCAGAAGTCCAGAAATCCGCAATGCTTGGGACAAGAGGTTGTGCGGATTTTAGGATTTTGCTGATTTCGGGACAGAAAAGCCAAATCATAATATTCAGACTAAAAGTGCAAAATAAATAAGGCATATTAGATACATTTACTTAAATTATTATGTATAATAATATACACTATTAGATTATTTTATTGTATGCATTAAAGTATTACATATATATAGTTATTATATTGCTCATTTATATTAGTGATTACAGGAATATTTTAAAGCATTAAGGACATATACAATAGAGACGTGTAAAAATAGGGGATACCAATAAGGCATAAAATATTTCATTTTTTTTTACTTGTTTCAAATATTTTTCTGATAGAGGTTTTAAGTGCTCTAGAGTAAGTTTTTTTTTTTTGTAAATTCTACAGGGTCATAATCTCTTGCTCTATGACACAGTTCTATTGTTCTAAATATTTAGGTATTTTTCACCATGTTCCAAACTCTCATTAAACGATATTTTCTCACTTATATTATCCAATTCATTATCTATGTCGGTGTCGGAATCGTTTTCTTGCTGTGGCGAATTCAAAACATAGCCAATGATTTCATCATCGGTTATCTGATATGCCAGTGTTGGCTCGTCTGAGCACATCATCCACACTAAAAACCTCTTCTGGACTAAGATCGTTTTTCTGCCACTAACACAGAATCATTATTATTCGGTAATTATGACGTCATTATTGGATAAATATTTTTTTTCGGTATTTCATTCTCCATTCTGCGGTTTCTGGAACCTATAAATTCAATGTTTATATTTTGAGAGGCAGTGCGGATTTCAGGAGTTGGCGGATTTCAGGTCCGCGGATTGTTGGTATTTGACTGTATCATCATACATTGTTAAACATAATGAAGACGTCACTTTGTTTTTTCACATTATTTTTAAGTTAAGCTTAAATACAGAAAATACGTTTCAGTACAAGATATTGAGCAGAGGAATAGAGAAGTGAATACATTTCACATCATTGTATTAACACTGACGAAATGCCAAGTACGTCCTTTAACATAAACATGAGTAAACATAGAAGAAAGTCTCTTCTGGTAAGATTGAGGAAACGCAAAATTGTTTATATCTGCTGCAACCGATCAAAAACTTTCTGAAGAAGCGGGAAGAGGTCAAAGCCATAATCAAGCAATGTCATCCTAATAAAGTTGAGCTGAACAAAATAACAGATCTTTTCAATGAGAATGTCATGCTTCAAGACCGTTCTGACGAAGAACGAGAAGAAACTTTTCTTATACTTCAGATAACTTCTTGAAACCTGCTACATCCTCCCTCCTCTCTCCCCCCAAAACATGGACGCGGACATGTAAGGAAGAAAAACGACGATTCAGTTTTCTACCTCGGAAAAATTCGTACTAAACTGAAAACTCTGAGATAGTATGTAAATATTTTTATGGCTAACAAATTAATATATTCCTACCATTTCCAAACAATTGCAATGTTTAAAGTACTCTAAGAAATTCCCTACCACGTTTCGCGACATTCCACAGGGATCGAGGAATAATTAAAACTAGCGAACAAGAGAGCTAGATGAGCGGGCTGCAGCCAAAGCAAAATTTGTAAGTTCTATGTAACCCTGAAAAGAAAATGTATAAAACATTTCAATATGAACGAAATTAGTTCATTCCTTCCAAGCAACAACCAATTAGTAAATATTTCTTTTATTGCCAAACCAAGAAATAAAAACTCTTTTGACACTTCATTAAATTTAAATCATGACATGTGACGTCATGCTTTAAATTTATTCCTGCATTTCGTTTAAACTTATTTTTTCGAATTTCATTAGAGATATATTTCTAATTCGATTAATTCAGTTCTCACTTCCCGACAAAATAAAAATACATAAAAACTCAAAATATCTATATTAAAAATTGAAAGATATAGAAAAACATAGTCAAAACAATTTTAAAAAATTATTTTACAATTAAAATTGCAGTTTCTACGCAAAAACAAACAGTTCGATGGCGGGCAAAAAGGCAGATTTCTCAGTGCATAAAACTGAAATTTAGTTTTGGTCTCACCCGGGAAAAAGACACTTGAATGCGCAGGGATAATTTAATAAATTAAATGATAATTCCAGACTGGATTAAGCAAGGCAATAATAAAAGAAGACGTTATCTTTCTCGATGCGAAGCTTAGTTTCTCTAGCAACAAATCCACTATTTTGCTAAGTTCCAAATGTAAACAAATCTGGCTGCTACGGTAAACAAATTAGACGTAATCGAACTTAAACAACTTTTAAACAACTGTTGACAATTCAACAACTATTGCGTGAAAGTTAACTAGACGCATAAAAACCTTAACCGAGAGATAAGAACGATATAATTTAATAACTTTAAAAGAAAAAATGCACAATTTACCAACATATAATTATAACAAATACTGAGCTGAATGAACCCAGAACTGAGTGGGTATATATATATATATATATATATATATATATATA
>KK115251.1:1024244-1043566 GCA_000611955.2 Stegodyphus mimosarum | reverse complement strand
GTTTTTTTTTTTTTTTTTTTTTTTTTTTTTTTGGTACAGTGTTGCCGACACATTTCATGAGATAAATTACAAAATTATAAACATTACATGTTAAAAAATATCTCAAATATTTCAGATTTTAAATTGAGTCCGAAGGGGCGTTTTTTAAAATTTTTTGTCTGTTGCCAAACCATAAACGTCAGTTCAACAGTAATATCGCAAAATAAATTTAAAATCAGCCTAGCTTTGGAATTTTCGATACAGTCTCGTGCGCTGGAGATAATTTTTTTCCGCACAGTGTTGCCATTGCTGGCTTTGAAATCGTTTAGTTTGTTAATCAAATATTCGTTCAATTGTTAAAAAATAAGAAATCGATAATAAAACAAATTTGAAATTCCAAATTAGGGCTTCCACATGCCCATATTCTATAGTAGACTACGTTATTCAAATTCGGATGACCCTAGGTGCCGTCGTGTTTTATCACAATGCGAGAAACATACATACATTCATCTAGATTCTTCATTATTTAATTTCTTTAAATATAATATAGGGATGTAATATTTGGTGGCAACAATTTAAAAAGTGATTCGCCGTTTATAGTTTTCAACGGAAAATGACAAAACGAAATTAATAGTCCTTCAGGACAAATTGCCCCTTCGGACTAAAAACGCCCCTTTTGGCGTAATGTAAAATCTGCTTTCAGATTTTGTTTTACTATTTAATTAATTAACAGCATAATTTATTTATTATTAAGCATGAATTTATTTGAGTAAGAATGAAACGCATAACTTACATCAATTTAACTAAAATGAAACTAAGAAAAACCCTTTCATTCATTTAATTTTTCAATCACAGTTTATGATTTCTGACGAAAAAGATACTGTTACACATTTACATATATTTATGTCTTTTTGTCTACAAGGGCCTGAACATTTTCGTAGCTCTATGGATTTTTAAAGTTCCGGATACATAGATTTCCGATACTAGTAGTTCTATTGTATTCCGATGCTGCTATATGATTCCATAAAATCTGTCTGAAGGTAACTGTACCTGAACAGGAAAATCTAATAAATCTGAGCTCTCATTTCCAACAGATTTTCATTAAAGCTTGGTAGCTGTATTGATTTGTCCTCTTAGGTGTGAAAGGGCGCGGCGCCCAAACGTGCTCCAAACACTAAATGAGAGGTTTGTTCAAAAATTTAAAGCATTCTATTTATAGAATGGACAAAGTATGCTTTTCTTTCCAAATATGGAATAAATTAGTTAAAATAAAGCCATAAGATTGACTCATAATAATAATTATTATTTAATTAAATTTACGTATTTTGGGATTTAATCTGTAAGCATTTTTCATGTATACATTTGTAATTCTTAAATTTTTTATTTATGGCATAATTTCTTGCTAAATAAACTGTTTCTGACATGTCCTCAGAAGCACGCCAGTCTGTTTTTTCTGTTGCTTTTCTTGTTTACACTTACGTACACTTTCCGGCATTTTCCGTGATTTATTCTATGCCTAAAAAGAAACAGATATGTATTCTTTAACATGCATGTAAACCGAATTTAATGAAGAAGTTATAATTCGATTTTTCTCAAAGTTAACTGCGTTTCAAACCTCTACACATATTTTTTTCTGAAAACATAGTTTTGAAAACGTGATTTTGCCGTGGTTTCCATGTGAAATTTCAAACAATAGCTCACATGACCTTCCATTTCAGTACGTTCGATTACACTCTAATTACATTCAGTCTAAACACTAAATAAAGCCCACCACCGGCCGAGCGGTAAAATCGCTAAACACTGTTAGTACTGGCCGGGTTTCATTCCAGGCAAACGGGCTGGCTCCATGGGTGCTTTTGTGTTTCCATATGTAACGTGTTTACGAGCAAGTTATTTGGTTGGTTTTTTTAATGGCACAAAACCTTTAAGGTTATTACGCGCCATACAAATGATGAATAACGTCCAAAAGTACACTCACGTTTGTGAAAATTGCAACACCATGAAGGACTTACGCGAGTGAGCTGAAATTTTCAGGAAATGCAAAGTAGCGCATGATATGCAAATGATTAGAATTGCAAATCCGTAGCGCATGCGTATGCTGAGCAGCGCCCTCTGAACGGCTGATGGATCCGAATAAATAGACGGCTGTAGCGAGGCGTGTATGGTTATCGGTGATTATCTGCTAGTGGTAAACGTTAACTCAATCTGTACTTATGCCTCGTCGACGAAAGAGAGCGAGATTTGAACAACTTACAGAGTTTGAACGAGGGAGAATCATCGGCCTTCGTGAAGCTGGATTGTCGTATCGTGCAGTAGCCTCTCGTGTGCAGCGTAACAGCAGCACAGTGATGCGCGTTTGGAAGCAGTGGACGGACGAGTGTCGGACAACTCGGAAATCCGGGAGTGGACCCCGAAATGTGACGTCAGCTCGCGATGATAGACACCTGGTCCGCATGGCGCGGACGGACCGTACAGCTTCCTCTAGACAATTGGCAGCACTGTGGTCAATAGCTACAGGTGTTTCATTGTGTGCTTCATCAATTCGTAGACGTCTGCTGCAGTGTGGACTGCGCGCACGGACTCCTTTATACAGGATCCCCCTAACGCACGACCATCGCCGCCTGCGGCTACAATGGGCCAATCAGCATAGAGACTGGCGTGCTGATTGGCAGCATGTCGTGTTTTCTGACGAATCCCGCTTTAATTTGTGGTACCATGATGGCCGCATTCGTGTCAGACGCTATGCCGGTGAACGCCACCTTCCGGAGTGCATTATCGAACGCCACAGTGGACGAACACCCGGAGTTATGGTCTGGGGCGCCATAGCATATCATAGACGATCTCAATTGCTACGAATTGTGGGCAATCTGAACAGCAACCGGTATATCCGTGAAGTTCTACAGCCCGAAGCTGTTCCCTTCCTTCAAAGCTTGCCAGGCGCTGTATTTCAACAGGACAATGCCCGCCCTCATACTGCTCGGATTGTTAAATCCTTCTTTGCAGCGCAGCAGGTACAGCTTCTTCCTTGGCCTGCGTGTTCCCCGGATATGTCGCCAATTGAACATGTGTGGGATGTCATTGGTCGGCGTCTTGCTCGTGATCCTCGTCCTGTTGCGTCTGCAGACGAACTTTGGGTACGCGTACAAACGATATGGAATGCTCTTCCTCAGTCAGACATTCAAACTTTGTTTGACTCCATGCCACGTCGTGTAGCAGCACTTATTGCGGCGCGTGGTGGCCACACAAAATACTGATTCTGATCTCTTGTTCTTGTTTGTTTGCTTTGAACATTTAATCATTTATTTGTACCACTACCACTCAACTGTGTATTAAATTGCATTCAATTATGACGATTCCTTCTTGGTGTTGCAATTTTCACAAACGTGAGTGTACAAACACATTGTATCAGATGAATTGTTGAAATGAACCTGGAATGCTGATGAAGGCATGGAGAAATGACTTTGAGAAAAGCTCTAGCAACAGGTAGAGTACGTTAAAAGGAAAACACTTCAAATCATATGGTAAAAGGAGATGTCTTAAAAAACCTTTAAAAACCTAGGTTGATGTGAGGGTTTCTTCCAACAAGATCTGTTAAGTTAAAATTCGTAGAGTTAAAATGTAATTCACGTTTCTGACTAAAAGCAGGACAGTAGGTTAAGATATGATTCACTGAAGTAGGCACGTTGCAAGTGCCACAGATAGGCTCATTATCTCCTTTCAAGAGATACTGATGTGTCAGTCTGCAGAGACCGATTCGTAGGCGAGTCAACAGTACATCCTCCTTTCGATTCCCTTTTGATTCCCAATACTCCAGATTGGGTTTTACCTGCCTTAATTTGTTCAGAGTCTGGCATTCCCAGAGTTCTTGCCACCTGGACAAGATCTTTGTTCTGATGGACTTCTGTATGTCTGTAAACGGAACATCATTATCAAAGGTAGTATCAGCATATTTTGCAGCGATATCGGCGAGTTCATTGCCTTTGATGCCAGCATGTCCAAGCACCCAGCAGTACACTACAGAATATCCTACGTTTCTCAAACGAAGCCTTTAAAACTTCCAAGACCATAGGGTGGCCAGTGTTTGTATTAATTGATTCAAGAGCACTCAGAGAGTCAGAGTAGATGATGAATTTTCTTCTGTTCTGCTTAGAGATAAAGGTTAAGGAGTTCAAAATGGCAAACGTTTCTGCTGTAAAGACAGATGCAGCCTTATGAAGTTTACTACGCTTGATTACTTTATCACAAAAAAATGCCCCGATATGATCGCTATTCTTTGAGCCATCAGTGAAAATTGCTTTATGAATAACTGCTTCTATGCTTCAGGAAAATCTGTTGGTATTGGACATCATTGGTATTGCTCTTCTTAAGTCCTCCAAAAATGTCAAGTAAGTGAATATTGACTTCTTGCCAGGGTGCAATAACGAAAAGGTTGAAGCTTTTGGGATGCAGATCATTTAGGTTGAATTCTTCGATCAGTGAGAGAACACGAAGATCAAAAGGAGAGATACACGAAGGACGTGCTTGGTAGAAGCGCCAGTACCGATCAGATGTCATGAGACGAACGGGATATTCGGCCCGCGACATTACTTTATAATGAAATTCAAGGGATAATTGCTTGCGTCTGAATTCCAGAGAAGGTTCAGAGCAGATCTGGGCAGATCAGAGCAGATTTGGACTGGAGATGGTCTGAAAGCTCCACAGCATATACGTAGAGCTTGATGTTAGACTATATCCAATTTCAGTAGTACAGAAGGTCTTGTTGATCCATAGATAACACAATCATAGTCAAGTTTGGAACGAATTAAAGCTCTAAATATGCGTAGCATAGAACAGCGTTCTGCTCCCCGTGAAGTATTTGCTAGGACTTTTAGTATGTTAAGAGCTTGAGTGCATTTTTCTTTTAAATTTAAAATATGCAGAAGGAAAGTGAGCTTTCTGTCAAAAATGACTCCTAGAAATTTTGCTTCTGGCTCAACTCGAATCAATGAACCATCAAGATGCAGCTCTGGTTTCGGATGTAGAATTTTTTGCGACAGAAATACACGCAGACGGTCTTCTGGCTAGCAAATTTAAAACCATTGTTGTTGGACCACTTTACTATTCTGTTTAGAGCAAATTGCAGTTGTCTTTCAATATATCTCATATCTTGACCGTGACAGTAGATCATCAAATCATCAACATACAGGAAACCATGCACTGTGGGGGGGAGGAAGTTCTCTTAAAATGGAATTAATTTTCAGACTGAAAAGCGCAACACTGAGTACCGAACCTTGGGGTACACCTTCTTGTTGTACAAATACACGAGAGAGCAACGATCTCGTCTTAACTTGGAAGGTTCTATCTCTCAAAAAGTTTTGAATGAAGATAGATAAGTTACCTCACACCCCAGTGCCATTTTTGAAACTCTCGCCGTTAAAACTGTTACCAAACACCACGTGATTTGCGCATGCGCGCAGCCAAAGTGAAATAGAACTATAACTGAACTTTAGAACTCGTAATGGACGTTTCAGTTAAAGATGTAACCAGTAACTTATTTAGACCGTAAGCGTTTAATTGATTTTGGTTCTTCAGCAAAGACTTTCATATATTTTTGAACAAGGAAAGTGACATTTTATGGAATTCAGCAGATCCTGTGATAACCAAAAATGGGGGAACAACTTTAGCGTTTTCTGTACCTTTTGTAGTTCGAGGTCTTTTACTAGATGATTCATTGGCAGTTTCATGAGGTGTGACAAAGATTTGTGAAGCCATATTTGAATGAAATACAGATTCGGACCTGGCGTCCCCGCCCCCCCCCATGGAGTCTAACAAGGGGATGCAGATTCTTACGCCAGGGATGACTGGCAGTTTCCGAGACACAGTTTCTATTCATAAGTCACCAGACCGCAAGCGTTTAATTGATTTTGGTTCTTCAGCAAAGATTAACAAACTCAAGGATTTCAAAACGAGCAATGGCAATGTTGCGCAGAAAAAACGTTTTTATCTCCAGGGCGTGAGAGTGGGTATCAGAAATTCTAAAGATACGCTGAATTTAAAATTATTTTGTGATATTGCTCTTGAACTGAATTTTATGGTTTAAGTGTGAAGAACATGATATTTAATAAATAACGGTAACACACAAAATCTTAAAAAAACACCCCTTTGGACGCAATTTAAAATCTCAAATCTTTCAGATTTTTTTACATAATTGTTTTCTTTATTTTAAATAACAGTAAGACTTGTTAACAAATTTAATAGATAAAAAATCGCTGGATTATGGAAAGCTGCAAAAGTTCGTAAATTACTTTAGAAATTCAGAATTAACTTCATATGAAGATCATTACATTTTATCCGATGAGGATCAGCCAAAATCCTGCGATGATCGTTAAACAACAGCATCTTCGAAGATCAAGTAAATATTTAAAGTTAAATAAAAATGCTCTCACTGACATTTGAAAAAGAAAGTCGTTGAGAAACATATTAGTATCATCCTAAATAGGTTAGAAGATAATTTCAAGATTTGATTCAAACATTAACAAAGCTTCATAAAATACTTAATAAAAGCGTTTTTAAGGGATAGAGCCTAAAGTTATTTGTCTCCAAGTTTATTGTTATAGTTTCTGAGTTTGCGAAGCAGAATGTGAACTCACGCGAATTTATTGGCTAATTTAAGCAAAAAAAGGAAATTTCTTTTTGTCTAACTTAATACTTCTGGTCATATGGTAAAATAAACAGTAAGTCTTCGCTGACAATTTTCGGTATGTGACATTTGGCCTTATATGGTAATTAAAGTAATGCTTCCTTCAGCACGTAATCTTGCATGTTAAATGATAATTATGACTTTCAATGAGAGAAAGGATTTAGAATAATCTTTTATATCAATAATGACAATAAATTTTATTTTATTGTTTCTTTAAATTGAACAATATTTCATGGCACTGCAGATTTAAATTCCTAATACCATTTTCCTTCAAATCAGTTAACATGCCACTGGCATCTAACATTTTATCTACTATTTACTGTTAAAAAAAACATTCAGTTTGGGTAAAAGTTTACAATTGGGTGCCCCTTGTTTTTTTTGGCGATTCTTTTTTGACGAAAAGATCGGCGCCGGAAAACACAATTTCAAGATGACCGCTACACAAAACCAAAATAAAAAGTCAAAGATTTGCACAAAATCGGTATCCATGTGTAGGGTTTTAAGTTAACTTAATTTTAAGTTATCATTTATTTTAAGTTATCCTTCCTGTTTAGCCTTCATTTTCCCCTAGAAATGCCCGTGCCAGAGTATGTAAGTTGTAGTAGCACGCGCAGTTTATTCAAATTTACGGAAGCTAGTTGAATTAAAATAGGAATGGAAACCAGAGTTTGAGAGTCTTGCTTTAAAGTTACGCTAAGGAAATTGCTCGGTAGAATTTAGATCAGCGCGTGTGATCTAAATTCTACCCTGTGTGCCTAGCTTTGCAGAAGTGCTAGGTTTCAACTGTTTAATCAGTAATCTTGCTGAAATCACAGCGGTAATTAAAAACGCGGTTAGTTTAGGATCTCAGAGCCTCGTCGTTAGTGTTTGATATTTGTTCATCCGGTCATTACTTTCAGGTTTACGTTTTATTTCAGTTAACCGCCGGGTTGGCGCAGTTTGTGAGCGTCAGGTAGACGCATTTGTCGTTTTAAAGATAAAATAAAAAAGGTTCTAACCCCTTCTTACGTTTCTGTGTAAATTCGCACATAGTAGCAATCACTACCCCAGTTTCTGACAAGCTGGACCAGCGAGATCTTACACATGTACACATCAATCTATTTTCACTTAAAAAAACATCCCACAATTGCACAATCTAAGCATTGCGCACTGCCTTAACTTTGTAAATGTACACATCGATTTATTTTCACTTAAAAAAAGAACAGGAAGCTAAAACAAATTTAAAAATATCTTGCTAACCAGAAATGTGGTTTCATCGCCAAAACTGAACAAAATTTGTCGCTAATCGAAGGGTCACCCATTTCTTCAATAAAGCCTTCAGTTTGACATTTACAGAATGGAAACTATAAATTAGTTATTTTTCAGCTATACATTTTAAATATTTTTAAGTACCAAATTAATGGGGCGTAAGATTTATTTTTATTGTGTTAACATCATAGTTAAACTCGTTTAATACCTTCTCATATCTTCAGTGGTAAATTTTCCACTAACAGCAAATGGTGAAAGTAAAGCAGTATTTACAAGACTTTATTTAGGTTACCTTCCTTTGTTTATTTATTTAGATCATATCTTGGAAACAATTTCCACCTATTTTTACACAGTTAAGTAAAATTTTATAAACACACCTACTTGCGATACTAATGTAATATTTCTCGACCAATTTGTTTTCCGATATCGGTGACGAATTTTTTTATCTAACGTTGAAATGAATTTTTACGGTGTTTTTCAATAACTTTCCCTGAACTCAATGAACTCACAATTTCAATTGTTCCGTCATTGAATGGATCAAACATTCTTTCAAATATAGTTAATTTGCAAATATTTAGTTAATGTATATTATTCTGAGTTTTTAAACTAATTTAACATTTTTGGATTAGTGGTATTTTTTAAATTAAAGAATCAAATTAACTTGGGATAAAGAATCTTATGAAATTCTAAATCTTTCTGATGGAAAGACCTATTCTATGGAGACCATTCCATCTGAGTTTTAATTGTGGGTGCAATTTATCAAGTACACCTTGCACAAAAAAACAGTGCGACAGTTCTGTATCGTCTGTTCTACTGGGCGAGTTCACGAAATTTAACTTCTGTTTTTCATATCTCAAAAACGCGACATAGGATATATATTAGATTTATTTAGCACAGTTCTAATACAGGCATTTTGACACAAAATAGGGTAAAACAGCATATTACGGGCCAGTTTGGCGCGTTTTCGAAAAATCGCCAAATCGGTTATTTTCGCGCGTTTTAAAAAATCAGTAACTCATCATATCGCCATATCAGATGGTTGCGAATTTGAATAAATCCTGTAAATATGCAAAAATATCAAAAACAGAAGTTCGAGAAAAAACAACGATAAAGTATTCGAAAGTTAATAACTATGTATTTTATGTAATCAACAATATTAAAGCTTTTCATAATATCATATACAATTTTTAAGACAGTAGCAAAATGGAGTAAAACGTTTTAGCACGAAATTTAAGAAATTATAATAAGTAGTAAGTGAGCAATAAATTATCGGAAAGCATTGATTCATATTTAAGCTAAACTTTTTTTTAAAAAATGCAGAAGAAAAAGGAAAATCAAATTCAAAATTTCCATCTACTGAAACATGAGCAATAGTATAGTAAAAAAACAAAAAGTAGTTAAACAATTTTAACTACGTAATTTATATTTCTACAATAAATTTTTATTTATAATAAACAGTAGAAACTCGCATTTATTTATATTCACACTAAAATGTAACAATACAATGGAAATGAAATTCAAAATGGCGCGCTCATTTCAACCACATACTTAACCACATATAATGGACACTCACTTCCATTCACACAAATCTGTCGCATCTTTCATTTCGAAGAATTTTATACTATTTTTAAACTTAGGACATTCGTACATATTCGCAATCAAACCATAATTCATGCACCATTCTATCCCACATCTTTCGTCCTTATCTTGCAACAGAATCAAATAAATAAAATCCACACGTTCAACTCTTTCGACGCCAGCCATTTTGCTCACGCAATCTACTAGAACACAGTGAAATCAAAGAACATGTATTGTCAAATCAAAGAATATGCATAGACGTTCTTTGGTGAAATGACGAAAATTCAAAAGCCCGCCCGCATAAATACTATAAACTGTAAGCTTAAACCCTAACGATTTTTATGACGCCAAGAGGTTACCAGATTTGGCGCGATTTCGCTTCATTTGGCGACTGGCCCCTAATCTGCAGTCTAGCCCAAAATAGGACTTTTCTGAAATGACATAACCAATTTTTTTCTGTATTTTGACTCTACGACTCAAATTACGAAGTTTTATAAAAATCGCTGGAGTAAATTTTAAAAAATTAGCTTCCAAAATTTTATTTCCTCAGTGTTAATTGAATTTTGTATATATTTATTAGGTAAAAAATTACAACTGAGTGCCCCTTGCTTTTTTGGCGATTATATTTTGACGCCAAGATCGCCGCCAGGAAGGCACAATTTCAAGAAAGCCGCTACACAAAACCAAAATAAGAAGTCAACGTATTGCACAAACTCTATGTCCATCAACACATCGATGTATTTTCACTTAAAAAAACATCAGAGAATTGCACAAATTTAGGCATTACGCACTGCCTTGATTTTTTCTATGTACTGTATCTGTTTTCACTTAAAAAACATCAGGAAGCTAAAACCATGTATTATCACGGTAACCAGAAATGGAGTCTCATCGCGAAAACTGAACAAAATTTCCCGCCAATCGAAGGGGCACCCAATTCTGCACTAGAGCAATTTATTGGTTCTTTTCTTTATTAAACTTACTGTATTCCTTCTTTCACAATTCAAAATTTACGTTCAAACTATTTTTAGTAATTTTATAAAATTTTTGGAAAACATTTTTGAATTATAACCTATAACCTTTTTGCGGTCATCTTAAGGTAAATGTATTTCTAGGTATACATGCAAAAAAGTTAAGAGTTTTTTATTCAGAATTTTCGAAGACATACGTGAATTTATATACTGGCGCGTTTTGAAATTTGGCATATTTGTTATAAGCGATAATAACGCCAAATATGATTTATGCCCTCTTTAAAATTATTTAAAAGAATGAACGATGCAGCTTTTATTCTGTTCGGGCACAGTGAAAGGGAAAAGAAAACTGCTTACCATAAATTAAGAATCTTGCCGAGTGAATTATTTTTACCTCAAAGTGAAAAAAGTGCGCCAAGATAAATTTAAAAATTTTAGCAAGTTTCTCATCAAATTTTACAAAATTTAATATTTACGCATAATTTGAGGTGTAGAATAAAAATATGAAAAAAAACAGTTACGTCACTTCAAAAATAGTCCGTATTTTTGTGCGAATACATATATTAGAACAGTGCTACATATAAACCTAATATATGTCCTAAATCATCAAAAACGCAGTTTCCTCAATAGGCCAAGTAGAACGGGAAATAAAAAAAAACTGTCCCAGACTATTTTTTCTTTGTTATGCAAGGTATACTTTGTACTACATAATAAATTTATTAAAGATTTGATTTCATTTTTAATCCATACTCAATTTATTAAAATATCAGCAAAAATTACCTAGGATGATTCAATAAAATAAAAATTAGTATAGTTAAATGATAGTGACATTTTATAAAATCTCTTTACATAAGTTGTAAAATTTTTTTGACGGTTACAAAAATAAACATGTATTTGGACAGGTACATTTTTAATTGATTTCTGGCGTAGCGTAAATCATTCTTTGGTTAAAATTCCATATCTTATGCTCTTAATAAAATAAAAAACTCAGTATTTGCCTATGTTTTAGTTCGGAAATCTTAAAATTTTAGACACTCTGCAAATATGAATGATAGAACTTCATAAGCTCTTTGTGAAATACGTGTCATGTGAAATGTTCTATTTTATTCCGATCAATCAAACAGATTATATGATGTTTTTCTGTGTATTTCAGCATAGATCCGCAGAAATGGGCGTATACTATAGTCCGCAGTAAGTCCTGATCTAACATCACTAGATCCTTGTGGATCTATTTCCTGGTGGAGCTTTACCAACACGTGATTTATAATGGGAGAGCTGATAATTTTGACCGATTCAAAGACAGAATCACGCAAACACTTGCCAGAGTTACATACGACTCTCCTCTGAAACGTAGGCTGAAGCTGAACATCAAGGACTGTTGTGCTGTTCAGGGGAACATTTATTAAAACATCTTAGTTTTGTTCTGCAATTTTAGAGGGACTGAATTAAATAAGAGCACTTTTAACCCATTTTTCATAGCATGTACTTCACAGACACCTTATAAAAGCCCAGCATTTCTTCTTGGAGTCACTATATTCGTTAGTTAATAAATCAAAATAACCTGCTTGCTAACAAACCACAGTCTTGCATTTTATCCTAAAAGGCACTCAGCTCACTGTGTATTAAGTTTGTTTTAAATGGAAACTGAGATTAAATTTTACAGCAATTATTAGTGTCGCTAACGTATATTATATTTCTATAACATCAATTTCTTTTACAAGATTACACTTGTTGAGGTTCTTGGGAAAATCTTTCTTCCCCAAAATGTTTTTGAAACAATTAAGAAATGAATAGCAACATCAAATTTAAATGCATTAGCCATTTGGGTGAAACAACATAAAATACGTATAACTTGCATACTCAAATATAGTCATAAATCAAAAGAATTTGCTTATAATACAACAGGAAACTACAATTAATCTTAATGTATCTGACTACGTTCTAATCGTCAATAATGTTGAAAGTTTTCAACAAAAGTATTATTTGATTTTAAAGCTTATACATTACGTTTCCCAAAGCTACTTTTATTTTATCTCTCCACTTGTTAAAAGCGGAATTAAGGTTGTTGTTGTTCTTCGCCTCGAACCGGAAGAGCCCGAAAATGATATCTTAAAGTACAAGCTACTCTAAATAACTTTAAAATGAGGATTTTTTATTTGAATATTTTTGGCGATGTTCAAACAATCATTTTGAACCTTTCTATTTTTCACTAAGTTCTCGTGAGCAAGGTTTTCAATTTAACTTTCATACTTGGCGACATTTTCTTTCCCATCCTTGGCATTATCAGACCTAGAAACGAAACACAGTAGCAAGTTATTCCAACTAACGCATCTCCCCCAGAATCCGTCACTGAAAATTCCTATCAATAGTCTTCCAACAAAAGCTACATTCAGAGCTCGATTTAACGTACGTACCCGTTAAAGGCCGTTCACACTAAAGTTTATAGTTTTCCGTTACTTAGGTTAACGGAGACATTTGGCATAACAGACACTGCTCCATGTTTTCGAAAAAACCAATCTTTCTTCAGATGAAAACCTGAACTTCATGTACAGCAGAGCTAGTCAACACATGGAAACGACTCCGTTAGCTCAGATGATTGGTTGATGTGATAACGCAAAGCCTCGAGGGCTATCTGCTTGAGGGAAGGGATGCCTTCGTAGAGGACTTTCTACGAGAAACTAGCTCGTACACATGGGGAAACCACGAAATCGACCATGCAGCTAGCCTGTTCGCGGGATTTGAACCCCGTATCGAATTACTACTGTTCAGCGACTTTACCGCTCGGCCACTGGCGACCTAGCTCAGATGAACCTCAGTGTGAACGACCTTTAACAATTCGCGATATTGGGGAAGCTCTGCTTTGCATAAGTGAATCAATAGAAGACAGGTTCTGATTTAAGGTTTCTTATAGTCTACTTCTGACAATTCTTCGGCTCTACTCTGATATAAGTCCCCGGTTGCTCCCCGGATATATGTGGTCGCCAAACGTGGCGATATGTGTTCTGTGCTGGTTTTTGGCGCGACTGTGTATTCCGCGATGGTTTTTGGCGGGATTTTTTCGGTATAGCAACCCTTTTGACGTTGAAAGTTGAGTGGGTGCCGTGGTTTTGTTTTGCGTTTGGAGTTTCGGTGTGTGCGTGGAAATGGCGTGTGTTAGATTTTTGGGGAGGATTTTTGAAGCCGAGCATGACGTGTCATAAGTCCGAAAGAATTTTGAATGGTAAGTGAAGCTATGTTTTTTCTCGTGTATTTCAGGAAATGTTAATGCATTTTGTAATGTATTTAATGAATATTGTATTTAAGATGATTGTGTTATTAATGAATTATTTCTTCACGGTTTGTGTTTATGCTTACAGTATATATTTTTTAAAATTTATTGTTATTATTTTAGCTTATTTTAGCGAGGTTTGCAGAATGTCATGATTTCTGCTTAGTGCCATGAATTCTGCAATTCTCTGATGTTTTTTAAAGTTAAAACAGATCGCTCTGTACATGGTTTTTAAGGGAATTATGTTATTAATAATGAATGATTTGTTCACTGGTGTGCTGGTAGAAGTATATTTTTGTGGAAATGTATTGTTATTTTAGTTTATTTTAGCGAGGTCAGAGCTATGCGATTATTTCAGCGCAGTACTACGAATTATGCGCGGTGGCACGAATTCTGCAATTCTCTGATGTTTTTTAAAGTTAAAACGGATAGCTGTGTACATAGTTTCTCGTCAAACATTTTTGGTGAGAAACTTCACACTTTTACTATGTAAATTTTTTGTTTTTATTTCGGACTTATAGTGTAAATTGCGTATAAAAACGTGGTTTTTGCACATGTGAAAACCGCGTTTTTGCAGACATTTTAGGCTTAAAGTCCGAAATGTAAACAGAAAATTTAGATAGTAATGGCGTGTCGTGGAGTTTCTCGCCAAAAATGTTTGGCCAGAAATTTGTCGCCAACCGGGGACTGATATAAGAGTAGTTCCAATTCTTCCTTATAATTCTGAAAAGAACACGTTTGCCGAAGGTCTCTTACAGCATCCCGCCTTTCTATATCAGATAAAACCATTATTGGGGTTAAGACGAAGAAATGACGACTGATTTCGGTTAACTTTCTCAATAAGAATGCTGCCACTGAAAAAGGAAATACATTCTATAGAATAGACAGCTAAATAGTCATGCATCTGAAAAGATGTAAAAATGCCGCCTCTCAGAATAGTTGAATATCATGAAAACAATGCGAAATAAAAGGCAACACATTATAATAACCATTAAAAATCATAAAAGGCTAAAATAATTGTCTCTAATTCTTTAGTAATTTAAAGACATCATATAGCTCAGGACAATTTTAGCAGTAATCTTTAAAGTGAAAATATTAAAGAACATCTTGAAACATCGCAGAAAATCTCACAGAAATGAGCAAGACATTCAAAATAAATAAGTCTTATTCAAAAGGCAGAAGAGTCATTGGCAATATTACGGACATTTTAACCTCCTTGATAATATTCTTGTGTTAAAGAATACACTTTCCCAAGAGAGTCCGACTTTTGCTTTCATTTCCATCTCTAAAACGTTTCTTGAACAATTTTAGAGATGGATTTTCTTGAGAAGCATTAATATATCCTAACGGAAAAACAAATAAGAAATTTTATAGTTTTCAATTGAGTGTTCCATAAAATAAGCCAAGGTAGTTTGCTGATGTATTATATGGTAGTAAATTATGCGTTTAAATTTTCTATTAATTCATTTTACTGCATGTTCACTTTCATCTAAGAATGTGCGGAGGTTTCACAATTCCTTATGTCTTTGCCTTGCACTGGAAACCGAATTTAGAATTTAAAAGATTTTACTTTCTTTCTACCTCCATCTTTTTTCAGGAACTAATTTTACCACCTCACTGGCACCACGTTGTAACAATATTCGAACGGATATTTTGTTATCTTTCAGAGGTGAACTTCTTCCAATCTTTTTTTTCTCCTCATCTTACCTAATTTTCTGTTTATTTTAAATAGGATCTCAGCTAAAGGTAATTTTTTGATATTTTTATATATTGATTATGTCAGGAAATCGAAACATCTAAATAACTAAATTTCAGTTCTTTTCTTTAACAGCCTGGTACACAGTTCTTTACATTTCATTGCTCTGCTTTGGCAAAAGACATTGAGTTTATAATATACTTGCAATAAACAGCAAATTGCAATACAAATCATTTTACACTGTTACGAAGCCCAAAATCGTCAATCCACATCAACAAATACAGGCATCTAACTTGTACAGAAATGTTTAATTTATCACAGTTATTTTATAGATGGAATTAAAGGTTCGAAATAATTACAAAATAAAGTATTTAAGCTTTTTGGTGTGCATAATTTACAGCTACGATCTAAAATGTAAGTACTAACTTTTTCCCTCAAATAATTCGAACGGATATATATAAGGGAACATTGTTTGGCGGGAAAAATAATGTTCGAAATCTGGCTTTCGAAAATTGTTGGGTTTTTATAGCTTTCGTTTTCTAGAGTATAAAACGTTTCGTATAAAACATTTGCAATATTTCACGTGCTTTTTGGCAACAAAAATGTGAATTTTTATAAACGATAGAGAACATTTTCTGTGTAGAGTAATTACCTTCGAATACCTTCTTGCAATAAATTCGTAATATTTTTAAGCTTAAGTATTGTTTACGAATTTTGTTGATATTGTAAAATTTAAAAATAGATCCAGTGCCTCGCTGTAAATTACGGAATTGCGCAGTATGATTTATGTTAGCGAAACTATAAAAAAAATCAAAACAGCTCACCTTTAAGTTGCGTCATATTATCCTGTATGGAACCGTAATTTTTCCCGAAGTTTGTTTGGCCCAGTGGACTCTCCTGCGATGCTGTGCAGTTGCCAACGTTAGACATCTTGCAAAAATGTTTATGAAGTTTCTTCTGTGCCCTCAAATTCCAAGCTAAGCTTCTACGATAGAACACCGCACTTCCACTCCAAAGCTTAATACGCGAACTAAAGCCATACGAGTGCTTTCAATCACGTGGCTCTTCTTCTTTTTTTTGCACGCGCAGACGACAAGTCTAGAATGAGTTCTGATTGGCTGTGCGACCCAGCGACGTCATACACATCGGAGAAAACGTGATAAAAGTGGAAAGAGTTAAAAGGCCTGTAACAAGCAACGAAAGAGCGTTTTATTGCTATGACATAGAAAGAAAAATGAATGAATTATGCTTCTAAAAATACATCAACTGTGATTGTCATTGATATTCTATTGCACATTACGTTACAATGAATCATTAATACAGGAACGAAAGTAGCGATAACTGTTGAATAGGTAAATGTTTGTTGTAATGGCGATGGAAGCAATAAACTTCGGGTGAACATTTATAAACTCGTTACTGAATGATAGATGATCTTTGAATGCAAACATAATGTGTAAAATGATTCAGCAGTAAATTATTTCAAAAGCGGTACTTTAAAAGGAATGCATTGCGTCTTCTGGAAAGGATAATTAGTTGCGTTTGCAGTCTTTCCAATGAAAAGTGCTTTAACCAAACTGACAAATATTATTTTGAGCCACCGCTGCAGACAAACACACTTGTGATAGAGCAAACCAAGGCTTTCTTGAATTCAGTTTCTACATGATGATATTTTTAAAAAATTTAATCTCTGTCCATGTAATATATATTTCATCTTTTTAGCTCAAAGGGCGTCAGCCCAGAAAGACTATTAATTTCGTTCTGGCATTTTGCGTTGAATCATTATAAACGGCGTATCACTTTTCAAATTGTTGCCACCAAATATTATCGCCCTGTTGGTATAGTTAAATGTAAGAAATTAAATAATGAAGAAGAATCTGCGTGAATGTATGCATGTATGTTTCTCGCATTGTGATAAAACAACAGTACCTAGAGCCATCCAATTTTGAATAACGTTATCTTCCACCGAATATGGGCATCTGGAAGCCCTAATTTGGAATCTGTTTTATTACCGATTTCCTATTTTGTAAAACTTTAACGAATTAATGATTAACAAACTCAACGATTTCAAAGCGAGCAATGGCAAAACCATGTGGAAAAAACGTTTTATCTCCAACGCACGATACTGTGTATCGGAAATTCTAAAGCTACGCTCATTTTAAAATTATTTTGCAATATTACTGTTGAATTGAATTTTATGGTTTACGTGCGAAGAACATGATATTGAATAAATAAAGGTAACCCACAAAACGTTAAAAAAACGCCCCTTTGTGCCTAATGTAAAATCTGTAAGCTTTCGGTTTTTTTTAATAATTGCTTAATTCATTTTATAGTGCTCTACATAACGTATTTTTTTTAGTCCAAAGGGGCTTTGTTCCCGAAGGACTATTGTTTTCGTTTTGCGATTTTGCTTTGGAAACATTAAAAGTCTGAATCACTTTTCAAACTGTTGCCACAAAGTATTGCAGCCCTGTATTATATTCAAAGGATTTAAATAATAAATAATCTGCATAAATGTATGTATATTTCTCCAAATGTGATAAAACAACGGTACCTAGAGCCATCCAATTTTGAATAACGTACGTTTCCATCAGAATATGCGCATCTGGAAGCCCGAATTTGGAGTTTGTTTTATTATCGATTTCATATTTTGTAAGACTTTAACGAATTTTTGATGAACAAACTCAAACGATTTAAAAGCGAGCAATGGCAACACTCTACGGGGGGCGGCGAAGCTTTTTATCTAAAGCACGCGGAGCTGTGAATCAGAAACTCTATAGATACACTCATTTTTATAATTATTTTGCGATATTGCTGTTGAACTGAACTGAATTATACTAAACATAAATCTGAACTGATTCAACAAATTATCAATAGTACCACACAACATCCTCGCCTATCTCCGAGAATCTCATGGATCAAAGATCACGTTGGAACCACGGGGAATGAGAAAGCTGATGCAGCTGCAAAATCAGCCATAACATGCAATAATACTCCATTAATACAGCATCCTTGGCCAAACTTCTACCTTAAATTTCATCTTAGAAAAATTAAAACAAATATCTGGGAAAACGAATGGCAAAATAACAACACAGGTAGAAGACTGTATGAAATCGCTCCTCATGTTAATGATCAATGCACAATGGTCAATCACTACATGAATTGCTTTCTCACAGGACATGGGCCATTCCCCACATACTTTCAACAAAGAAACATCTCTACTTCTGATCAATGCGTATGTGGGGATAGAGGAGACCCTAATCATTATGTAAATGCCTGTCCCTTAACTAGAGCATTTCATATTACATTACCTACCTCGAACGTCAATGCTTTTCTCAATTCTGCAATCAAAAATAAGCATTTCAAAAAGAAAATAGAAAATACCATGGTGTACCTTTCATCCAGAGGAGAAACGATTTGTGCTATTTAATGAAATACAACTCAGTTATCCAGTAACTCCAATAATTATAATTTCATACATTAACTATAAATACTTATCTTAAGAATTACAAATAAATTTTGCTATTACAAAGCATTTATTTCTGTACTATTATGTTATAACTGTATAATTCTGTAAAGATTCTGTACCATGATATCTGTACCATTCTGTAATTACGATTAATAAGCATTTACTACTACTAAGTAATTATTATTATTAAGTTATTTCTGTACAATTCTGTACCATTATTTCTGTACTACGTAATTACAATTGCTAAGCATTTATTTCTGTAACCTATTCGAAATTTTTAAATAAATATTGAACTGTAATGGGGCGATACCCATTTACTTATAGAAAACATTGGGTGCCCTATTACATTTCAACCTGTACCTGTTGAACTGAATTTTGTGGAAACTGAGATGACTGAGCCGAATATATATATATATATATTTATGTACATCTACATATAT
>KK115251.1:995195-1024176 GCA_000611955.2 Stegodyphus mimosarum | reverse complement strand
TCTACATATATATATATATATACATATATATATATATACACATATATATATATATACATATATTTATATATATTTGGTACGGCCGATTGCAACCAAAATGCGAGGGGCATATCTACATGCTATAGTAGCCATATGTACAAAATTTCAACGTTCTGAGACCACTCATTTTTGAGTTACGCGAGATACATACATACATACATACGTATGTACGTACGCACAGATACCACGAGAAAATCTCTTCAGAATCCATTTTAAATCAGTTTATAAAGAGAAAGAGTCCTTTATTCTGCCCTTACGTACGGATGTCACTCAAAAATATCGTTAACTTCCATTCGATAGCTGTCAAAATAGATATATTCATTGAAATATGGTACCCGAAATGTTTCGCGATTACAATACGTCCTTTTTACTTCATACAAGGAAGTAAAATCGTTTAATACAGTTTTGTTATTGGAACCGGATTCAGAAAGGTATGAATGTATATGCCTGTGTGGGCATGTTATATGCATATGGTATATCTATATGTAAACAAGCACACATACATTCGTAGTTACATATATACATGCATACATGAACACACACATACATGCATTTCTGGATCCGGTCTTGGTAACAGAACAGTACCAAGGGTTATCGAACCTACGCTTTAGGCGAAATTGTAGTATGAAAATCCGGAACCGTCTTAGTTAGTTTCAAATAGAATTTTAAGTTACCAAAACAATGTTTAGAGTCCAAATAAGGAGCATTCGAAGCTTCTGGAAATAAGACTAATTAATAGACAAGCTTCCGATTTCCAGCACAGCTATCGCTCTTAAGTGGTCCACAAATAAAATAGAATGCATCGAGTGAAAGGGCTCCTTAAAAATTCTTTGCATGTAGTCGGAACGTTTGCTACTCGAAATAAGAGTTAGGATGAAGCTATCTAAATAATCATCTAAAGAAAAGTAATTGGAGAATCGTATTAATGCAACCACTTCCGCGTAGTCTGGTGATTTCTTAGAGATGAGAAGATAAAAGTTACTTATCAGGTGCAAGTTAGTGGTTCTTCCACCCCTTTTTTAGGAAGATTCCCACTTTATTAGTGTTTATCATCAGTCGGTAAACATTATCAGCATAAGATAAGAAAATATACTTTAGCAATTTAAAATAAACATTTTAATTATTAAATTAGGATTACGAGGTTCATTAAAAAAACTAAACATATACAGACATTAGGTTATTTCGAAGCAGGAGAGGAGAATAATGAGGAACGCCTTCGCCGGGACTCGAACCACTGACCTCTCGAACACGCGCAGAACGTGCTGACCACTACGCCTTAGAGGCATGAGAAGAAGAAGGCGGGAGAAATACCTTATATGCTCTCCCTTTTAAAGAGCGACTGGGGAATAGGGAAGTCAGTCGTCAAATCCTGGTGTCTGGAGAATCATCATTCACCACCTTTTAGTTCCGGCGCCACTACGGAGACATTAGGCTATTTTTGATATCAGGAAGCTGAAGAAATGAGCAATGACCTCAGCGGGACTCGAACCACGGACCTCTCAAATACGCGCCTAATGGGATGACCACTGCACCACGAAGGCATGCGAAGAAGGCGGGAGAAATGCCTTATTAAACATTTTTCTTCAAATCTTTCTGTAATTTTTAGCACAAGGGGCGTTATCCCAGAAGAGCTATTAATTTCGTTTTGGCATTTTGCGTTGATTCACTTTTAAACTTTGCCACCAAATACCACAGCCCTGTACTGTATTTAAAGAAATTAAATAATAGAGAATCTGCATAAATGTATGTATGTTTCTCGCGTTGTGATAAAACAACGGTACCTATAGAAAAATGAGCAATGGTCTCGCCGGGACTCGAACCTTGGACCTCCCGAATACGCGCCGGGTGTACTGACCATTACACCACAAAGGCATGCAAAGAAGGCGCAACAAATACCTTATAACTTCAGGTTTAGTTAAAAAATGTCCTGGGTACTTATGCAAAACATTCTTTCAGTTACCTCCAAAAGTTGCACTTTCATGTTTCATATGAGGAAAATAAAACAAATATCGGCTTAAAACATAATACCTATCTCCATACTTTTTTGGCCTAGCCAGAAACCAGGTCTTGTTTAAATAAAATTGTGTGTTATAGTGTTGCTCCCGGATTCTTGACATGTCTTCATGGTGTAGTGGTCAGCACGCTCGGCGCGTATTCGAGAAGTTCGTGGTTCAAATCCTGGCGAGGGCATTGCTCCTTTTTCATCTATATATCTTGTTTTCAAGAACATCCTAGTATCTGTACAATGTGACAGGGCAAAGAAGACACCCAAAAATTGGTTACTTAGTGCAAGTAGCCCGTACCTGTAAATAGTGCTTTTCCTTTATAATACATTATCTGTTAACAAAACAAGCATACAGGCGTTCAGTACGTTTTCTAAATTACGTCAACACTAATATCTAATATTTGTTTTAAAAGTATTCCCGTTCATTTAAATCAGAAATTTATTCAATACGTTCAGATATTCGGTACTAAGACTCAGTCTCTTTATAGATGTTAGATAATGTTACATAATGCTTCGTGAACATATGGTATTATGTCGGTTGGTGTGGTTTATTTAATTATGGCAACGAACTTAGGGGGTATCTGCCTAAGAGGAGCCATTTTTTACTTATATCTGCATATACGAGTATATTACTGTTTCGTGCGTACCTGTTCGTAATGGATTGAATGCACAAGTCGTTAAAATGTTAATAAAATTTATTGTTTTCGCAAGAAATGAAGCAAAAGGTTAAAATATTTCCTCAAAGATATTCGTAATATCTCAAACGTTAAACAGAACTCAATTCAAAACAAAGAGACTAATTCTATCTCATAGGAAATTCTTTACAATCAATAACAGCATTAGGTAAACAACAGTTCGCTTAAAACAGCTACAACTGAGATGAGGTGTTTTAATTCGGCTTTTATAAGCTTTTTAATTATTCACTAGAATATTCCGGTAAAACCTATTTTCTCGAATTTTGATTGCAACAGCAATTACGAGATATTTATTTATTAAATACTAAATGAATAAGCTCTTTTATTTTTACTTTTCCGACGTAGTTTTCTCTTCAAAAATCGTCTGCGTTGCACTGGAAAATAAAACAATTTTAATTACAGTTCTAAATAAATACGAAATGAGTAGCATTACTATTATATACATAATACTCATTTTTTACATCTCGCTTTAGGATTTTATTCTCCATTTTCAACTTTCCGGTAACTTTAAATATGAAAATGTGAATAAGAATTTTCTATTACTGCATATATACTTTAACTTGTCTTGAAGATTGATTTTATTTTTATTTCGCGACTTGCACGCCGTAACTAAGCATAAATTGTTGCCATTTCCACTTGTGAGACTTAGTTTCTCAAAACTCGTGCACGAACAGTCCAATGAAAAAAATATCTCACGCAGACCCTACACAACGTCGTCGTACGGCCTAACTAATTATGCTCATTTTTGCAGCATTTCATTTAAACTTATTACCTTGAATTTTATTAGAGTTACATTTCTCATTCAATTAATTCAGTTCTCACTCGAGTCGAGGCAAAAATACGCAAAAACTCAAAGTATCTTCATCCGAAATTGTAAAATACGGGAAAACCTAAAGCACCAAATAGAGTTAAAACACTATAAAAAACCTTTTACAATTAAAATTAGAGTTTCTGCGCCAAAGCAAACAATTCGGCCAGAGAACAGGAAGACAGATTATTCGGTTCACAAAACTGAAAGTTCACTTTCAGTTTCACTAGCTGACTTAATTCACTATTCTACTAAGAGTTCCAAATGAAAACAAATGGCGCCATCTTTAGGCTTAGCGACACTTAAACGTTTGCCCTTGTTGATTATTCTGTAACTACTGCAGTCAGATTAAGGTGAAGGAGCGTTTAGTAATGAAAACCTTAATCGGATAGCAACATAATTCAATCACTTTTAAAGCAAAACGTGCACAATTTACCGATATAAGAAAATAAACAAACTGAGCTCACCAAGCCGAGTAACAGAGTGGGTGTAAAAATATATATTTATATATGTTTGATGTGGCCAATTGCAACGAAAAAAGCCGGTTATTGCAACGAAAAAGGCCGATACAAAGTACAACAGTCACATATGCAAACTTTCAACATTCTACGGCTGTTCATTTTTGAATTATGCGAGAAAACTACGTACGTACGAACGTACACACGTCACGATAAATCTCTTCTGAAACCATTTTAAAGTTCATTTGGGAAAACTGAGTGCTTCATTTTGCCCGTTACATACAAATATCACACAAAACCATCTTTCAAATAGATTCGAGAGCGGTCAAAATGGCTATTTTCGTTGAAACATGATACCCAAAGTTTTTCGCGATTGCATCACCTTCTTTACATCGTACAAAGAATTAAAAACCCTGATGTGCACACCACATCACGTCCTTGTACGGAATTTTTTAAATTATACTCATTTTGCATTTCATTTAAAGTTATTGGATTGAATTAAATATACTGTGTCAATAGTCCATAAACCACACTAGAATAATTGCAGTCTTTAAAATTCACTGTATTTGTTTGCCATAGCAGCACTCTGGCGCTAAGCTTACTTAGGAACATTACATCTCATTCATTTTATCACTCAGAATGCACAAAAATTATGTATATCATCTGAAGAATTACCTATTCGTTTCCACATGTTCTATTCAAAAACTATGATAAATCTAAAAGGATGTGTAAAAGAAATGAAACAAACACACACGAAAAAAGAAACAGTTTTTCACAGACGATTTATTATTTCTCATTCACTTAATTCCGTTTCCACTTTGTGACAAGACGAAAATACATAAAAACTCAAAATATCTTCATTACAAATTACGAAATAAATCTTAAACACTCATTTCCTGGAATAAATTCCAGAATGGATTAAGCGTGCTTTAATTCGCAATAATAAAAGAAGGCGTTATCTTTGTTGTTGCGAAGCTTAGTTTCTCTAGGCTGGCAATAAATCCATTATTCTGCCAAATTTAAAATGTAAACAAATATGGCTGCTATGGCGAATAAAATTAGGCTTAGTCGCACTTAAACAACTTTTAAATTGTTGAGAATTGAGCAACTGTAACATGCACGTTAACTAAAGGAATAAAAACCTTAACCGGAAGATAAAAATAATATAATCCAATCATTTTTAAAGCAAAAAATGCACAATTTACAAACATATAAGAATAACGAAACTGAGCTCACTGAGATGAACAACATATAATATATATACATATATAATTTATTTACTAAGTAACGTATCATTTTACTCACTCAGCCGAGCAACAGAGCGGCAATATATATATATAATTTATTTACTAAGTAACGTATTCTTTTACTTCATTCAGATACTTCTACTAACCTTATATTAGAACATAATATACTCTTTATTTCTTAGGTTAGGTTAGGTTAGGTTATTCAATTATGGCAAAGCTAACGAGGGCTATCTGCCTAAAGGGAGGCATGCCTTCGTGGAGGACTTTCTAAAGGAAACTGGCTCGTATACACGTTACACATGGGGAAAACCACGAAAACGCCCATGCAGCCAGCCGGTTCGCGGGATTCGAACCTCGGACTGAACTACCAGTGTTCAGCGTCTTTACCGCTCGGCCGCCGGTGGGCCCTTATTACTTGGTAAATAAATTATTATTATATTACTTTGCAACTATTGCGCAAGTATTAGGAAATTTATTTAGATTTCAATGAATTACAATTAATTAATTCAATCTTTTATAAATATATATATATATATACTTTATATATATACTTTATATATGTACTTTATATATATACTTTTGGTTTCGATGATTGGCTACATGTTATTAGCGGTCCTATATATAAAATTTCAACTTTCGGAGGCTACACGTTTTTGAGTTTTGCGAGGTACATACGTACGTACGCACAGATGCCAAGAAAAACGTCTCTTCAGAATCCATTTTAAATCAGTTTTATAATTTTTTGCGGAAAACGAGTCCTTTATTCTGTCCTTACGCTCAGATATCTCGCAAAAACATCGTTAAATTGCATTCGGTAGAGGTCAAAATGGATATTTTCGTTGAAATATGATACCCGAAATTTTTCACGATTACAATTCTTCTTTTTTTACTTCGTGCAAGGAAGTAAAAACGTGAAAACCCTCTTCACGTTATGCTGCATTATGAGCAAACATAATCAAGGCACTTTTTGTACACTTCTCAGCATTATTATTTTGAACAGCTCTTAGTGAATATGTGATTTTATATTTTGAACCTTGAATTTCCGGTAATTAATTTGCAAGCTAAAAAACTACGATAATTACTTAGATTAAAATTTATTTCAGGTTATAAATGTGATGAATATTCATAAGACATTTGATGAATTTTAACTGGAAAAGTATAAAATAATAGAGAATTTTTAAAAAAGTAATGGACGACCTTCTGAATGTTTTAAAGGAGCCCATGAAATGCAAGATGTCTGGAAAAATTTTCGTTTTTGAATTGTCACCTAATATCTTTCCTTCTCAGTTTAAGTTGCAGAATGGTTGACAAGCACAACTTATCGATATTGGAGCAATCAGAATACATAAATATTCTTTAAAACTAGAAAAAAAGGGGGGAATTGTAAATGACGTAATAAATTTTAACATTAACATCTTTGATACCAATTTGAAACTAAAGATTGGAAATTTGAATTCGGTAACCAAAGTTATAGTCCTGCGCATAGCATTTTTATTCCTCAGAAGAACAATCAGTAAAAGTTATAATTTTACTTTTTTTTCTTCTGAATAGTTTCAGTTTTATCTTTGAGTAATTTTAATTTTTAAAATCAAATACCTCGCATAAATTTGCTACTGTATAATAAAAGACTTCTTTTAAAGAAATAGATTCTTATTTGTTCTAATTGATATTCAGAACAAATTAAGTAGAAAAGTGTTTTTCACGACTAATATATATCATTATTAATAAAACAATAAACCGTATCACTTTTGATTAAGGGAACTTCACCTTTTTATAAACTGGTTGAATATAAATTTCTTTCAACACAATTAGGTTATTGTTAGATTCTAGTAAATTATTAATTTTTTACTGAAAAAGAATCTTCCATTTCTTAATTAAAAACATATGGAACATAATTTATTCATATTTAGCGAGATATTTAGTTGGAATTTCCTTGTTTGTATATTTTAACAAAGCTTCACTTATGAATACTTCCTTTTTACTTTATTAGTTGTTTACGGAGTTTTCTGCAAATCTGAAGTAATTGAATTTCTCTGAAATATATTAGAAATTAATTACCTAATTTATTCAATGCAAAAAATATTTTTTTCTGTTATAATACATCCATGCATTTATCTTTTAAGATCATATACAATCTATTTCCTTGTTATGGATTTGGCATTTATTAATAAGCGAAGGAAAGAATATTTTTTTTTTGGATTTCACGTCAAAATTATTTAGACAGCATAAAATAATATAGTTATTCACAAAGTGTATAAATACATAATTAGCATGTCAAAGCAAACATGAATTAATTTCTACTTAAGTTGAGGTTGGCGAATCTTTAACATATTCAGCAAATCGTTAAGTATCGAAAATGTTAAGTGTCGTCAGGAAAGTATAAACTTCGACTTTATTGGTCTTATTATTAATTATTCAAAATACATTTTATAAGAAATTTCTCCCGTCTTTTTGGCATGCCTTCGTGGTGTAGTAGTCAGCACGCTCGGCGCGTATTCGAGAGGTCCGTAGTTCGACTCCCGGTGAGGGCATTGCTCCTTTATCATCTCACCTGCTTCGAAATAGCCTAATGTCTCTACAAAATTATTACCACATGCTTTATCGAGAAAAAGAGAGGTTTTTACAGTAATTTTTTAGACGCACCGTAGAGAAAGTATATCAGAGAATATTAGAGATGTGTTTATTGAATAATATGATTTTATGAACGTTTTGAGAAAGATTATGTTATAGAGACATTAGGGTACTTAGAAAGCAAGGTGATGATGAGAGGTGAAAGATGAACAACGCCTTCGCCGGAACGCGAACCACGGACCTCTGGAATACGCGCCCAGCAGGCTGACCATTACACCCCGAAGGCATGCGAAGAAGGCGGGAGAAATACCTTATATACTCCCCTTTTTAAAGGGCGACTGGGGTTCAGGGGACCCAGTTGCCAAATGCCGGTGATGGAGAATCATCACACCCCACCTTTTTAGTTCGGGCGCCAGTGTAGAGACATAAGTTTTTTTTTCGAAGCAGGAGACATAACAATTTAGCAATGCCCTCCCGGAACACGAACCAAGGACCTCTCGATTACGCGTCCAGCGTGCTATGCGAAGAAATCGGGAGGAATACCTTATATAATCCCCCTTTTAAAAGACGATGGGGGATTAGAGACCCCAGTCGCCAAATCTTGGTGGTGGAGGATCATAATACACCACCTTTTTTAGTTCGGGCGCCAATGTAGAGATATTAGGTTATTTAGAAAGCAGGGCAGATGAAAAGTGAGCAACGCCTTTGCCGGGACTCGAACCACGGACCTCTGCAATGCGCGTCCCCTCTGCTGACCATTACACCACAAAGGCATGCGAAGAAGGCGGGAGAAATACCTTATAATGTATTTTTCTGAGGAGATATAAATGATCCCCATTCTTAATCATTTTCAAATAAAGGTTTGGGAATTTTGTGAAATAATATTTCTTTTGATTCGATGTAAGTATACCGGCACTAGACATCTAGAAAAGTACAGATATTTAGACTAGAAAATGAAATGATCTGAAATGAACCACACGCGCAGACGATATTTACAAAAGTAAAGATATTCAAACCTGAAAAGGAAAATATATAATTTATTCCATCCATAAATGCCATAAGTTTGTTTATATCTGCATTATTTTATGAGTTATTAAACGTCAAAATGGGTCCGGGACTTTATAAACACCCGGTATAATATGCTAATATACGAAATTATTTTTGAATTGATGAAGTTCAAAATATATGGCAAAATTATGATCACACCATAAAATATCTATCATTTACTCGAACCTCAGATATCTTAAATGCTTTTAAATCTTTAAATCTTTTAGAAAAGCTTTTTTCTACCTAAAATGCTAAATCTGATACGAGAACTCCCGTTTGATTGGCAATTCTGGAGGAATACTGCAAGTGATTACGGAAGCTCGTGTATAATCAATGACGTCCTTATTAATTTTCTCGTTTTTCATTGAGGGCGGTGCCCGCATAGCTTAACTGTGCAGTCTTGATGCGATATCACATCTAAAACGCTTCAGCCAAAGGGAAAGGAACGTGTGCAAAAAGGAAACCCGTCTCAAAGCGAATGCAAATAACACTTAATTAAACATCTGAAAGTGGGTTATTGTAGTAGCCTAGTTTCAGAGCAAACTACGTTAACATATTTCTCATGTCTTCTCTTCATTTTTAAATGGTGTCGATTTTCTGAACTTCACTTTTAAGTAAATGTTACTAGCCGGTATTCCATGCCCATCGTTAATAAGTGTCTCACAAAAGTGATGGGACACTTGTGCTTTACAAAAGAAAACTGTAATAAAATAAATTTAAAAAAATGTACAAATTTTTTGTGGGTGTGTTTCATACTTAAACTTAGTAACAATTATTACATAACATTTATTTTCTCAAAATATTAAAATATTAATTTAATAAAAATACAATTGTTTAGAACGGAGCAAAAAATGGCTCACATAAGTGAAAGGACACTTACTTTTCCATCAAATATTTATCCAAAAATTTTACTTTTTAAAAGGTTTTAATATTTTGTTGCATTTCCTTTTACTTTTAAAACATTATTTAATCTTCTTGGGATGGATTCGACTCATTTTTTTTTGTGATTTCTGGAGTGATTTTACCCCATTCTTCTTGAAGCACCGATTTTAATTGTTGTTTTGAAGAAATGGTGTGTTTGCGAATTCTTGATTCCAATTCTTGCCAAATATTCTCTATGGGATTTAAGTCTGGAGATTGTGGTGGTGTTTTTATTATTTCAGGACAGTTATACAGCAGCCAGAGTCTAACGTTCAAAGCGGTGTGCTTGGGGTCATTGTCCTGGTATAATTTAAAATCATTATGAAGGTTCCATTCTCGTGCTGAAGATTTCAAATTTTGATTTATTATGCCAATATACTTGTACTGATCCATTATACTGTCAATAAAAACAAGATTACCAACTCCGGCGGACGACATACACCTCCATACCATAACTCCTCCTCCACCATGTTTTACTGTTGGCACCAAGTTCTGTTTGCCAAATTCTTCCCTAGGTTTTCTCCACACCCAGATTCTACCATCAGAACCCATATATTAAATTTACTCTCATCAGCAAATATAACTTCATTCCAGTAATCAGAATTCTTATTTATGTTGGATTTTGCGAAAGCCAGTCTGAGTTTTCTATTCGTTTCACTTACGAAGAATTTTTTCCTGGCTGCTCTACCGTGATATCCAGTAGAACGAATTACTCTTCTAATAGTCTCAGGATTAACAATTACTCCATATAATGCTTGTAAATCAGCAGCAACTTTAGGAGCACTCATTCCTGGACTTTTTTTAATATTTCGAACGATAATTCGCTTTATTCCATTGGATAGCTTTGATGGTCGGCCAGGTTTTCTTTTATCCTGAATCATATGACTCTTTTTATATCGTTTAATGAAAATGAAAGCTGTTGAATGACTCACGTTAACTGTTTCAGCAATTTCTCTAATAGATTTTCCACGTTCAATATGCAAATTAATAACTCATTTCCGAATTTCAGGCAAAGTTTATTTTCGTTTAGCATTCATGGCTGCTAAATGAGCTAAAAAACACAAAAATTCCAAAACAAACTGGAGAGAAATAATGCAGACGATTTTATAAATTATTGTCAATTGCTTTTGAGTAAAAATAAAAACCCAAAAAAATATTTTTATTGCTTACTTCAGACGATTTTTGTTGCATTGTCTAATGGTGTCCCATCACTTATGTGAGCATTTTTTGCTCCGTTCTAAACAATTGTATTTTTATTAAATTAATATTTTAATATTTTGAGAAAATGTATGTTATCTAATAATTGTTACTAAATGTAAGTATGAAACACACCCACAAAAAATTTTTACATTTTTTTAAATTTATTTCATTACAGTTTTCTTTTGTAAAGCACAAGTGTCCCATCACTTTTGTGAGACACTGTATTTCGCATTTAACAAAATCTGGTGTGTACACCACATGACTTCCTTGCTTGGAATATTAAATTATACGCAATTCTCCTGCATTTCATTTAAACATATTGAATTAACAGTTAACGAATTTCGAATTAAATCTGCTTCGTCGACAGCGCATAAACCACAATAAATGCACTCTTTGAAGTTCACTATATTTATTTATCATAGCCACACTTTGCCGCTAAACACAGACGATTTCACAGACGATTCAACGCCGCTTACATAATATGCATGCGCTACTAACTAATTCAGTTCTCACTTCGTGGTAAGGCAAAAATACGTAAAAATTCAAAATATTTTCATTAAAAACTGAAAAATGTAGAAAAACATAAAACACCAAGTACAGTTAAAACAATTAAAAAAACAATTTTTAGAATTAAAATTACAATTTGTACTCAAAAACAAGTTAATAACAAAACAAGCTAATAATTATGCCTGATTCATTCCAGAATGAAACAGGCATAATTTAATTCGCAATAATAAAAGAAGTCGTTACTGTGTTGTTGCGAAGCTTAGTTTCTCTAGATTGGCAACAAATCCACTACTCTGCTGAGCTTCAAATGTAAACAAATGTGGGAGCTATCATAATCAAAAATTAGACTTAGCCGCACTTAAAATCCTCTTAAATTGTTGATAATTCCACAATTATTGCATGCAGGTTAACTAAGGCATAAAATCTTAACCGAAAGATAAGAGCATCATAATTCAATCATTTGTAAAGCAAAAAAATGCACAATTTACAAACATATGAGAATAAAGAAACTGAGCCCACGGAGCGGAGTAACAGAGTGGATATATATATACATATACTTATATACTTTCGGTGAGGCCGATTGCGACCCAAAAGCGAGGTGCACATCTACATGTTATAGCAGTCCTGTATACAAAATTTAAGCGTTCTGAGATTAGTTGTTTTTGAGTTATGTGAGATACTTATGTACGCACAGACGCCATGAAACAAATCTCTTCAGAATCCATTTTAAACCAGTTTTATAATTTTTTTTTGGGGGGGGGGATCTTTTATTATGTCCTTATGTTTAGATATTACGTAAAAATATCGTTAAATTGCATTCGATAGCGGTCAAAATGGATATTTTCGTTGAAATATGAGACCCGAAATTTTTCGCGAATGTAATACCTTCTTATTACTTCGTACAAAAATAAAAGTAAAAATATTACACATTTAGCCTACTTCATCACACTTTTACGCTTTTTTCTTGATCAAATTAGATGACTTAAATGAATGTATTAAAATTTATGAATGTAATTGATCTGTTTGGCTTTTAGCTTTAACCAATACGATTCATAGTTATACATTTTTCAGTCTGATGCGATATGGAACCCACAGGAAAATAAACTAATTCTCTCTCATTATATCGGCAACAATAACACACGGTTTTTAATGATTTTTGTCTTTCTAATCAAATGGTTGTAAAAGCTCACGTTCTATCTACTATTTCACCTATATTCAATTTTCGTCGATTAAATGAGGCAAAATATTTGTCATACTTGATCAGAAATCAATAACGCGAACAAACAAACAAAGAGGCATTCTTCTTTATATATATATTGTAAAACTTACAAATTTTTTATTAACAAAGTCTACGATTTGGAAGCGAACATCAGCAACACGTTTCGAAATAAAGCATTTTTAACTCCAACGCGCGAGACTGTTCCCACTCGGAAAAATGAGTGCGGAAATTAATGTTTTTAATTAATATCTTGGCTGATTAAAGTCGTACGAAGTTGGGAATAGTTGAAATGGTTTCCCACGAATTTTTGAAGCCGGGGTAATGTATTTAATGTTTGGCAATGATATTTGTATTTTCTCGTGAAACTCCGAAATGTTTTATTAACAAATTCTACAATTAGAAAGCGAGCAGTGGCAACACTTCTCGAAATAAAGGAGATTTTTATCTTCAGCTTGCAAGATGTTGCCACTTTGATAAATGAAGGCGAAAATGATCTTTTTCACGATTTTTTAATTAATATCTCTGATTATAGCTACTATTTTTGTAAAAAAGTGTACGTCGAGCTTTTTTAGGACGCAGACAATAATTGTAGATCGTTTGGTGATGATAGCTATAGTAGTGTCTGCGTTAATCGCGAACAAACACACACACACATTCTTCTTTATATATTTAGAGATAGATACAGCTTTATTTTAAAAACAAAGAAATCAATTCCATATTAGAAAGACATCAGTATCCATTAAAATAACACAGGGAATTTCTAATTACCGTAAATCATTTGATATTTAAGCACAAATGCAGAATGGAATTAATTTTAAATATATCAATTACCAGATTGAATCTGGTACAGTTTTCAAACTTTTATTGGTATTGTTCGCCTTTCTTTTATTAGTAATGTACAAAAGTTGTTAGCTCATTCTTGAACATCGTTTCTTGAGCAATTAACTGGAATTAGCGAAGCATAAATGCTTAATTTAGCTTAATGAACATAAAAGCTTAACTGTGTAGCTTTTATACTGAGGATAAACTATCGTCTGCTTCAGTCAAAATTTTTATAAACTCAGGTATCAGCTAGTGTAAATAAAATTTGAGCACACTGCTACGTTTTTGAAGTTTTCGAATGCGAATATTCTTATTCTTCAATAAAAAGAATCTATGTCTGAATCTTAGAAAGAAACTAGCTGAGGAAAGAAGTCAAAAGTTTATTTATAGAATAAAGAATTTATAAATATTTAAAGTAAAGGCAATTATTTATTTGATAAGAATATATACTTCAAGGACATTTCCAAAAACTACGATCCTGAAAGATAACTCCATTATACAACTTGCCCTAACATCCGCTTTAAGCTGCTGATTTAAACTGAACCTTTCCCTTATGAGACATGCCGAGAATGTAAGCCAAATATTGATTTATTTATAATAACCATTATTTAGGAGTAGCAAGGAAGTTAGTTGTATCTATAAATGAATTATCACTAAATTTGAATAATGCCTCTAACTAAAATGGTCAATTTACTGTCTTAAACATCGACAGAAAGAAATGAAAACTCAGTTTCTAGACTCTAAAGAAAGTTTCAGTTGAAGGTTGTAAGGTTTTAGTTTAAACTAACAAAGTTTTATTTTAATTTACCTTTTTCCATCTGTTCTTATTTCAACTTCCCGTTAGAATAAGCGCGCGTTTCAGCTTTATGCTAATTTGAAGTGGAGCCAAGTTTCTAATTAAACGGTAGGTAGGAACCTCTCAGTGTGAAAGAGCTTTTAGTCTCAGACCACTGTTACTCTGTTCGACGTTCGCCTGACCAGCTAGTATTTAAATTCTAAGCCGTAGCGCTGTTACGCTATTACTTATTGAAGTAAATCTAAGTGCGTTAGTATTAGTTAAATCTTGCTATGCACTCTTTAGCATAGAGGCCAACCTCGCGTTATAGCTCTCTGAGCAACGACTGTTTAATTTGTAATTAGTTTTAGTATAAATTTATTTGATTGTTGATTTTAGACCCAAATGCGGTCTCTACTTTCTGTATCCCTCCCGAGTTGGGAAGTGATTGTAAGTAGTTGTGATTTAATAAAAGAGGATTTTAAATCCCTTTCAAGTGAAGTTCTTCTACCACTTAATCACAGTATTCTGTAGCATTCATTATTTTAATTAACCAAATTATTTTTAGTTTGAACTTTCCTATCGAATTCTCAAGGTTTCAGTTGCTGCCCGAATTTAGCGCGAGTGAGATATTTATGCAAATCGCATATATCTGTTAGCAGTTAAAAGGCAGGAGTTAACGAGGGGAAAAACAGTGCCTTGGATTTATCGCCGTAAGGCTGTGCGCGCCAAGATTTCCTCTGTCTACTGAAAGTTCGCCTTTATAGGCATTTGCAATTACTAGTGTTTGCTAGTGAAATTCGCATTGTTGCATTTCACTAAGAGTAAGCTTCCCTCGCCGTCCTACGTAGAATTAAGTTAGGGAATTGAATTTGTTAACACACTTTATTTTAATATTATTTTAGTTCAGCCCAAGTAGTGGCTTACTCTCAATTTGAAGAGTTGTAAATATTTGAATTAAAGGGTCACTTTTAAACCCTCCTTCTGACTTTGTAGTTTTTCAACACTAAAGGACATAGCCTAGATCTGCTCACTGTCCTCCACATAAGGTTTCACAGTTTATGCTCACGAAAAGAGTCAAGAGATTGAAGGAGAAACCTTACACTGGCGCCCGAACAACTAAAAGGATGGAAGGAAGTTGGAATATGCCTACTACATCCCAGAATACAGCTGCAATGCCTGATGGATTTGGATTCATAGTGGAAACCATCAGAGCAGCCATGAAGCCGGCAGTAGTTTTTGATGCCAGAGGACCTGTGAACACATTCCTGGAAAAGTTAGAAGCGCATTTTTTGCTGTATCCAGTTCCGGAACATCAGAAGGTCATATTAGCGACAGGAGCATTGAGGGGCCAAGCAGCGACCTGGTATAAGTGCATCGGAAAATGTCTGCTGGGAGAACCAGGAACGCCGACTTACACGTACGAGAATTTTAAACTAGCAATTTTGAGAGCGTTTCCTGTGGTTAAAGACCGTGCGAAACTCGAAGCTGAATTGTTTAGCAAGTATCAACAGCGGGTGGATGAACTATCGGAATTTATTTTGAGAAAAATACAAGTCTTTAAATTATTGTATGGCACGAGGCCGGACCCGGAGATTATCCAGATAATCCTGCCCAGATTGTTACCATCTATACAAGATTTCATGGAGCTAAGAAATCCCGTGACGCTGGACAAGCTGTTTGAACTCGCCGTACAATTCGAGAGCCGGCGAGCGGCCGAAAATCAACGGAGACAATCGTATGAACAGCGGCTGCAGGGGAACCAGAATGCCGAAGGAAGAAACAGACGATGGCCGAGAACTACTGGTACCAGTCAAAATGCGAGCGGTCAACCGCGCCAAGTACAGCGCCAACAAAATAATTCCAACTACGGAAGAAAATCATTCTCCCCAGGCAGAAGCCAGCAACAGAAGAAAACACCCGCAAAGCATTTAAACTACTAAGGAATATTGCGGGGAAGGGGGTGCAATGTTCCGAGGAGAAGAAAAATCCCTCTGAAGTACAGCTAAATACGGTCATGGTGAGAAACATTGAATTACCGAGACTGCAGTTACTAATTAACAACGTACCCGCTACAGCTCTGTTGGATACCGGCGCTCAAGGAAGCTGTTTGGCAGAAGAATTTTTTAAGAAGCACTTTCGTAGATATCGTCTGCATAGCGTGGAAGGAATGAAGGTGGTAGCAGCCCAAGGAAAAACGTGTCAATGCATGGGAAAAATCGAGCTGTACATCAAAATCGGCGAAGAACAAAAAAAAATTATGTTTCTTGTAGTGAAGAACCTCCAAGCATCGGTTATTTTAGGAACAGATTTCTTTGCAGCTGTGGATGCGAAAATCGATTTTGAAAACTCCACCTTGCAAGTAACCATGGACCCAGTTAAAAAGAAATCAACACCTCCCCCTGAAGTGGATTTAAGCCATCTAACGCCCGAAGAACAGGACAAGTTTCGGGAATTGGTAAGTAATTTCGCTGATTTATTTGATGATATTCCAGGATTCACCCAGATCGTAGCACACGAAATTAAATTAACTACGGATGAACCTATACGTCAGCGTCCTTACAAGTACGACAAAGTTAAGGAGGAAATAATAAAATACCATATTGATGAAATGTTAAGAAACAAAATAATAACTCCTATTTCTAGTGCATATGCGAGTCCGGTGGTTTTATGTAAGAAAAATAATGATTTGCCGTTAACTGATCCATTAAGGTACAGGTTCGCTATTGACTACAGAAAGCTTAATAGTATAACAAAATTTCCAACTTACCCACTTCCGGTAATTGATGAAATTCTAAGAAGTATTAAATCAACAAAATACATAACCACGCTAGATTTGACATCCGGATATTTTCAGATAAGCATAAAGCCGGAAGATGTTCACAAAACAGCATTCATAACAAAATACGGTACATATGGCTTTTTGCGTATGCCTTTTGGATTGTCGGGAGCCCCGGCCACGTTTCAGAGGTGCATGGACAAAATTTTAAGGCCGGTAATAGGAAAAAGTACATTTATTTATCTTGACGATATAATTGTTACTTCAGAGTCGCTGGAAGAACATATTAAAGACCTTCGAGAAGTCTTTACTCTTTTGAAAGATGCAGGACTTAAAGTGAACATTAAGAAATGTAAATTCGCGGCAAAAGAACTCAAATATTTAGGGTACAAAATTTCTCAAAGGGGGATCGAAACAGATAAATCTAAAGTTATAGCAGTGAAAAATTACCCAATTCCGAATACAGCCAAAAAGTTAGCGACTTTCTTGGGTATGTGCTCATATTATAGAATTTTTATTAAAAATTTCGCAGAAATTGCTGAACCATTGTTAAAGTTGAGAAGGAAAAGAGTTCGTTTTGCGTGGTCTTCAGAAGCAAACGCCGCGTTTGAGAAGTTAAAAGAATCTTTAATTAATGCACCGGTTCTAAAGTTCCCAGAGAAAGACAAGGGTCTAGAAATTTATGCAGACGCATCAGATTACGCAATCGGAGCCGTGTTAACACAAAATAGAAAAGCGATTGCCTTTTTTAGTCGTACATTGAATGATACGCAAAGAAATTATTCGGCAACGGAGCGTGAAACTTTAGCAGTGCTCGCAGCTGTTCAAAAATTTTGTGTATATTTTGGGAGTTCTCCCGTAACAGTATATTCAGATCATGCGGCAGTTACCAGATTATTTTCAGGAAAGAATCTTTCGCCACGCTTAATTCGGTGGACCCTAAAGTTGCAAGAATTTAATCTCATTATCAAACACACACCGGGAAAAGACAATGTAGTGGCCGACGCATTATCTAGAATAAAGTTAGACGAGAACGGCGAGAAAGTAAAAATAGCGATGCTTCAGGCAAAGGTCATTGACTCTCGAGAGACTGTAATAGAAGAAATTGCTAGGGATCCCGAATTCGGAAATATTTATAATTATTTAAAAGACCCAGATAACTTCCAGCATATAGACATTAATGCAATACGAAGCAGAGCACAGAACTATGAAATCATTGATGGTCTCTTATTTTATACTAAAGTTACGAATCAAAATAGTGAATACAGACCAGTCATCCCGGCCAAATTAATTTTAAGTATCTTGCAAGAGCTCCACGATTCGCCTGTCTCGGGCCATTTTGGAATTAGAAAAACAATACAACGCGTACGCGAGGCGGTATATTTTCCGCAATTACAAAAGATAGTTAAAAATTACTGCCAGACTTGTCACACGTGTCAGATAAATAATGACGTAAATTTCCGCCCGGCCGGGTTATTAACTAGTATTGAGTCTAGGTTCCCCAATGAAATAATTGGTATTGACCTCTTAGGCCCCTACCCCAGGAGTCATGTAAATAAGGCACGATTTTTATTAGTCATTGTGGATCATTTCAGTAAATGGGTTGAGTTGATACCACTTAAGCGGGCTTCAGCAAAAGTCGTTGCAGATTCGTTTTTGAACAAATATATTTTAAGATATGGATGTCCAGCGAGGGTGATTAGCGATAATGGTCCCCAGTTTGTAAGCAGTACATTTAAAATGATGTGTGACAAGTTGGGCATTAAGCATATGAAAATGGTACCCTACCGCCCACAATCAAATATAGCGGAACGGGTAAATAAGAATATTGTAAAATTGATTAGAAATTATGTGCAAAAGCACCATTCTAACTGGGATGACTGCGTCGAAGAATTTGCATTCGCCCTCAGAACGGCTAAGCACGAGACAACGAAGAAATCCCCCGCCGAATTGTTTTTGGGCAGGAAGATAATGACCCCCTTAGATAAATTATTTTATGTGAAAGATAGAGCGCCGGAATTTCAAATGGGTGAAATAGAAAAAATGTTGAAGGAGGCAGAAAAGTGCTCCCGGGAAGCGCAAAAGAAACAAAAGATTTACTACGATTCAAAAAGAAGAACCGTAGAATATAAAGTGGGGGAGGAGGTGTTGAAACAAGCCCACGCACTTTCATGCGCAGCAAAAGATAAGGTCGCAAAATTTTGCCCAAGATGGCATGGTCCTTTTGAAATTACAAGAATAGTTGAATGCCGTGCATATTTAAAGAATGAGAAGGGCGAAGAGACTGTGGCAAATTTCGATCAAATTAAACATTATTATCGAAGAGCTAATAATAATATTTTGAAAGACATGTTGCAGGGTCCAGCCTCACAGAATTTTTCTAAGATTCAAGAGCCCCAACCAGGTCCCTCAAAAACAAGAGAACCCAGTTTGAAAAGGAGGTTACCAGAAGAGAGGAAGCCGCAGCCAAAGAAAAGACCACCCCAAAAAGAAAAAAGGACAAACGCTAAGCAACAGTCTCAGCGACCAAAGCGTCTAAGGAAGGAACGTCCAAATGAAAACACTATGAAAGCTCCACCACTACGGAGGGAACAGAACGGCGAGAAGCGAGCCGCCGAAGGTGCCAACCCACAACGAAGGAGCCTACGAGTGCAGGAGAAGGAACGAGCCAGTCTGGAGAGGGAGCAAAGACTTCAGCACAAACGGAAAGCGCCACCCACCATTCGTCCCAACAAGGTGTTTCTGGAGGAAAGAAGATCGACCAAACGAAAGGCAGCCCCAGAGTTTCAATCTAGGAGTAACAAGCAAAGAATAGCCCAAGCCACAGTATATCCAACCTTTCAGGAATGGACAAAAAAACGCCTAAAAGACTGGCAGAAAGATAAGTAGATTCTTTATTTTCTTTTAAAATTCACACAGTTATGTTTCTGATTTAAGTGCAAGTTGCAGATTTAAAAGGGAAGTTACCCGAGTCAAAAGCCGGTTGCCGAAAGCGTAAAGGACACGCTTGAAGGAACAACTTAATTATGCAGCGGAAGAAATTCGAGAGTTCAGTTGAAAAACTGTGAGACTTCGTGAAATGTTCTTTGTAATCCAGAACATGGGATTCATCGATTTTAGTCAAAAGACTCTCTGTAAATAGGAAATTGAATTGTGTTAATTAAAAGCAACTAGTACGTAAGTTGTATAGCAAAACTGTTGTATTATATTTTTCTATGTATAAATAATGAATGCATTTAATGTAAAACTGTTTTCTATGTAATGCATGATTTGTTGTAAGCCTTAAGCACTGGTTTTGTTTATATCGAATATTTTGGAAAAGCGTAAAGGATACGCAAGTTAAAATTAAAATGTAATGTAAAAGCGTAAAGCGCGCTAAATTAGAAAGTGAATATATAAGTGTTATTTAACGCAATGAGCATTTAAAGAAAATTTGAATTGAAGATTGAAAGAATGAATTATATGTATGAAATGCAATTGAAATGTTTGAATGTTGTACGTAGTGTTCTCTGGTTTCACACAAAAGTTTAAAGTTCATTTCATGTTAGAACCTCAGGGCATTTCAGATTTGTTTTAGGGGAGGTCTGAGGTCTTGAAAGTCGAAGAATTAACCCCAATAGAATTGAAGTCAGGTGGTAGTTGTGAACACTTGACAAAGTAAAACTGCGTGTTTTTCACAAACACCACATTTGGCCAGAGAACAAGGGGGAAGTTTTAAAAATGAATGAGTGTAAAATGAATGCGTTTGGCGAAAAGCGCTAATAGAAAATAAAAAACGCGAATACCTAAAGCGCGAATAAAAGGTCATTACGGAAAGCATCAGAGGAAGGGAATGTTGTACTTTTCAGGTGAAATGTACTTATAACATGAAATTAAAATTTATTTCCTTCCAGATTGGAAGGAACCAGATAGAATCCAGCCAAATTCCTGATGGATCTTTTTGATGTGAAGACGGAAAAAGATATTCTATGTTAAAATATCTAAGACACAAACAGAGAGTTAAACTAAATTTAAAACTTACAATTGTAAAGGATGGCGAATAGGAAGGAAAATTTAGATTTAGAATTTAGCATCTTCACTAAAAGCCGATTTTAGGCTACTTAGTTTCAGACTACTAAATTCTGGGAGCAACTTTGTAGCATTCATTATTTTAATTAACCAAATTATTTTTAGTTTGAACTTTCCTATCGAATTCTCAAAGTTTCAGTTGCTGCCCGAATTTAGCGCGAGTGAGATATTTATGCAAATCGCATATATCTGTTAGCAGTTAAAAGGCAGGAGTTAACGAGGGGAAAGACAGAGCCTTGGATTTATCGCCGTAAGGCTGTGCGCGCAAAGATTTCCTCTGTCTACTGAAAGTTCGCCTTCATAGGCAATTTGCAATTACCAGTGTTTTCTAGTGAAATTCGCATAATTGCATTTCACTAAGAGTTAAGCTTCCCTCGCCGTCCTATTTAGAATTAAGTTAGGTATTGAATTTGTTAACACACTTTAGTTTAATATTATTTTAGTTCAGCCCAAGTAGTGGCTTACTCTCAATTGGAAGAGTTGTAAATATTTGAATTAAAGGGTCACTTTTTAAACCCTCCTTCTGACTTTGTAGTTCTTCAACACTAAAGGACATAGCCTAGATCTGCTCACTGTCCTCCACATAAGGTTTCACAGTTTATGCTCACGAAAAGAGTCAAGAGATTGAAGGAAGAACCTTATAATTCTACCACAGAACATAGCTGCATTCAGCTCCCTGTTCAGGATCAGGACTTAAAGTTTTCACGGAGATGTTCGCCAAGAATATGCACCGAACACTCAGTCCTGACAAGGTATATAATTCAAACTGAGCTCCGGGGCAACGGAAAGCTAAAGTTAAAAAAGACTCGAAAGAAACGTATCGATTAACTTCTACGTATTATCAAAATAATCGATTGATTTTCTATGCTTGAAACGAAAACCTAACTTTTTTTATCTGCACAATGTAAAAGAAGTTGAACTCCAGCGAAGCAAAGCTACGAGTCTTTTGTCACCATCTGCAACTAAACTTCAAGACAAAATCTCAAATAATGACTAATGCAAAACGCACACATATTTTAAATATCCCAGAAACGTTTTGGATTGTGTCACCAATAGATAAATATACAATCAGGCGTTGACGAAGTGTATATAGAATTATAATTAAATTTCTGATTGCACTTCAAGATGGAGGTAAATTAATTCTAGGTATAACTACTGTAAACTTTATCAAAACAAAAAGTAAATTCATTTTGAGGATAAAGCGTGAGTTTCCTGTTTTAACAGAATAAATTGTAAGATTTATCCAAAGTTTATTAACAGTTATTTTAAGTTATTCCTCTTTCCTATTCATTGTTATTTCAGCTTACAATTTCCTACCAGAATGTAATTTCAGAAACGCGGTGAATGCAAATGAGTAAGAGTACTATTTAAGTCGATGCTTCACCGACTTCTACAAAGAGAGTCTGATTTTCCTGACTAGCGCGCGTTTGCCTTTTGGCTACGTTCTCTCTAAGCTACTACGCTCGGTCATAATTTAGGCCCTTGCTTGGCTTCGCCGATTTAATTAATATTTAGAGGCCGACTACTTAGAATTCTGATAGCTTCGGTTATACCTTTCTGATAGCTTCGGTTATACCTTTCTGATAGCTTCGGTTATACCTTTCTGATAGCTTTAGTTAAGCTTAGTTTAGTTTAAATTCATTATTATTTAAGTTCAAGCCCAAGTGGAGGCTTTGTGTATACTCCGAGTTAGGAGATGATTGTATTTATTCTAAGAAATAAAGGGTAGTTAACCTTTCTTAAGTCTTACGGGTTTATTCACACAGTTAAGCGATTATTCGCTTGTTTGTATCCGTGGGGTTCTAGGATAAAACACTGGAATTAAATAAGTAAACCCCACAAAATACAAAAAACAAAATCTGAAAGTTTTCAGATTTTATATTATGCCCAAAAGGGCACGTTTGTATGTTATCTTTATTTAATAAATATTTCTTTTCGCACTTAAACCGCATAAAATCCAATTCAACAGCAATATCACAAAATATTGAAAAACAGCATGTCTTTAGAATTTCCGATACACAGTTTCGCGCGCTGGAGATAAAAATGTTCTTTTTTCCCGTGAAGTGTTGCCATTGCTCGCTTTGAAATCGTTGAGTTTGTTAATCAGAAATTCGTTAAAGTTTAACAAAATTAGAAATAGGTAATAAAGCAAATTCGAAATTCAAAATTCGGGCTTCCGAGTGCCCATATTCGGTGGGAGGACTACGTTATGCAAAATTGGATGGCTCTAGACGCCGTCGTTTTTTCACAATGCAAGAAATATTCACGCAGACTTTTCATTTTTCAGTTTCTTTAAATATAATAAATGACGATAATATTTCGTGGCAACAGTTTGAAATGTGAACCAACGCAGAAAGCGAAACGACGCAAAATGCCGTTTTGAGACAAATAGCCCTTTAGGTCTGATGCCCTTTTGGTCTAATAAAAAAACTCAACCTTTCAGAGTTCGAATAAATGATAATTAATTCTATTTAATTGCAGATACGGCAAAATAAGATATAAGCCGAAATTAATTTTATTCAAAAGTTCTATAAATTTTAAGTAAGACTCCATATTTACATGAGGTGCCTATGTGTCAAGAAATATTTTCTAAGTGGCTAGAAAGATTCAAATTCTAAGGCCTGAGTAATCGCAAAGTCCGAGATTTTATATCACCCCAAGGATTTAGGAGACTTCTTCAATTCCTCATAAAATAGAACCTTGGCGCTGTGTCGATGTCCCAGAAATCTTTAATCGTTACTTGTCAAATTCATAATTTCGTGGTATAGAGCATGTAGAGATAAAAGAATTTTTTATGCTGAGAGACGTGAAAAATGCCCTGGCCTGGACTCGGACCTCTCAAGTACGCGCCAAGCGTGCTGACCATTACACCACGAAGCCATGCTAAGAAGGCGGATGAAATACCTTACATACTCCCCCTTTTAAAGGGAGACTGGGGATAAGGGGACCCAATCGCCAAAACCTGGTGGTGAAGAATCATCACCCACCACCTTTTTTAGTTCGGGTGCCACTGTAGAAACATTAGTATATGCTGATAGACTTGAAAAATGAGCAGTGCCCTAGCCGGAACTCGAACCTCGGACCTTTCGAATATGCATCGAGCGTGTTGACCATTACACCACGAAGGCATGCTAAGTAGGCGGGAGAAATACGTTCTAAGCTTACATGAAATAAGTTGTTATAAGATAACTACACTTTATAGAATAAAGCTATGTAATTTAATTCAGCTTCTGATAATGAGAGATAATTTATGAGGTTTATTAAATTTACATAACAGCTATTTTATGTTTAGAATCTTTACTGTCACTTTGCTCTTTCCGTTTTTTCACCAGCACGCAAATTAACTGGCGAGTATGTAAGTGAAGGTTTTAAATTTTAATTCAGAGAGTGCTCTATCGTTTCAAGACCATGTTACTATGTTTAAAATTATAGATAAAAAGTTCCTGACTTCGTCGTTCCTAATTGTCGATAGTTTGTAGACATTATGTATTTTTTGAAGGCAGGAGAAATGAAAAATGAGCAATGCCCTCTCCGGGTTCTCGAACCACGGACGTCTCGGTTACGCGCCGAGTGTGCTGACCACTACACCACGAAAGCATGCTAAGAAGGCCGGAGAAATGCCTTATGAGTTTAACGTCACATAGGTGAACTCCGAGCCAACTTTGCAATTAAATTACTTTGTGTAGCCTTTGGCTATTACGTATTTAAATTCAGCTTTACATCTAAATTTATACTTTGAGTTTACCACCATAAGTGCTGGCAGACTCTGTAAGCACCAATGATGCATTCTGTTCATGTTATTAAGTTTAAAATGAAAGGGTCTTTTACACCCTTTGAAATTTTCTGTACGTACTCTTCGATCACAGTTTACAGCAGTAAAGGAAGTTAAAACTTGTCAGTTAATTCTTTTCCAAACAATTTAAGGTAGTAGACACAAGTAGCACGCTACTGCATTGCACCCACATTTTAACCCTTTCCTTGTGAATAGTGTATCATTAATACTCTCACTCGATATGTTTCATGTCAAAGGAACTAATTTTCTAACGGTCAATACGCTGATAACACTAAGACTTCTGAAACAAAATCATTATTGTCATGTGATTATCTTGCTATAAACCACGCCCTGAACTTCGATGTATTTGAAAAGTGGCTTCTCATTTCCCACCCTCAAGCACTTCAATATAATTATAGCTTGCTATAGCACAAGATAAGTCAAAAAACGAGGCTATTGATTATAAACTAAAGAAATTACTTTATAAGTTGAAACAGAAGGTATAAAATGATCTTACAAGAAGAATTACAGTTTCTAGTTTTAAGAATAATAATGCATATTTGTCAGGACTGAGTGTTCGGTGCATATTCTTGGAAAACATCTTCGTGAACTCCTTAAGTCCTGATCTTGAACAGGGAGCTGAATGCAGCTATGTTCTGTGGTAGAATATTGTGATTAAGTGGTAGAAAAACTCCACTTTAAAGGGATTAAAAATCCTCTTTTATTAAACCACAATTATTTACAACCACTTCCCAACTCGGGAGGGATACAGAAAGTAATGACCGCCACTTGGGTCTAAACTGAACAATCAGATAAATTTAAACTAAAGCTAAATAGAAATTAAATTAGTCGTTGCTCACAGAGCTATAACGCCAGGTTGGCCTCTAAACTAAATGGTGCTTAGCAAGATTTAACTAATACTGACGCACTTGGAATTACTTCAATGAGTAATCAAGTAAAAGCGCTACGGCTTAGAATTTAAATACTAGCTAGTCAGGAGAACGTCGAATAGAGTAACCGTGGTCTGAAACTAAAAGCTCTCTCACACTGAAAGGTTTCTACCTTTCGTTTAAATACACTTGGCTCCACTTCAAATTAGCATAAAGCTGAAACGCGCGCTTATTCTAACGGAAAGTTGAAATGAGAATAGATAGAAAGAGTAAAATTAAGATAAAACTTTGTTAGTTTAACTAAAACCTTACATATTTAGCGACATATGTGCTCATTTACTTATATGTAACTTCCTTCGTACGCAAATATTAATTTATCTTTAGCATCCTAGGATTTATATTTCTGCAAATTTTCTTAAAAAAATCTGATGCGGACATCACATGACTTATTTGCACGGCCAATTAAGTTATACAAATTTTTCTGCTGCATTTCATTTAAATTTATTTCCTCGAATTTCATTAGAAAGAAATTTCCTCATTTAATTAATTCAGTTCTTAGTTCGTGGCAAGGCAAAAATACATAAAACCTCAAAATATCTTCATTAAAAATTTTTAAAATGCAGAAAATTACAAATCACCATATACAGTTAAAATAATTTTTAAAACATTTTACAATTAAAATCAGAGTTTCTATGCAAAAACAAGCAAATTCGGCCAATGGGTAAGAAAGCAGATTTTTCGGTGCACAGAACTGAAAATTTGGTTTTATCGCACTCGACTAAAAGACACTGATGGTCCAGAAAAGTGACTTAATTCACTGTTCAACTAAGTTTCAAATGTAAATAAATATCGCTGCTAAGCCGCACTTAAACAACATTTAAGTTATTAATAGTTCTACAACTATTGCATGCAGATTAATTAAAGGCATAAAAACATTTAACTGGAACATAAGAGCAATGCAATTCAATCATTTTTAAAGCAAGAGTAACCGAGTAACAGAATGGGTATATATACACTCTTAGACAAAAAAAAGACGCACCAAGAAGGAGTTATCCGAATGGGACGAAAATCGCTAGAAGTGATGTACATGTACAGCAAAACAAATGATTACAGTTTGAGAAAAATTAGATGATTTATTGAAGTGATAGAGCTTCACAAAGCGAAAGCGTCAGTAACGCGTTTGTCCACCTCTGGCTCTTATGCGAGCAGTTATTCGGATTGGCATCGATTGATAGAGGTTGCGGATGTCCTGAGGGATATCGTGCCAAATTCTGTCCAACTGGCGCATTATATCGTCAACATCCCGAGCTGGTTGGAGGGCCCTGCCCATAATGCTCCAAACGTGCTCAATAGGAGAGAGGTTCGGCGACTTTGCTGGCGAGGTAATGTTCGGCAAGCACTAAGGCAAGCAGTAGAAACATGTGCAGTGTGGGGGCGGGCATTATCTTGCTGAAATGTAAGCGCAGGGTGGCGTGACATGAAGCGCAACACAGCAGGCCTTAGAACTTCGTCGACGTACCGCTGTGCCGTAGGGTTGCGACAGATGACAACCAAAGGGGTTCTACTATGAAATGAAATGACACCCCAGACCATCAGTCCTGATTGTCGGCCTCTCTGCGGGAAGACAGTCAGGTTGGTATCACACCGCTGTCCGAGGCGTCTCCAGACTCGCCTTCTGGTCATCGGGGCTCACTTCAAAGCGGAACTTATCACTGAAGACTATTCTACTCCAGCCAGTGACATTGCGCATGAGCCCGACACCGCTGCAAACGGGCTTGGTCAATAATAGTTGGCGCAAGGGGCGCCATGACCTCAGCCCCCTTTCTGTGAGCCGTCTATGAATGGTCCTTGCGGTCAATGAAGCATTAGTTGCACGTAGAATCTATGATAATGATGCATCTGGGCTGTAAGTGCCGCTCTGACGATTGCTTGGTCTTCACGTTCTGTCGTTTCTCTAGGCCTACCGCTTCCTTCTTGACTCTGTGTGCGGCCGTGGTTCACCCATTCCTGCCAACATCGTCTAATAGTGGCATCGCTCCTGTTCAAATATCGAGCTATTCGCCGATAAGACCAACCGGCTTCTTTGAGCCCAACTACACGGCCTCTCTCAAATTCTGACATCTGCGCATATCGTTCGCGCACCTGTTACTATCTACCAGAGTACACGAAATGAAATTCGTGAAGAATTATAGTAATTTCTCCTCTTAAATATCCTGCCAGTTGAGCAGATCAGATGCGCTGTAGCGACTACCGTTCATTCATTGGCAGCCATAACGTAAAATATTTTATTTTCCGTCGAAACCTGTATGAATATAAATTTGTGTCCAATTTGCTTTATATCTTCTCGGTGCGTCGTGGTGCGTCGGTTTTTTTTTTTAATCTTAGAGTGTATATATGTATATATATATATAAATAATTAAAGAGTAATGCTCCTATTAAAATTCATATATTTCAAATTAACTTAAGAGGCCTAATAAAGTAAAAGGCTTTTCTTCGAAAAGAGAATAAACATGGCCTTCCATCCAAACAAATGTGCTGACAGCTTTTGTAGATCTTGTGTGCTTTATAAGAGGGAAACGTGAGGCAAGAGAAAATGAGAAAAATGTATCAGATGAAGCTCAGGAATATTTTAAATTTCGAAGTGACATAATTGCTTAGACAAATCTAATGTTTTTAAATAACAGAGCGGTAGTTCCATTGAATTTAAGTGCAGAAATACTAAAGAAGTTGTATAAAACTCATTAAGGAACAAACAACATTAAACCGATTTCACGGCAAGTGTTGTTTTGAACTGCAATCAATAGATAAATTGAAAATACAATTTCCAAATACAAACTTTGCCAATGCTTAACTAAATCATATATCCCAAGTTTCCATTGTGAAGAACACTAATGCTACTACTTGTGAATATAGGGTTAATAATTAAATGACAATTAGATGTTATTTATCAAATCTATATTATCCCGTAGGACAAAATGTCTAAAAAATATAAAAAGTGACAGTAGTATTTAAAAGTCAAGAATAGTTATTTGTGATACGTCGAGAATAGTTATTTGTGATACTTTACTAAGGAAAGGATTCACTTAAAGATTTGGAATGTCGATCAGTAGTCTTAAATATCCGTATCGAATGAATACACAGATAAAAGATTTTGGATT
>KK115251.1:962636-995098 GCA_000611955.2 Stegodyphus mimosarum | reverse complement strand
AATGTTAAAAAATGAACAACATCTTCGCCGGGAATCGAACCACGGACCTCTCGATTACGCGTCGAGCGTGCTGACCACTACACCACGAAGGCATGCGAAGAAGACGGGAGAAATACCTCATATACTCCCCTTTTTAAAGGGCGACTGGGGTTCAGGGGATCCAATCGCCAAATCCCGGTGGTGGTGGAGAATCATCATCCACCACCTCTTTAGTTCGGGCGCCAGTTGTAGAGTCATTGGGTTATTTAGCAGGAGGAGAGATGAAAAATGAGCAATGCCTTCGCCGAGACTCGAGCCACGGACCTCTCGACTACTCGCCAAGCGTGCTGACCACTACACCACGAAGGCATGCGAAGAAAGTGGGAGAAATACCATATAGGGTAAAAAAAAATATCCTTTTTAAATAAGGAGGGAGGCAAATGGAACAGTTTTAAAATAAAGGAATACACCGATTGCAGAAATTAATGCTTTTCCCACACAGTCTTTCATGAGCGGGTATCTCGGAAAAAATTATGTCACTTTGAAAATCAAAAAAAATAAAATGCGGAGTTATCAGGAAAGAATCACCTGATTATAAAATTTAATATTTCCATAATTGCAAACACAAAATTATGATTAATATGTCGCTGTAAAGGAAAAACGTTAAATGTTTAGTTTATAACATTGTCTTTCCGCAATAGGTGGCAGCACTGCTGTCATTAAGGTGTTTTTGAAATTCTGAAAAAGATGTGGAAATGGCGTTTAACCACAAGAATTTGTCTGTTCTGTTTGTTTTGTCTGTTGTTCTTTACAAGATGTTAGCCAGTAATCACTGTTTAGCGTGAATTTAGGAGAAAGTACCGTACAAATAAAACACCGATATTTCAGAGCATTAGAAATTGATACAAACAGTTTTGAGAAACTGAATGCCTGTGTAAAGTCCAGAGTAATTAGGTGTTTCAGCAGAGAATGTTGAAAGAGTGCGAAAGACATGGACCTTATAAGAGAGAAACTAACCCAGCGGGCGGAGCGCGTGTCCCCCGCATGTCCGTAAGAAGGAGTAGGGACGACCTGCTTTACTTTAACACTGAAACCTATGGCGTTTGTATCAGATAATTGTTTTTAATTATTAATAGTGCATGATGCTTTGAAATAACTAAGGCAAAATTAAACAAAGTGTGATATATTTTTTTTAATTTTCTGAGCATTTTCAGGCAGTGGTTTTTAAAATTATTATAACATTTAAAGACAATCATTTATTTGCTCATATGATCATTAATTGTTAAGATTACAATTACGATTATAAGAGGATTACTTATTTTAATAATTCATAAAATTCTGAACATGAACTTTTCTGAGTGTAATGGAAAAAAAAATAAAATAAAATAAAATGTGGAAGCACTCAGATTTTATATTATGCCCAAAGGGAAGTTTTTTAACGTTTTGTGTGTTACCTTTATTTATTGAATATCGTGTTCTTCGCAGGTAAACCACATAAAATTGAATTCAACAGCAATATCACAAAATATGTTATTTTGAAGAATGTTATTTTTCGTAAAGTGTTGCCATTGCTAACTTTGAACTCTTTGAGTTTCAAAAGCCGGGCCGTCGCGAAAGAGTTAAAGAAAGCTGCTTCAAAACCGGAAGAAAACTTATTCCCTAAATCGCATGAAGCTAAACGGAAAACCCTCATGTACGCTGCGAAAAAAAAAGACAGTTCTATATGTCTAGTTCTACTGGACCGATTGACGAAATTCAAATTGCGTTTTCCATGTTTCGAAAGCGTGACTTAGGATATATATTTGATTTATATATAGCATTGTTCTAATATACGTATTTTGACACAAAATCGGACTTTTTCTGAAATGACATGCCAATGTTTTTTCATATTTCAATTCCACGACTCAGATTATACCTAAATATTAAATTTTGTAATTTTTAATGAGAAATCTATGGAGAAATTTAAAAATTTATCTTGGCGCATTTTTTCCGCCATATTAAGACAAAATTTATATTAAGAAGTTCCGCGTTGCCACTTGGCAAACTTCTTAATATATGACAACCTATTTTTCTTTCCCTTTTTACATTGTGCATGAGCGAAAAGAAGTCGCATCGTTCCCACTTCCGAATAATTTTAACAAAGTGTCTAAATCACATTTGATGTTATTATCGCTTTCAACAAATATGCCAAATTTCGAAATGCGTCAATATATAAATTCACTTATATCATCGGAAATTTTGAACAAAAAACTCTAATGTTTTGCAGGTATGTTTAGAAATACATCTAATTTAAGATGATGGCAAAAATTGTACTGATAATAATTTTAAAAATGTTTCGAAAAATTTATAAAAATTATTTAAAAACACAAATTTAAAATATAAATCATAAAAAATGAGCGAATTGTATTTGGAATGAACCTAAATTTCGAAATGTGAATGGAAGAATCAAATAAGTTTAATAAAAAAAAGAGATATTCATAAATACATACCAAATTCAATTAACATTCAGGAGCTAAATTTTGAGAGCTAATTTTTTAAAAAATACTCGTGCGATGTTTACTAAATATGACAATTTGACATAATTCGGGTCGTAGAATGGAATATGGAAAAATAACTGGTATGTCATTTCAGAAAACGTCCGGTTTTGAGTCACAACACCTATATTAGATGTATGCTATATATAAATCTAATATATATCCTAAGTCACGCTTTCGAGACATAAAAAACGCAATTTGAGAAAGGGATATATAGAACTGTCCCTCCCCTTTTTTTCCCGAAGTGTACTTTTCCTTATTCAGTTAAACAAACTGTACTGAATAAATCATTGCTACTTTTTTTTCATGAAAATAATTTTGCACCTATTATAAAAACCAGAACTGTAACTCTTTGATTCATATTTTACATACAGACTGATAGTGATGTCGGGTTTTACTTATCTAATTCAGTGTTCAATTTTTAAACCCCACAAACCCTAGCAAGCGAATAATTGCTTAAGTGTGTTAACAGAGACGTAAGACTTATGAAGGGTTAACTACCCTTTATTTCTTAGAACACTTATAATCAGTTTCTAACTCGGAACGTACAGCAAAGCCTCCACTTGGGCTTTAACTTAAATAATTATGAAATTAAAGTAAACTAGACTAAAGCTGACTGAAAGATATAGCCGAAGCTATCAAGATTCTAAGTAATTGGCCCCTAAATCTTAATTAAGTCGGCGAAGCCAAACAAGGGCCTAAGGTATGGCCGATCGTAGCAAAGCTAAGAGAGACGTAGCCAAAAGGTAAACGCGCCCTAGTCAAAAACTCGGACTCTCTCTCGATCCCAGTCAAACATCGACTTAAATAGTACTCTTACTCATTTGCATTAACCGTGTTTCTGAAATTGCATTCTGGTAGGAAATTGTAAGCTGAAACTAGAATAGATAGAAAAGATGCATAGATTTAAAATAACTATTGATAAAATTAGGATAAACCTTACAGTGAAATCAGATATTATGGCGGTCGCCATACAGCACATTTGATGGTCTGGATTGGCCTTAGAAAGTGATCATCTTCGAGAGTACTAATATCGATATCGATAATCAATATCGATATTTGTTAATGCGCTCAGAAATACTTTTCATTTTTGCTGTATATTTAAGTAATTTAAAATATGCTAAGGTTTAAATGAAAAGGATATAATATACCGTAATAATATAAATAATATTTTTCTAAATGAATATCTACAAAGAGTTTGAATTGCTGTTTATTTCATTCGAATTTCATGCGTGACTGAGACAATAAAATACCCTATAAAAACGACAGGTAGTTCGGCATTTTATCGCTCCAGCCCTGCATTTATTATTCCACCGGAAGTACCTGTCATTCAATCATCGGCATCAGATTTTGTCACTTGGGTTCGATTACCGGAGAAATAAAGTGAAGAAGAATCGATGAGCCTCTTTTCACAGTATGCAACTCATCTTAAAGGCTCTTTATTGGTCTCGAAATCAATCGAGGAGAATGTTTTCTATTTTAGATGCTTAATGTTTCGATGCGGCATTGATTTATATCAATTTCTTTCCCTGTTCTTTTCTTGAAAATGACAAGTTTCAAGAGTTATTTCGAATGTAAAGTATTGGAAGAGATTTGCATACATAATAAAAACATATCCACAAATTTAAATTCTGTCAAAACAGATTTTATTCAAATGAAAACGAAATTTCATATTTATTTTAGGACTACCGTTATCTCGATAGTTTTGTGACAAAAATACATATGTTGCACCAATTGAAGGCTCAAATATAAAAGTAATTTCGGTGGAAAAAACGTTTTTGTTTTTTTCCCAGAACACCAACAATGTTTAAATTGCGAAAGTAGCTTCCCCTCAGAAGGAAACTGTATATTCAGTAATTTGAAAATAACTGTGACTGTAATGATTAAAAGGGACAGAATTGAGAATATAATGAAACAAATATAGGTACATATTGAGTATTTCTGAGAATATTTTGAATTTTCTTATTTCATCTTTATATACAAGGGTAATTTAGCTTGTCACCGTAAAATTGGGAAAAAGAAAGAGAAAATAATATTTTGAAAAATGATTCTCTTTCGGTACTTAAAATTATATTTTATAAGGTATTTCTCCCCCTTCTTTGCATGCCTTCGTGGTGTAGTGGTCTGCATGCTCGACGCGTAACCGAGAGGTCCGTGGTTGGATTCCCGACGAAGGCGTTGCTCATTTTTTCATGCCTCTTGCTTCGTAATAACGTAATGTTTCTACACTGGCGCCCGAACTAAAAAGGTGGTGGATGATGATTCTCCACCACCGGGATTTGGCGATTGGGTCCCCAAAACCCCAGTCGCCCTTTAAAAGGGGGAGTATATAACGTATTTCTTCCGCTTTCTTCGCATGCCTTCGTGGTGTAGTGGTCTGCATGCTCTACGCGTAACCGAGAGTTCCGTGGTTCGATTCCCGGCGAAAGCGTTGCTCATTTTTCATGTCTGATGCTTCCAAAAATAACCTAATGGTCTCTACACTGGGGCTCTAACTAAAAAGGTGGTGGATGATGATTCTCCGCCACCGGTATTTGGCGATTGGGTCCCCAAAACCCCAGTCGCCCTTTAAAAGGGGGGGGAGTATATAAGGTATTTCTTCCGCCTTCTTCGCATGCCTTCGTGGTGTAGTGGTCTGCATGTTCGACGCGTAACCGAGAGGTCCGTGATTCGATTCCCGGCGAAGGCCTTGCTCATTTTTCATGTCTCTTGCTTCGTAATAACCTAATGTCTCTACAATTTTAACGTTTTTAATTTTTGATTATGTTATTAATGTGAAACCTGCTTCTTAATAAGATATTATACACTATTTCCTGTTTGATGGATATAAGTATTGAATCGGTATAAATTATTCACTGCACTTATCACTTCATTTCCGCTCAGACTGTCCCACGGAGTTTGCACATTTACTCAGTTATTATTTTTTCTTTATAGAAAATGATCTAAATTCGCCAACCTATTCTACCAAACTTTTTGGTCAATGTCAGAAGGTGAATGCATACTCTTATTTCCTCCCTTCCTATGGCATCGAAAAGTATAAAGAACCACATTTTTAATAGTGACACCTACTAGACGATATTGCGATCCTAGCACAAAGTGCATTCGTAGGTTCAGTCATTAAACCATTACAAAACTGCATCCATGCATTAGATACTTGGCTTACAAAGTGGTGTAGTGGTATAGTGTTATACCAGATGGTGAATATGCTAGCAAGCCGGCATCTATCATGAAAACCATCGTTCAAAAATCGTCATCGTTTCGTCCAAGCCCTTGGTGGCAGTTGTTCGACCGGTTTCTGCCTTCTTCGCTGCTTGGAGTTCAAAGGTGAAGGACGAGCTTCGGCCTATCTCTTCACCTGCCTGTTCCCGCTTCGCACCATTTTCCCTTTTTTTGGAAGTTTTTCTTCTCTGCCAAGAGGACCGGCGATGTTTGTTGTTTCGAACAGGCTAGAAGCCTAATAAATTCGCCTTATAACAACGCTTTGATTGTTCCTGGTATCAGAATTATTTCCGAAATATTTATTTCAATTTTCGAGGATAGTGTGCACAGCCTTCGTTATTCACATACCTCGTGAACTTCGATACAGTACAGCTTTCTAAAGGAACGTCCATAAATGCTAAAAATTTTCTAGGACTGTGTGCTGATCAGCATAATTTCCATAAATGCTAAAAATTTTCTAGGACTGTGTGCTGATCAGCATAATGTTTCCAGTCTCGTTCTTTGGCGAATTTGAGCGACGATGCAGAAGGATTGTGCATACCTAAGAAATAGCCGGCAAATGAACTTTCCGCGTGGTAGTAGGACTGATCATAGTGTAGTTGCTTAAGTTCATTCTATGCATTTTTTTATATGCTTATTCTAGAAGGTATCTTTTTGATTGCATAATAAATTGAAGAAATATTCATGAATAAATAATAGTCTTTCTTCATAATCAGCATCTGGGGTAAGTACAACATTCCTAACTTTCATGGGTCACATATTTTATTCTATTCTATGGCTTATTGCGGACAGAACGTGATGTACTATTAATCACATGTTATATTCCTATATACTGGGCTATTGCATTTCTTTATTTTTTTTCACGGCTCATTGCGGATAAAAATAATATTCAAAATTTTGGGTTATCACGGCTACACCAGAATATTTTTTATAACATACAGAAATTAATATAATTTTTACTACATAAGAAATTAAAATATATAAGAATATATATATAGTATAGTGGTATATATATAGAATATATAGTATAGTGGTTAGGGAAGCTGACTACGATACCGAAAGGCCTAGGTTCGAGTCCCGGAGAAGGCATGGTTGTAACTATCCGTCCCTTCAATAGTGGCCCACCTGTTAGGTGCCTCCGTAATAAAGAGACCATCATCACATCTGGCCTTAGTATAGATTAATGAACTCTGTTACAAACTGTAACTGTTCATAATCTACCGCTGGAAAAAAAATTTCATTTGCTTTTAATCGTAAATTAGGATCCACTTTAAATTTTGCTCTGTATGTATTTTTCAAACATGGTATGGAAGAATATCCTTTTTCAGACAACTTTATCAGACTTATTCCATAAGGTTGAGCAAAAAAGCAATAAAAGTTTAATAGCTTTATTTGAAATGCCTTTAATTCTTTCTTCTGTTCAGCCAAAAGTTAAAAAGTTGTTATTCCTGAGATCTTTAGTTTGAGTTCGATCACGGGAAATTTTTTTGAACAAAGTGGCTTTCTAATCCAATTTCCTTTTTCATAATCCTCGGCAAATTGCACGCTGTATCAATAAAAAGCACTAATTTTTAATGTCGGTTGCTAATTCTTCTTTTACTTTCAAATAATTTTTGGTTAGAAAACTTTCTAAAAGCGGTAAAAAGCTGAAAATATATTATTATCAAATTCTTCGATTATTAGCTCGAGTTTTTTTATCGTTGCATTTGTTTTACCTCTAATGGTAAATAACATTTTGTCCTTGCAATCCTAAATTTAATACATTTAACTTTCCAAAATTATCAGCTAAATATGATAAACGATCAACCATAATTCACTAAATAAACAATTTTGCAATTCAAATTTTGAATCACAGGGGAAATTTCGAATTTCTGACCGAAGTTCAAAAAGACGATTTAAAACTTTGCCTCTAGTTAACCACCTTACTTCAGAAAGTAACAAAAGCATTTCTTGTTCACTGCCCATCTCTTGGCATAAAATCGTAAACATTTTTTAACTTAAAGCTCAGCTTCTAATAAAATTAACAGTTTTCACAGCTTGAATCAAAACGATGTTCATGTTTTCGAGGACTGTTTTGGCTACTAAAGCTTCATGATGAATAGCCAATGAGAGGATTTAGTTTCAAGACTTCTTTATTTGAGAAATAACACCGGAATGTTTTCCTGTTAAAGCCGACGGCAATGCACTTATTCCAAGGAATATCATCCTGAAACTTAAACAGGATATTGGGGTATTACTTAAAAACTGTGTTTCTTTGCGTACCACCTATTTTTCTCTTGCGTACCACTAGTGGTACGCGTGCCACCGGTTGAGAACCGCTGCTCCATGCGAAAAGCAATCTTGCATATCACGAAGCCATTTTCTTTCACCTTCCACAAGAACAAAAAGTAAAAGTTTTAAAGGTTTCGAATTCCAGTGATCGCTCATGAAAGCAAATTAGTTACATATCCAGAAAACATCTGTTAATTTCATAGCAACTGCTACATGATCAATAATTCTAATCTCGGTTCACAAAATATTTATTACACACAAGCAATCAATTATTTCATAACAGAAGTGCTTTCTGAAGTCTTAAATTCTTTCAATCCAGATTACTGCCATGTTGCCATTATTTTCTAGCTAATTTTTCCCACTCATTTCTTTTTTAGTTGTCTCTAAGAGCAATTTTACTTTTAAAACTTCATTAAAAATCAAAACAGTTTGAAACATTACGAGGAAATTAAACACGAAGCACTTTCAATTTAGCTAACCCATTTCAGCCATAATTACAATCAATTTTTAGGAATACAGAAGCTCCCGGTGCTTCCGTTATGATTTATTAATGTCCGTTTCTAACACGTTAACATATGTTCTTACGTTCCATGCTTCAGAAACATTGAATGTTTCATGTAAATCAAACTTTTTATGAGAAAATCAAAATTGATACTTTAAAAATCAATTAACAGATATCTAACATAGGCATAGTATTTGAAATTTCATTATTTGATTATATACAGAATATCAACAACAAAAAAAATAACTGAGAGCAAAAACATATAAGCTGTATTTTTCATAAAATAATAATGTGATTAAAAGTACAATTATTAAGAGCTGCGTGTATTATCAATGTGTATATTTTTAATTTTGTATAAATAATGAAATTGCTATAATCCATAAAGTAAATTAGAAATATTTAGAAATATTTTCTCACGTCAAATAGCAAAACTTCTCAGAATTGACAATTTGCCTGCCCACGTGCTTACTAGATGTACACGATCTGATAACGTGATGCAATGAAAACGAATTGTGGACTTTTATAACTTCAAAATCGAACATTTAATCAAGTAATTCATTTTGCATTTGATTATGGCAAAGCCTCGAGGGCTACCCGCCTAAAGAGAGGGACGCCTTCGTGGAGGATGTTTTAAGGGAAACTGACTCGTATACACGTTACACATGAGGAAAACCACGAAAACGTCCAGGCAGCCAGATCGTTCGTGAGATTCGAACCTCGGACCAACTACCAGCGTTCGGCGACTTTACCGCTCAACCGCTGGTTGGTTCTCGTACATTTAAGAAATCACGTTTAATTTTGTTGATTATGTGTCCCTGATTCATTTTAATTTCATTTATATATTTTAATAAGCCGCCCAGACGGTATAGTGGTTAGGGGAGCCGGCTACCATATCAAAGAGCCTGAGTTCGAATCCCAAAGAAGGCATGGCTGTAATTTTCCGCCCCTTCATAAGCGATAAGCGACGGAGGACGTGAGCACTGTCCCTTTACCATAACGGTTAATCAGTACAGCACCACGTCCACCATTATCCAAAACAGGCCAGTAGAGGAAGGGGGTCACACCGCCTCGCACAAGATGCTCAGATCCAGCACCTAGTCCATCCAGAGCGCAGTCGCGTCGACCAAAGTGCCCCCCGGGAATTCACCCCCCTCCAACTGCCCGGGCCCAGTATTTATTGATTAAACAATTAACAAATATACACGGAGAAACCAGGGCATGGAGATACATAAAGATATACATATTACATTGCCTTACTTGTTACTCAGGATATCAGATATGCTACAGAATAGGTGACATTTACACAGTTTTAGACTGCTTAGGCTTGGCCTGTTCATAACGCATATAAATAAACATGAATATACATCAACATACATTAAACACACATTATACATACATTACATTATGAACACATCATATTTCCTTTCGGCTACATACTTGTGGTATTCATTACTTACTGCATATTTTCACTATACATTCGTTATTAAATTGTTGCTGAACCTACTCATAGTAACACACAGTTTACATATGTATACATACATTAAGCATGCAGTACACTTTAGATTCATTTGCATATTAATACAGTAGTATTTTATGTGAAATATTAATACTTGGGTCATTACCTCTGCCGCAGATTAAAGTGCATATGCTATACCCTACATATTAACTAGTTTCATTTGCATATATATACAGTTGAAGTTTACGTTACGTTTAAATACTTTGGTCAGCACTATTGCCGCAGTTTGAATTGCAGATGTTATACCTTACATATGGTACGGCGTGCGTAACATTTACTTGGTCTTAGACTGCTTAGGCTTGACCTGTTCTTAACGCACTTAAATATACATAAGTATACATTAACATTATACATACATTACATTACGAATACAGTGCATTTCCGTTCGACTATATACTTGTGCTATTCATTACTCACTGCATACTTGCACTATGCATTCGTTATTAAATTGTTGCTGAACCTATTAAATTGTTCCGTCTCTTCATAGGAGGCAAAGGTGGCCCACCTATTAGGTGCCTCCCTAATAAAGTGACCACCACTTCTTGCCTTAGTAGTGGCCAAGCCGAAGTCGGCTGAAGGCGCGCCATTAGAAAAAAAATATTTTAATGAAGTTATTAATCTCATGGCTTCATCAATTTTTTCAAACTGATTAACTGCAATTATTTGCACTTATGTGTGCGCAATGGTTAATAAACTACTCTAAAAAAGCAGTAAAATAGGAAGGAAAAGGTTTCGCGAATGAATTTAGCGAAGAAGAAGAAAAAACATAATTTCTCTTTAATGAACTTCCAGTTTCATGCGTCCCCATTTCATGAAATCTTTTATCAGGAACTCTAATGAGTTTACCAATAACTAGGATTAGCATGAAAGAGCTCGGTAATAGTTCTCCCACCTACTGGACTGAAATGAGCTTACATGCGTAAACGGGAAATATCGTGTCTCTGATTTATTTTTATATTTCTACAACTAACCTCACAATCACATATGACTATTGATTTTTAAGGTAGAGGTAGATAATGCCCTTATTTAAAACTCCAGACAGGATTTTGTCTCATTTACTTCACGCTGTTTTCATTTAATTCGTCTTTTAACACCTCGGATTAACTCGGAGGCTTACATCGCAGCAAATGGTGAAGGCCATAATTGAATCCATTGCTTCCGGCTTAAAAATTAAAAGAATGGCCATTCCAAACATACCAAATTGCGAATGTTCGTTTCTTTTAAGAGCTAAGGCTGCATCATCAAAATTTGAGTCGACGAGGACTGAAGCTTAATCCTCAGAAGCCAGAGTTGAAGGTTAATTCCATTGGAATGGTTCTTCTTTCTCCGCTTTTGAGCGCTCGCATCAGCAATTTTGCTTAATTAATCGCTTTTACGCATCGATTGAGTATATTCTTCCATTTGACTTCAAGAGGTCTACCAACTTTTATCATTAAGTAAAAGTTAGAAAAAAAAGTAAAAACATACCTGTGGAACAATGGTTAAGACTTTCGAATCTGATTCAATAAGATTCAGGCGATATGAGGAGACTCAAGTACCAGTAATAGAAGTAAATAATTTATCATAACCGTCATAACTTTTCGCTCCTAGTTCGGAATTTAATTGTAGAAAATCAGTTTTTAATTTATGCGGATAAAAACAGAACGTCTACCACTTTTGCTTGTATTAAATTACTGAAAGTTGGAAAATTCGAAAATTTTAACACAATGGGACAAAGCTGAGTGAAAATAACCATTAAGTTTTTTAATCTAAGGCAGAAAGAAAGAACAAAAACATCTATGGAAAAAAAATTATTGTCAAGAAAATATATTGCAATATGTAGTTCACTTGGAGAGAATAACTTACTTGGCGAACTTTTTAATTTATAGCAACCTATTTGCCTTTCCTTTTTTGTATTGCAGACGAGCGGAAAAAATATCATCTTTCATACTTTAAAATAATTTTAACAAAGTGCGTAAACCACATTTGACGTTGTTATCGCTCAAAAAAGATGCCAAATTTCAAAACGCTCCATTGTGTAAATTCATGTATATCCTAGAAAATTTTGAACAAAACTAATTTTTGCAGGTGTGCCTAGAAAAACATCTACTTTAAGATGGTGGCAAAATTTGTATAGGTTATAATACAAAAGGATTTTCGAAAAACTTATAAAAATATTTAAAAATATAAATTTTAAAAATAAATAGTAAAAAAAATGCGTTGGATTAAGTCCAAATTTTGAATTCTGAAAGAAAGAATCAAGTAAGTTTAATAAAAAAGAGAGATTAATAAATATATACCAAATTAAATTAACATTGAGGAGCTAAAATTTTGAGAGCTAATTTTTCAAAAACTACTCGTGCGATTTTTACAAAACTTGGCTGTTTGGCAAATTTTGAGTCGTAGTATCAAAATACGGGTAGAAAAATGTTATATACGAATCTAGTATATAACGAAAGCGGGACTTAGGATGCTAAGTCCCACTTTCGAGACATGAAAAACGCAATTTGAATTTCATCAATCGGCCCAGTAGAACAGAAGCTATAGAACTTTTTTTTTGGCAGTGTACATTCTCATTTCTTCCTTTCTCGAGCGCTGCGCCACCTGTATGAAAAGCCTTCACTTATTCTTTTTAAGAGCTTATAATCCATAGCTCTATGCTTTCGGCAACGTTTTTCTCAATTGAGAATCATACTCGCAGCTCACCGTGCTTCCATACCGCTCAACAATGCTGATTGCTACTTTCAAACAACTCTTTGATCCTCAGGGAATTTACATAAAGCGCCGCCAGACAAATTCTCCTTCCTAGTCTCAAAAATATCTGGCATCGGACATTAGTAGACATGGTTTAACATGAATGTAGTCCACAAATTCTAACTAAATATAATATGACAAAATTAAAACCGATACGTTCCAAAACAACTAAGTGAAATCTAAAATCTCTAAACAAACTCGGCTCCGTAAACTCATTTATTTTATTCTTATATCGTGGTAAATTGGACATTTTTTGCTTTTCAAGTGATTGATTATGTTCCAGTTAGGGATTTTAAGGAACACCGAGCGAGTTGCATGCATTTGGCTAATCTGCATACAATAGTTGTAGAATTATCAGCGATTTAAAAATTTAAGTAGGACTAGGCCTAACAAAGCTGCCATTTCTTTGTATTTGAAACTCTTAACAAAATAGTAAAGAAGTCAGTTGGTGTACCAATTCAGTTTTTTCCCCAGTGAGACCAAGAGTCATCTTTTAATTTTGTGCATCGAAAGTATTTTCTTCCCGCTCGCTTATTTTTAAATAGAAACTAGTAAGGTATTTCTTTCGCCTTCGTGTCCGTGATCGCCTTAGCATACCTTCGTGTTGTAGTGGTCATCACGCTCGGTGCATATTCAAGAGGTCCGTGGTTCGAGTTCCAACGAGTGCATTGCACATTGCTTCAGTTTCCAGCATCAAAAAATACCTTATGTCCCTACAGTGGCGCCCGAACTAAAAAAGTGGAGTATGATGATTCTCCACCAGCAGGATTTGGCTACTGGGTCTCCTAATTCCCAGTCGCCTTTCAAAAGGGGAAGTATATGAGGTATTTCTCCCGCCGTCTTAACGTGCCTTCGTGGTGTAGTGGTCAGCAGGTTTGGCGCGTATTCGAGAGGTCCGTGGTTCGAGTCTCGGCGAGGGCACTGCTCATTTTTTCATCTCTTCTGTTTTCAAAAAAGTACCTAATGTCTCTACAAACTGTAATTTGAATTTGTGAAAATTGCTTTTTTTTAACTTCTTTTAACTGCAGTTGGTGTATTATGTGTTTTTTTTTTTAATTTTACAATTTTTAATGTAGATACCTAATGTTTTTGCCTCACCGCTGAGTGAGAACTAATTTACTTTAGTGAGAAATATATTTGTAACATAATTCGAGGCAATAAATTTAAATGAAATCTAGAAAAAAAATATGTATAGTTTAACAGGTCCATTAAGGAAACCATATTGTGTCCACATCAAATATCATACTTTTCGTAAGAACAACAGTAAAAGAAATTATTATTTAATTAAACTATTTTAGTTGTTTGATTCCACGGTTATTTAAAATGCTATATTATAATTTAAAAGCATTCCTGTTTTCACATCTCTTCAGAGCGAATGTTGTTAACATTATGGGTCTAGAAATAATCTGAAGATCGCAGATTTATAAAAATTCAAATCAGCAATCAATTGTTATTTTCGTTGGAACAAAGTTGCATTTTTATTCTCCACTTTAAGATTTTGAGTAAGGTTATTCATGTGAAAAAATTTCTTACTTGCGAAAGCAGCTTTGAGTTCACAAAGAATTTTCTTTCCGAAACTTTCAAAATAAAATGTGATCAAATATGCAATTAAAACTGGGTAATTAATTAAGGAAAAACAAAGATAATAATCTAATAAGTGTCTTACAGCAAATAATGTATTATTATCATCATTTTTAAATCAATTGTTACTTATATTAAAATTTTATAAAGTGTTCTATATTTGGTTTATTGTTTCCTTTTTCAAACTTACGGGCATTTAATAACACTTTATAGAAAAATTTCAAAACAATGTGTGTAGAGACATTAGGTATTTTTTGAAAGCAGGAGAGGTGAAGATTGAGCAATACCCTCGCCGAGACTCGAACCACGGACCTCTCGAATACGCGCCAAGCGTGCTGACCACTACACCACTAAGGCATGCGAAAAAGGCGGGAGAAATACCTTGTATACTTTAACTTTTAAAGGGCGACTGGGGATTAGAGAACCCAATCTCCCAAACCCTGGTGGTGGAGAATCATCATCCACCACCTTTTTTAGTTCGGGCGCCACTGCATATCTGTCTCTGTTATTCCACATAAACTAGAAACAGTCCTACAATGAACCCGTAAAAGAATTATCAGCGCAGAAGAAGGGTCAAAGGTAACCCTTTATTAATTCAAAGTTTAACGGAAAGGTACGATCTTCGTGCGTTACAAAACAGCGTCAATTTGCAGTGAGCACTAAAGTGTAGAATATAATGTGGAATCTAAAATAAGAATACTGCTGGATTAGCACGTTAAATTACACCTAACAGATTGACTCACAAAGACCTAACAATCGTGACGATAATCCGAAATAGCCAAGAGGCTTACTAGCGTAACAGTGAGATAGCGACGAAACATGCGCTGGCTAGCGAAAACACGCTCTAAATAAACTCAGAGATTCGCCCGTTTAAATATTCACTTTACTTAACTTACATCCTGGCGAGAAAATTCTAGAGGAAGTTCAGAGGTTCAGGAAAGGTATCAAATTTAAATTATGCAAAACAAGGGAAACCCTACATGTGTTCCGAATTTGGAAGTTACATATTTTTATGGTATCTCCGACTTCTATTAAAATACCAAGTTAATGTTTTTAAAGGCTTTTGTACCTGTAAAATATACAGAGGACAACAGTTTGTGTAGACTAAGGAATAGTATGTGAATTTCCGACTTTACTTCGACGCTTCTGAAAGGCAGCGGATTCTTGCTTTAAATTATGCATTTCTAACATCAAAATACCTGTTTTCGTTCAGAATGATAATAGCGTGGAGCCTTGAGTCTATATCCGGGGAATTTCGATTGGTTTTCAGAAGATGCCAATCGAAATTCCCTAGGTATCATTTTCTCGAAAGTATTAACTTAAATACTCAGTGATATATACTTTATGTCTCTTAGATCTCTGGAAGCAAAGTATAAATATTTATTAAATTAAATGCAATTGGCTAAAGCCTTGAAATGTATAAATAAAAGTGTTTCAAATTTCTGCAAGGGACGGCAAAAAACCTCCGAATGACTCCGTCTCGAATATGATGTAGATGTTAGAAATTATTTAAATTCCTACTATTAGCTCCACACTCTCCGTATATGTTGTTCAAATTTTTAGTCGTTAATCAAATACTTTTTATTCCTCCACTCAAGTTCAGATACATTTTCTTAAACTTGTAGTGGATGACACTTGATGTTAATACAGTTTTTCACATTTTTTTTTGTATTTTTAAGATTTTTCTTTGTTGATCTAAGTTGGAACTGACTTTAAACATTTCTTATTTAATTAATTATTAATTAATTAATTTTCAATCGTTAATAAAATACTTTTTATTCATTCACTCAAGTTCAAATATCTTTTTTTAAACATGTAGTGGATGACACTTGATGTTAACAGTTTTTTCACTATTTTTTTTTTAATTTTTCTTTGTTGACCTTGCAAGGTTTTAGTTAAACTAACAAAGTTTTATTTTAATTTAAATCTTTCTATCTCTTCTCATGTTTCAACTTCCCGTTAGAAGAAGCGCGCGTTTTCAGTTTATGCTAATTTGAAGTGGAGCCAAGTGCTATTTAAACAAGTGGTAGAAACCTCTCAGTGTGAGAGAGCTTTTAGTCTCAGACCACGGTCATTCTATTCGACGTTCGCCTGACCAGCTAGCAGTTAAATTCTAAGCCATAGTGCTTGCTACGTGATTGCTTATTGAAATAAATCCAAGTGCGCTAATATTAGAAATTCTTGCTACGCACCATTTAGTTAGAGGCCAACTCCGCGTATAGCTCTGTGAGCAAAGATTAATTTAATTTCTATTTAACTTTAGTTTAAATTTAGCTGATTGTTCATTTTAGATCCAAGTGTGGTCTTTACTTTCTGTATCCCTCCCGAGTCGGGAAGTGGGTGTAAATAATATTGATTTAATAAAAGAGGATTTTAAATCCCTTTTAAGTGCCGTTATTCTCCAATTCAATCACAGTATCCTACACCAGAACATAGCTGCATTCAGCTCCCTGTTCAGATCAGGACTTAGAGACTTTTCAGCTGTTCACGAAGATGTTTGCCAAGAATATGCACAGAACCTACAGTCCTGACAACCTAAGTAGGAATTGACTTTAAAAAATTTTTATTTGATTAATGATTAATTAATTAATTTTCAATCGTTAATAAAAACCTTTTTATTCATTCACTCAAGTTCAAATGTTCAAATATGTTTTTTAAACTTGTAGTGGATGACACTTGATGTTAATGCAATTTTTTCACATATTCAAAAGTTTGTAAATTTTGTAAATTTTGAACACACATTTAAAACTCATTCTTTTTTAATTTTTAATTAATTTTTTTTTGGTATTTAATTTTTTTCTTTTTGTATTTTTTAATTTTTTCTTTGTTGACCCAAGTAGGAATTGACTTCAAAAAATTTATATTACTTGTTTTTTATTAACTACAATAATCCTGTAGTTAATTAAATATGCTCATGTATATCAGCCAATTTATTGTAAATTAAATATCTTCTAAATTTCATCATTCGGATACATTATTATAAAAATAAAAGAAAAATTTACACTGTTCAGAAGTGTGTATATTATTTTTAAATAACTGATTGTTAAATAATTACATAAAGATATTAAGCCATATTTTAAAAATCTTATGACTGCAGGAAATCTTAAAACTTACCCTACGCCTTCACCGGGATTGGACACAACAATCTAGTTGGATGTGTTGAGCACTCAACACAACAACAGCATTCATAGGAAGAATGCAGTAATTCCTTGGCTAAAAGTGTAGGCATCTTTCCAGGATTCATTTCTTCCAGGCATTTTGTTCGATGATGGAATTTAAACACAGGAAATATTCACAAAATTCTCAAACAAAAAAAAGTGGACTGTATTGTAGAATTGGGATTTTTTTAAAGCAGAAGAGTTGAAAAATGAGAAATGCTCGCCGGGACTCAAACCTCGGACCTCTCGAAATGCGCACCGAGTGTGCTGGCCATTACACCACGAAGGCATGCTAAGAAGGCGGGAGAAATACCTTATATACTCCTCCTTTTATTTAAAGAGCGATTGGAGATGAGGGGAACCAATCGCCAACTGCTGGTGGTCAAGAATCACCATTCACCACTCTTTTTAGTTCAGGCGCCACTGTGGAGACATCAGGACTTTTTTAATGCTGAAGAAGAGAAAAATGAGCAATGTCCAGCCTTGAATCGAACTTCGGACCTCTCGAAATACGCGCCGAGTATACTGGCCATTACCCCACGAAGGTATGCTAAGAAGGCGGAAGAAATACCTTATATATTTCCCCTTTTAACGGGCGAATAATCATTCATCACCCTTTTTAGTTCAAGCGCCACTGTCGAGACATCAGTATTTTTTTATGCTGAAGAAGTGAAAAATGAGCAATGTCCTCGCCCAGACTCGAAGCTCGGACATCACGAAATACGCGCCGAGTGTGCTGGCGATTACACCACGAAGGCATGCTAAGAAGGCGAGAGAAATACCTTATAGAATAAATTTTAATATTACTTCTGTTACCAAAATTACACACACATGAGAACTTTACGTATTCTACTCAGATGGACACTCTTGCCATCTGCCTTTAAAATAAATTCTTCTTGGATAGACACTCTTGCCATCCACACGTTAAAATACATATCACATAATCCGAATAACCAGAAGATCTTGGAATCACTTCACTTCGGCATTAACACACTTTCTCCTTCTTACAACATAACAAACTATTACAGACAATTAATAAAGACTTTTTCTGCTAGTTTTACATTTTATATTGCTTATCAGAACACCACTTACATTTTTAACGTAAATTAAAATAATATGAGCTTTAATTCCGGAGAAATTAAAATAAGAAAGCTACAAAATCTACACTGATTGAAGTCATTCTTAATTTTCTTAATGTAGTCAAAAACGTTATATCTTAAAATTGTTGTATTTTGCTCGGAATGCAATGTCACCTAAACGTGACTAAAGCATGAAACAAGATTATTTCCTCTTTCATATCGGCACATGATTACTTAATTTAATTTTGCTTCGCAGAAATCTAATAAGATACGTTTTTACTAAGCAGCTTAAGAAGCAATTTAATTTGCTTGTTTTCAAAAAGCTGCATAATTCATTTCAGTTTTTAGAATTTATTTCTTCTGGTAGAAAAGTAATAGATGAACAAAAAAAAACTCTTTCTTACGATAAATATCTGTAATCTTTTTAAAACTTTCTTCTGTTCAAAGTAAAACAAATCTTCCTGCTTCGTCGGATCTGTACGTATGTATGTATGTAACTCGCATAACTCAAGAACGAGTAGCCTCAGAACGTTGAAATTTTGTATATAGGGCTGCTATAACATGTTGATGTGCATCTACTATTGTGATTACAATCGGCCGTACCAAACGTATATATATATATGTGTGTGTGTGTATCTATATATATATTCAAAAGTACTTCTTAAATTAAATTTACTAAAAAAATTATTACAGTCCTTAGTAATTTGCAACCATTTTTTTTCACATTACAACAGTTTGTTTTTTCACAATTTCTACACATTTTCACACACATTTTCACACACATTTTTACATTACTACACAGCTTTAAAATGTTTTTTTAATTTTTTAAAATTTTTTAAGAACACACTTTTTACATTACATATAGTTTGCAGCATAATTTTAAACAGTTTTTTAAATGGTTCTTACATACAGCAGCTTATTACTCAACTTTACCTTTTACTAGCACCCTCTTTTATAAATAGAAGGAACACTACTTTACATCACTTAATTTGACTTGCTACTTGTCCACACTCCAAAAGAAATAATGGTAAATTAATTAATTTCATTTAAACTTACTTTTTACTTGCCTTTATTATATTATTTTAGTATTATTTAATTTAGTTTCTAGTTTATTTTAGTATGTTAATAGTTTCTGTATCTTTTTTGTTTATATGCATATTTGTGTCGGGAAATTTTTTTGTGGGCAAGAGGTTCTAAATTAAATTGGTTTTCTAAAAAATTGGTATTATAAAGGGTATTGTTTTGTATTGGCTTTGATTTGTACTTTTCTAAAAGTTCCACTCGTTTGAATTGCTTTTGGTAGGTCACATCATCTGGTTTTACTTTTAGTTTTGAATTTTACACTTGCCTACATAAATGACGAAACACGAATTGAATAATTGAAGAGTTAGGTTTCAGGGCAACTTCCCCTCGATAAGTCTGTCTTCTGCCCCAGCTCAACAATTATTCACTTATGCATATTTTTTATTTTTAGGATTTAAAAAAAATTAATTACAATTTTATATTTGATCCCTGCACTTGATTTATTTAGGTTCTCAGAATTTAAATGATATTGTAGATTAGTTCGCAGCAATATAAATTATTTATAATTTCTTTTAAACCTATTTCTATAATTAATTTTTTAGTTTAAATTGCTTTTTACGATAATATATATATATATATGTGTATATATATATATATATATATATATATATATATATATCCACTCTGTTACTCGGCTCAATGAGCTCAGTTTCTTTATTCTTATATGTTCGCAAATTGTGCATTTTTTGCTTTAAAAAGTATTGAATTATGCTGTTCCTATCTTCCGGTTAAGGTTTTTATGCCTTTAGTAAATCTGCACTCAATATTTGTAGAATTATCAACAATTTAAAAGTTATTTCAGTGCGGCTAAGCCTAATTATGGTTGCGAAAGCAGCCATATTTGTTTACATTTGAAACTTAGCAGAATAGTTGATTTGTTGCCAATCTAGAGAAACTAAGCTTCGCAACAACAAAGTAACGTCTTCTTTTATTATTGCGAATTAAATTATGCTTAATCCATTCTGAAATTATCATTTAAGTTATTAAATTATTCCATATTTTGACTCAGTATAGCGTCCACAACAAATTAAGTCAGTTTCTAAGCCTTCGGCGTCTTTTTGCCGAGTGAGACCAGAAGCAAACTTTAAGTTTAGTGCACCGAAAAATCTGCCTTTTTGTCCGCCGGTCGAATTGCTTGTTTTTGCGTAAAAACTGTAATTTTAATTGTAAAAAAAATTTTTTTAATTATTTTAACTGTATTTGGTGTTTTATGTTTTTCTATATCTTTCAATTTTTAATATAGATATTTTGTATTTTTATGTATTTTTGCCTTGTCGCGAAGTGAGAACTGAATTAATTGAACGAGAAATATATCTCTAATGAAATTCGAGGAAATAAGTTTAAATGGAAGGCAGAAAAAAAGTGCGTATAATTTAATATTCAGTACAAGGAAGTCATGTTATGTACACATCAGATTTTTTAATTATAAAACACAAATAAAGTTAGTTTCTCTCCCTTAAAATGAAACAAAATAAAAATGGTATACTTCCAGCACATTTCGGTTTCATTTACCAATAGCGTATCGAATACTCGAAATAAAAATGTGTCAGGAAGAATCCATAACTTATACTGCCAATTTCATTTTGAATAAGAGATATATGTTTTGATAAACCGACATTTATTAAACTAATCTCTGGCATCGATTTATTTGCGGTTAGAAAGTTCCCCCTTCTCTGAAAATCGAAAATCAATTTTTAACTAAATTAAAATAGCATCTATAAATAATGGAACAGTGATGTAAGAAACATTCCTGTTTAAAACTCACTTCGAAATTTATTTCCATTTCAGATCAGGATATAATGATACGGATCTCTCTTGTTGGCCTATATATATTTTGATTCTACGGCTGAAGTTATGCCAAACTGCAAGTAAAAATCGCTAGAATAAATTTTAAAACATTAGGTCTCAAAATTTTAGCTCTTCACTGTTAGTTGAATTTGGTATATATTTAATAATCTCCCTCTTTTTACTAAACTTAATTGATTATTCCTTTTACATTTCAAAATTTAAGATTATTGAAAAAAACATTCTCCCATTTTTACGATTTATTTTTTAAATTTGTAAATAATTTTTATAAATTTTTCAAAAAATAATTTGAATCATAAGCTATAAAATTTTTACCATCATCTTAAAGTAAATGTATTTCTCAGCGTACACGCAAAAAAAATTAAAGTTTTCTGTTCAAAATATTTATTGAAAGCGATAATGATGTCAAATGTGGTTTAGCTACTTTGTTAAAATTATCTGAAAGTAGGAAAGGTGTGATTTTTTTTTCGTCATGCACAATGTAAAAAAGGAAAGGAAGATAGGTTGCTATATATTAAAAAGTTCGCCAAGGGAATTACTCTTGGCGCAAACTGAAAAAAATTCGCCAATATAAATGTTTGAATTTCTCCGTAAATTTCGCACCAAATTTACAAAATTTAATTTTTAGGCATAAATTGACTCGTAAAATCGAGATATGGAAAAAAATTGGCATGTTATTTCTGAAAAAGTCGAATTTTGTGTCAAAATACCTATATTAGAACAACGCTTTATATAAATCTAATATATATCCTAAGTCGTGCCTTTGAGACATGGAAAACGCAATTGAATTTCGTCAATCGGCCAGAGTAGAACGGGAGATATAGAACTGTTCCCCCCTTTTTCTTCCCGCAGTATACATTCCATTGTAAACACAAGAATGAACTTCAGTTACATTACATATGGGATCTTATGGAAACAAATCATATCAATAGGCTCACAGTATGGAATTTCATTGAAAAGGAGAACGTATTCTAGTATCTCTATCATATTCATGTGGGCCCTTCATTGAACGAAAGATCTTAGATTTAAATCTTAGGTGGAACCTAGCTCAAGCTAAATTTCGTTAACCATCCCAGTAGAACGGAACATACACAACTGCTCCTTTTAGAAAATGGAATGGAAAAGTAATTATATAAATGCCTATGCTTGAAATTGGAATTTATGCAAAGAATTAATGTTTTTAAGAAATTGTTAGCAATTTGTTTCATAGTTTCGTCCATAAATTTGCGTAACATTTGTCAGGACTGAGTGTTTGGTGCATATTCTTAGCGAACATCTTCGTGAAACACTTTACACGATCCTGATCTTGAACAGGGAGCTGAATGCAGCTATGTTCTGTGGTAGAAAACTGTGGTTAAGTGGTAGAAGAACTGCACTTTAGAGGGATTGAAAATCCTCTTTTATTAAACCACAATTATATACAGCCACTTCCCAACTCGGGAGGGATACAAAAAATAATGACCGCACTTGGGTCTAAACTGAACAATCAAATTATTTAAACTAAAATTAAATAGAAATTAAGTAGTCGTTGCTGACAGAGCTATAAACGCGAGGTTGGCCTCTATGCTAAAGGGTGCGTAGCAAGATTTAACTAATACTAACGCACTTAGAATTACTTCAATAAGTAATAGAGTAACAGCGCTAAGGCTTAGAATTTAAATACTAGCTGGTCAGGCGAACGTCGAACAGAGCCGCAGTGGTCTGAAACTAAAAGCTCTCTCACACTGAGAGGTTCCTACTTACCGTTTAAATACAAACTTGGCTCCACTTCAAATTAGCATAAAGCTGAAACGCGCGCTTATTCTAACGGGAAGTTGAAATAAGAACAGATAGAAAAAGGCAAATTAAAATAAAACTTTGTTAGTTTAACTAAACCTTTCACATTGTAATTTGTTATACGAATAAAATCTAGTGGATGCTTCTTAATTCGATTAAATCAAACCTTCTTTTTATTCGAACTAATCCGAAGACCTCAAAAACGTGTATTGAAATTAATGCTAAAAATATCTCATTCATTCGATTCATTATAAATGAATGCTATACAAATTTTAAATTATAGCTTGATGAAACTGGAGATATTCTTTTGTAAGAGCAAGTACATATGTGTCTGAGATATGGGGAAGAATTTTAAAAGAAAACTACTTTAACTAACTTTAACAGAAAATGTTTTGAAGTTCGAACATGCGGTGTCGACACGACACACGACGAAGATCTGGCTAACGCCATTATACGTATTTTGAAATTAATGGGCTTATATTTGAAACTGATGAGAGATCAATACTACGATAGTACTATGACCCTCTCCTATGATTTTCACGGGAGTACACTGCGGGGGGGAGGGAATGGGACAGTTCTACGTCTCCCGTTCTACTGGGCCGACTGACGAAATTCAAACTGCGTTTTCCATGTCTCGAATGCACGACTTTGTATAGATATTAGATGTATACATAGCATTGCCCTAATATAGGTATTTTGACACAAAATCGGACTTTTTCTGAAATAACATACCAGTTATTTCCATACTTCAATTCTACGACTCAAATTATGCCTAGATATTAAATTCTGTAATTTTTGGTGCGAAATTTACGGAGCAATTTAGAAATTTATCTTGGTGCCTTTTTGTCAGTTTGTGACAAGAATAATTCACTTGGAGAACTACTTAATTTAAAGCAACCTATTTTCCTTTCCTTTTTTCCATTGTCCACGATCGGAAAAAAGAGTCACATCGTTCATACTTTCAAATAATTTTCACAAAATGCGTAAACCACATTATCGTTATTATCGCTTATAATAAGTACGCCAAATTTCAAAACGCGCCAAAATTCAAATTCACTTAGATCTTAAGAAATTTCGAATAAAAAGCTCTGATTATTTGCAGGTATGCTTAGAAATACATCTACTTTAAAATGATGGTCAAAATTTTATAGATTATGATTCAAAATTTTTTTCCAAAAATTTATAAAATTTATTTTAAAATAAATCATAAAATATCAACGAATTTTATTCGGAATGAATCTAAATTTCGAGATATGAAAGGAAGAATCAAATAAGTTTAATAAAAAGGAGGTATTCATAAATATGTATCAAATTCAATTAACATGGAGGAGCTAAAATTTTGTTAAAGCTAATTTTTTAAAAACTGCTCACGCGAGTTTTATAGAACTTGGCAGATTGGCATCATTTGAGTCGTAGAATCGAAATATGGAAAACATTTGGTATGTTATTTCAGGAAAAGTCCGATTTTGTGCCAAAATACCTATGCTAGAACAATGCTATATATAAATCTAATATATATCCTAAGTCGCGCTTTCGAGACATGGGAAACGCAATTTGAATTTCGTCAATCGGGAGAGAGAACAGGAGATATGGAACTGTCCCATTTTTTTCGCAGTGTACAAGGTAAACCGAGAGAATGATTCTCTTCAGGACTCTCTGTGCGCTATGCTTTTCTCAAATTTATCAACGTCTGATATATATCACACTAAAGATATTCCTAATTCCATGGAAGTGATAGAAAAATACTATTCCTTTATGAGCACACGGAAGCGAAATTCATTTTCAAAAAAAATATATCAGATTTGTGGCAATCGTCGAGAAGCGTATCTCTGGAAAACCTTTGTTCCAATCGTTGGATAGAAAGACACGAATCTGTTATGGCATGTTGTAATTACTAAAACCTTCATTCTATGCAGTAAAAATAATAAAGAGTTAGCACTATAGAAAAATCGTTTTCTGGGCCTTATGTACTCATGAGTTCATTGAAAAATCCTGCTTTTTGATTGTGTTATTTTCGGTTGCAAAATTGTTTTCATATACGTTGCCATTGAGCAGGATTTTGAAGTCGAAATCGATGAATCTCACTGCAGCAATTGATTTCTGTGACGATATTTCAAACGAATTTCAAGAAATTTGTGACAATTCAGAAAAAGGTTTTAGTTCATTATATTCAGAGTAGGCTCCAGTTCAAATGCAAACATATTAAAAAGAATTAATAACAATGCAAATAATAGATAATAAATCTTTTCCGTTATTGACGAGCAAGCAAATATATTCTTTTAATAATACAACCGAATCCACCGATCTTATTTCCGAATATCAATTTTTAATCAATTCTTGGATGATGTGGATTCCTGAATTAAAAATATAACTGAATCCTATTTCCGAATATCAATTTTTAATCAGTTCTTCGATGATGTTTATTCTTGGATTAAAAATATAACTGAATCCTATTTCCGAATATCAATTTTTAATCAGTTCTTGGATGCTGTGGATACTTGGATTAATAATATAACTGAATCCACCGATCCTATTTCCGAATATCAATTTTTAATCAATTCTTCGATGATGTGGATTCTTGGATTAAAAATATAACTGATTATTATTTCCGAATATCAATTTTCAATCAATTATTGGATGCTGTGGATACTTAATTTAATAATATAACTGAATCCACCGATCCTATTTCCGAATATCAATTTTTAATCAATTCTTGGATGATGTGGATTCTTGATTAATAATATAACTGAATCCTATTTCCTAATATCAATTTTTAATCAATTCTTCGATGATGTTTATTCTTGGATTAAAAATATAACTGAATCCTATTTCCGAATATCAATTTTTAATCAGTTCTTGGATTCTGTGGATACTTGGATTAATAATATAACTGAATCCACCGATCCTATTTCCGAATATCAGTTTTTAATCAATTCTTGGATGATGTGGATTCTTGGATTAAAAATATAACTGAATCCTATTTCCGAATATCAATTTTTAATCAGTTCTTGGATGCTGAGGATACTTGGACTAATAATATAACTGAATCCCCGGATCCTGTTTCCGAATATCAATTTTTCATCAATTCTTGAATGTTGTGGATTCTTGGATTAAACATGTAACTGAATCCTTCAGAATATCAATTTTTAATCAGTTCTTGGATGCTGTGGATACTTGGATTAATAATATAACTGAATCCACCGATCCTATTTCCGAATATCAATTTTTAATCAATTCTTGGATTAAAAATATAACTGAAACCTTCCGAATATCAATTTTTAATCAATTCTTGGATGATGCGATCCTGCAGTAAGAAAATGGTTTTCTAAACATAAAGAAATATTGAATATTTTAATATTTTATTTCCGCAAAAGAATACATTCCTTCTCCAATCTGAAGTTAAAGAAAAACTCGAGATACTTTTAAATGTATATTCTACTTATAAGGTATTTTTCCCTCTCTCCAACATGGCTTCGTGGTGTTACGGTAGCCCACTCGGCGCATGTTCCAGAAGTCCAGGTTCGAGTCCCGACGAGGGCATTACTCATTTTTCATGCCTCCTGCTTCAAAATAGCCTAATGTACCTACAGTGGCTCCCGAACTAAAAGGTGGTGGGCAACAATGCGTCACCACCAGGATTCGGCGATAGGATCCCCTATCTCAGTCGTCTTTAAAGGAGGGTGTATATAATATATTTTCTCTCTCCTTCCAGCATGCCATCTTGGTGTAACGTTAACACACTCGACGCATATTCGAGAGGTTCAGGTTAGGGTCCCGGCGAGGGCATTACTCATTTTTCATGTTTCCTGCTTCAGAATAAACTGATGTCTCTAGATACTGATTTTTCTTATTCTCAAAGCTTGTAATTGGTAAATGGTAATGATAAATGCTGAATATCAATTTTGATATAGAACTTTCCATCAACAGCAAAATAATAGTTTATCTGTAACACAGGCTTTAAGAACTCGCGATAGATTTTCCCTAATGCTTACAAACTTCTGGAAACTTTAGGCACATTACCAGTTGCCGCGCGTACTGCTGAAAAAAATGCTTTCTTAAAATATTTGAAAAATTATTTACGAAGTAGTATGCATCAGACGCGTTTAAAATGAATTATGTTTGCTGCATATTATATAGATGATAAACTGCATATTATTCAGACAGAGTTATGCAACAAAAGAGGAAGTTTTAAACCTTTTTCAAGGAAAGAAATGGAGAGTGAACATTAATATATCAAATGGCATACCTTAAAAACAGGCTTTCAAGAATGTATTTGACCTTGTAAAATAACGTGTTTGGTTATATTGATTGGTATTTTATTAAACTTTCATTATTCAATACATAATAATGTAAATGGAATTCAATGAACGATACGTAAAATACTTAAGTAGCTTAATATAATTTAACATGTAAGATCTTTAAATTCAATTCAATTTTTAAATTAAAATTTTTAAATTATAAATAAAACATGTTGCGCAGCGGTAGTTTTGACATCATCTACATTGTCAAAACAAAATTCTAGGTACCACTCTGATTTAGACAATATTTCCTGAATTCCCTGGAGACATAACCCTAAATGCCACCTGATTCCTCTAAAACTCAGTACTGTTGACAGTAAATTCCGAAGATGCTCATATCATTTCACTATTGGTATCATCTCATTCTTAACTTCAACGTGCATTTTATGTAACCTAGATATATAGGAAATTGAGTTGTGCATTTTTATTGTCTACAGTAATGTGCATTTATATTAAATACATACACACTCTGTCTCCATTTTATGTATTCCTTTACTCTGTTTATTAGTAGTACAACGCCTTAATAGTGTATCCTCGCTGAAAAATTGTACCTTCTTCAAGAGCCTTGTTTGTTCATATTATTATTATTATTATTATTATTATTATTATTATTATTATTTATTAGTAACACAATAATGCTGTCTGTACTGTCATCCCAGCCCTTGGCTGGGATTTGGCCCGAAATAGATCAACTCCGATGAGTAGGAGAAAATACAGTAAGGAGAATAACCTTGGTCGGACATCTGCTCAGCGGTGAGTAATAGTAGTACATTCGGAAGGACATCTGCTCTACGAATTTGCAAATAAATATTTGAAAACAGTTGTTCCTGGTATAGCTAGGCCATGACAGAAATTGCCACTGTGTGGTCAAGAAAGTCCCAGTCAAAGAACTAACTTTATACTAAAACATCAACTAAGTAAGGATAAGCCAGGGATAAGCTTTGAAAGGAAAGCAGACTTTTATCATGGCCGGGACCCAACATCTTATGCAATCTGTCCTGAAATTAGAATGGGGTGGCAGTGAATTGAACAAAACATTAAAGTAAACACTGGTAGGAATTTACCTATTCACATCACCATCACTTGCGGGTGCTAGTATCAGGATAAAAGTCCCGCAGAAAACTGTATCTCCAAGGTTCTCGATTTTCGTCGTCTGTAATGGAAATATGCGTCAGTTTTGTTTAGAAAGTTCTGTATCTCCCGTTAAGCAGATGATCTCCGTGTGTTTTGCCTTGATCAATTTAACTAAAATGGACAATTTTCTTGAACCAAAGCAAAGAGAATGCATCCACTTTACGTGCTTTGCCCATTTTATGCTAAAAATAGAATGACGGTAACTGACTGGTCCTCAAACCGGCAAGGCCGTATATATACGGCATACAATATTTTTGTGATATCTATAAGAACGTATGTATACGTGCCTATTAAACTAAGTTAAAGAAATTAAGGCAATATATTAAAAGTACACAAATCCAGACATAAAATACCAGGAGACATTTTACATTAAAATCAAGAAAATAGTTTTTTCTCATAGTAGTTTTGAGAAATTTGTGCTTTCTTTGCGAAACCCTGGCCGCTCAGAGGGCTAGATTCAGGTACATGAACAATTAAGATATTTAAAATGCTGAAATATACGGAAATTTAAAGCCTTCGCCTCATTAGAAGATGAATTCCCCGACATTTATGGACTTTCAAGTAATTCTAAAACACTGAAAAACGAAAGAGTTTCTTCAGCATCGAACCATTGCATTAAAGAATATTCTAATGATTTTTGCTGCCGTCAACTTTTCTATATATAGAACGCATCGACGTTAACAAAAGGCAATAAATGACCCCCCTCGAGGCAGAAAATCTCCTTCTGAAAGTTTTGTCATTAGCGTACAGAAAAACAAAGGTACTTTCTTAATTCTTCTCTTACTGTCTTTGCTGCAGATTCCTTCTTCCAGACTCAAGCCTCTAGCATTTCCAGGGATAAGCATTTGCACATAAATAAATAATGTATTCGCCTAGGTTTCGTTCTACTTCATGGAACTATGGTAGTTATTTAAACAACGGATTTGAACTTATAATGAGAGCTTCCTAAAATATGGTTTTTAGTTTTTAGTTTTTAGTTTGAATATCAAAGGAACGATATGTCAGGATACTGTATTCCGCTTCAGTTTTCGCAGTCGTATAATGCTGTGAAAGTAACGGATTTCCTATAAAATCTAACCAATTCTAAACTCTGAAATATCAAGGAAAGAAAGTCTTTTTAACTTTCTTGTTAGGAAAATTTAATTTTATACAGTTACGAAAATTTAATTCCAGAATAAGGGACTTGACACTACCATTTTTTTCTCGGTATTACGTATTCAGAATACTTTAGTCTTTAAGTTTTAGACAAAATCTGATGTGTACACCAAATGACTTCCGTGTACGGAATATTACGTTATACGTATTTTCCATTCCATTTAAACTTATTGGATTGATTTAAATCTACTTCGTCGATAGCGCATAAACCACAATAGAATATATGTACTCTTTAAAATTTACTATATTTGTTTACCATAGCGACAAACTGGCACTAGGTTTGTAGAGACATTAGGTTATTTCGTAGCAGGAGTCATGAAAAATGTGCAACGCCTTCGCCGGGAATCGAACCACGGGCCTCTCGGTTACGCGTCGAGCATGCAGACCACTACACCACGAAGGCATGCGAAGAAGGCGGGAGAAATACCTTATAGGTTCACTTAACAGCGTTACGTCTCATTCATTTTATAATTCAGAATGCTTCAGAATGCACAAAAATTATGTATATCATCTGAAGAATTATCTAATTGTTGCCACATGTTCTATTCGAGTACTATAATAAATCTAAAACAATGTGTGAAAGAAATTAAAGAAACAAAAAAATAAGAGTTTTTCGCAGACGATTCAGTATTTCTCACATCATTTATTCAGATCTCACTTCGCGTGATGTGCTTACAACTCTGCCATCCATTTGTGACGATACAACTAAAGATAATGGCAAACTAAATTAAATTTTAAAATAAGCTTGTAGCTCAAGACGACGCAAAATAAATTGACATAGCAGTTTGATTCAGAATTTTACACCAACGGGATATTAAACTTCCGCGGCCAGAATGCGAAGCCGAGATTCAGAATTCAGACAGCTGGTAGAAACAACAGCGTGCGCACTCAGTAGCGAAACACGCTCTGACTATGACTAATCTTTTTGCTACTTCAGTTGAACCTTGCTAACCTTGCGGCTTTTCGTACAGGCGTGAAGATGAACAAAGCAGAAAAAGGGTATAAAAGTCTTTTCCATTTTATCACAAATAAGTAATAGATGGCACGATCTTACACGCTTATAACTAAAACACCGTCTACTTGCAGTGAGAACTTAAAATGATAACAACAAATTTAAAAGGTAATGATGTAGTGTTATAAAATACAATTTAATTTAATCTAACAGGCTTAATCAGAAACCTACACCGATGATATAGTAACTAGACGACCAGAATGCGCAGCCTCTGTATGATTAGTAGCCTGAGAACAAAACTGCAAACGTGGGCTTCACTAGCGAAATCACGCTTCATTTAATCTTTTCGTTTCACAGTTTCCATACTCTCTTTCACCTACTTCATTTACATCCTGGCGAGGAAATGCGAGGGAAAATAACAGAATTCGTGAAAGGCTTACAGATTAAAACAACTGTTAGTAAAAGTAAACAAGACCCTGTAACCATACATCCTGGCGAGGAAACGCAAGCGAAACAAGGAATAGCAGAAAAGGCTAACAAATTAAAGCAACTGTTAGGGAAAATAATATAACCCTCAATGTCTTTGAAAAATCCTGTGAGTTTATAATTATTATGCTCAGAGCATGAACTGGAATTAAAGAACTCTTCATCTCTGGTGTTTTTAATAAGTTTTGTCTTACAACAGCAATGTCAGCCAAGAAAACAAGGCGTCTTTACTTCGAACATGTTTGTGCGTTTCTGTGTCAATGAAATTCTCGTGCTTTATTTACCAGCTATAAATATCACAGACAAACGTGCTGGCCATTAAAATTGCTACACCAGGAAGAAAAGCAAATACAGTCAAATACCAAAAATCCGCCGACCTGAAATCCGCCAACTCCTGAAATCCGCATTGCCTCTCGAAATATAAACATTGAATTTATAGGTTCCAGAAATCGCAGAATGGAGAATGAAATACCGAAGAAAAAATATTTATCCAATAACGACGTCATAATTAACGAATAATAATGATTCTGTGTTAGTGGCAGAAAAAAGATCTTAGCCCAGAAGAGGTTTTCAGTATGGAACGTGTGTTCAGATGAGATAGCACTGGCATATCAGATAACCGATGATGAAATCATTGGCTCTGTTTTGAACTCGCCACAGCAAGAAAATGATTCCGACACCCACACAGATAATGAATTTGATAGAAGTGAGAAAATATCTTTTAATGAGTGTTTCGAACAAGATGAAAAATACCTAAAATATTTAGAACAACAGAGCTGTGTCACAGACCAAGAGATTATGACCCTGTAAAATTTTCAAAAAAAACCTTACTCTGGAGCACCTAAAGTTTTAAAACAAACCTCTATCAGAAAAATGTTTGAAATAAGTAAAAAAATGAAATATTTTATGCTTTATTAGTATCCCTTATTTTTATACGTCTCTATTTTTTATGTCCTTTACGCTTTAAAATATTCCTGTAATCACTAATATAAATGAATAATATAATATATATGTGGGGTAATACCTTTTTTAAAAAGACATCTAAGAAACTTCTTGAAAGGACAGCACATTTAATTACATTTAAAGTATTTACATTTCTTACAAATAAGTTTATGTAAATTTAGTTCGCTTCTATGATACACTTTTGTTTACGTCTTTAAATCTAGCGTCGTTATTCATTCAATACGTCTCGAGGCCAAC